>JACEFZ010011691.1:255000-420000 GCA_014155875.1 Cepaea nemoralis
TTCATCAACATGGATGAAAACATGAGGCTGAACAGTGTTGGTGCCCGGACACATCCGTGCTTCACTCCATTGGTGACGGGAAAGGGTTCAGACAGTTCACCATTTTCCTGTACTCTTGCCTGCATGCCATCATGAAATAGCCGCACTATTTGGACAAACTTTCGTGGACAGCCATATTTTGCCATGATCTTCCACAGTCTTTCTCGGCTGATTTCAATGTTAGTTTGTTAGTTAGTCGACAGATCATCCTCATAGCAGATGGAACCATTCAGTCCATAAGTGCTCGGATCTCTCCTCAGTAAATCCCGCAGCGTGTATCAACTGAAAACACCAGTTCTGTGTTGGTTTATTAATCTTCTTTGGCTTCCCGCACAGTCTTCTTGTTTGGCTACACGTCTTTTAATTTGCTGTTGTCGCAGTCTGACCACTACAATACAAAGAAACCCCTTTATTGGTGAGTGGTAGACTCTGGGACGAAGGATTTACAATGCTCTACGTAATCCCGCATAAGGCGTTAGAAACACAGCTGTGGGAGATTTGGGTGCAGACCGCCTTGTGTTGATTTTCATTCAATGCCATGAATCATGAGCTGCTGTCGTTTAGAAGCAATGAGAAACTACTGAAAGTAAATTCGCCAAGAGATCACAAAACAAAACAAAAAAAAAAAAAAAAAAAAAAAAGCAGGAGTTGACTGCGACGTCCTGCAAAGGGATATGCAACTTTTTGTTTTATTGGTGATTTATTTCCATCTTGTAAATGGCTATCTTTCCAATTGCATCATACGACTGTGAGACCTGGTCACTTACAAAACAAGCTGAACAGCGCATAAATGCCTTTGAATATAAATGTTATAGACGAGTTCTAAGAATATCTTGGATAAAGAAAAGAATAAATGTATCCATACTTCAAGAGCTCAATTCTATATTGAAGAAGGCTGGCTACTAAGGACGATAAAACAAAGAAAATTTATATATTTTGGTCACTTGAAGCGTCACAAAAGTTTGGAGAGAACAATAATGGAGGGGTATATGCCTGGGAAGAGAGGAAGAAGAAGGCCAAAGAGAAGATGGGATCTGGATGTGGCGGATGATCTCCAGATGGGTGTATCGGACGCGGGACATCTTGCTTATGATTGAGAGGTTTACCGGAAGGTTGTTATGGGAGCGAGGTTCTGCAAAGGACATGTTACTGAATGAATGAATGACATGGTTATGTTTGCCAGTGCGATGTTGTTTAAATCTCCACAAGGTATTTTCCTTCAGATATTACGACTGTTCCTAGAGAATTGTAACGATAAACTTGTCTAGGATGTTCCCATTTCCTTGGGTACTACATTGTGGAATTTCTGCCTTCTTGGAGACGACCATCATTTATGTTTTCTTACAATCCTAACCCTAATTGTTACCCCCGCTCTGGATGTCTATCAACAGCTCAGAATGTGTGCTCATGCCGTACCTAAAGGGTCCCTCAATTGCTATCTCTGTGCACCATGATGTCAACAGTGTCCACTGCTCTGTACCTCTTCCCTCTACTTCTTTAAGCGCCCATCAATATCTGTTAATTTATTTTTGACGTGAACTAAACAAACGGGCCTTGGATTTTTTAATATAAATATAGAAGATATGGTGATATCACAGAAATAGATCGTGCCTAAATGCAATTACAGTAAATGATATTGTTTTGCGGGAAAGTACAGAAATTCAAATATCCAGGCACGTGAATTCGTAACGCGGGATTGCCGTTATAAAACAAAGCATGCCCCAGAAATATTGTCGTGATGAGGGTAACATTAGCGCCTCTAAACATCTACCGCTGTCAACATAAGCATCTTTCAGCTGATTGTTGATTTCTTGGCAAGATTACGCTCAGTAGTTTGCCATTGCTTTCTGAGCGACCGGCTCACATACCCTGTAAGTTACAGACGCGGAGAGAACCGATACCGATTCTCGCGCAACGTCACTTTACTTACGAGAGTATATGAGATTACGGAGAATGTCGTGTAACCCCTAGACCAGGGAGTCCGGCATTTGCCGGTGGTTCCGAAATGTCCCACAAATGATTTGATTCCAACAGTTATAAAGCATTTGTCTGGAGATGTTTGTGAAGATGAAGCGGATGAAATTGTTGACTTCCAGACAGATGGAAATATTCATTTTGAGGCAAGTGCAGAAATGCAATTCAATTATCTAGGCACATAAATAACATCAGATGGGAGATGTATTAAAGATAAAAAATCACGGAATAGAATAATGAAAGACTGCATTTTATAACACGAAGAACATCTGATGCAATAAATCAAAGTCAATGGAAGTTATAGAAAGAATTAGTGCATGCTACATTCAGTACATGGGGCCAGCTTTAGACGTTACTGTGAATCCTGGACAATTATAATAGGGGAAACAAATCACAAAGACATTTTCTTCAATGTGTTGTCACATTATGAGATACAGATACAATTAGATAATCTTATGACAACTGGAAAGATTGGTGGAAAGAGAGATAGAGGAAGACAGCAAGAGACAATTATTGCCAACCATGTGTCATGTCATTGATTGTGTCAAAATTGTTTGGACATGTTATGAGAAGAAATGAATTGGAGACCTTGGTGACAACTGGCAAGATTGAGAGGAACAGACCAAGGGGAAGACCGAGAAGTAAATGCCTGGATGGCTTGGCCACATGGCATGGTCGAGACAATTCAATTCAATTCAACTTATCAACAGGAACACTGAGCTGATCCGTGACTCTGGTGATCGAGTGAAATGGCGAGTCATGACCGCCCACGCTTTCCGGCACGGCACATGATTGAATGATTGTGTCATGGCACGAAATGGTGTCAGCGTACAAATTGATGCATGCCGTTGGAGATTCCAAGATGTGAAGGAACAACATCGCCAACGCCAATCGGAAAGGCACGTGATGATGTCTATGTGTACAAACAACCAAACAGTCTGAAGAAAGATCAGTGGGAGAAGAGGCCACCGAGGAACCAATGATACTAGATAGACTAAGACATTGGCATGGAGGTGTATCATCCGAAAAGTTGACCCAAAACACGAAGGGCCAAGATCTGCGGAGAGAAATGATCACCCACGCTAGCTGGCGAGACTCACGATGATGATGATTATGAGCCCGAGGTCAATCTCGTATAATCTCGCTAATTCCGGCTAATGAAAGTTGAAGGTCGCGATATTTCCGGGTTAGAGCAGCAGATGACGAGAGGACTGCGAGGCTCCTCTCCATGGGTGAGACACTTTCTGGCAGTTGGTTGTCAGTTTGGTTTAGAAATCTGCTAGCAATGTTTGATTCTGTTTATTGTTCGGTTACTTGTGCCAACTGAGTCGGTTTTGCTGTATTATATAGGTCCGCCGAGGAATTTGAACTCGACGATTAAGTTAAGGCTGGAAAGAAATGAAAGTTGAAATGGCTCCTGTGATGCAATAATTTGTTACATTATTCATTATACATAGGTACGTTTAATTATTTCAAAATGTTCTACAAATAAATTAATATATAACTACATAATTATATAGACGTAGACAGTCACAATTTTTTGGACATGTTATGAGAAGAAATGATTTGGAGAACTTGGTGACAACTGGTAAGATCGAGGGAAACAGACCAAGGGGAAGACCTAGAAACAAGTATCTGGATGGCTTGGCCTTGTGGCATGGTCGAGACAGAAACACGGAACTGATCCACGACTCTGGTGATCGAGTGAGATGGCAGAACATGACCGCCCACGCTTACCGGCATGGCACATGATGGATGGATGGAATTATATAGCTATAGAAAAATGCAGTACCACGGTACCTTGTTCAAGTCTCTACGTGTATTCGGAGTCAAGATATTAATATTTATCTATGAATAATATAAATTATAAATAGTACAAAACTACTACACAAGAAAACTAAACAATTGAAAGTGCTAACTCGGCACTTTGATAACTGATAATTTGTACCCCGACACTGCTCTCAATGTAACTTTTAATGCTCGTGAACAAACGCCTTTGTTATCTAATCCAGTCATGGTTGTGTAGGAGTTAATACACTTGCCTTTCAGGACAGTGGGCCGGGTTTAATCTTCAGCAGAGAAAGGATAGCTTTTTCCCAGTTAGTGTTTCTTCTAGGGTCATCCAGTCTTATCAAAATGGGGTGCCAATCAATGTTCTGAATTTTCTGGGAGGGAAAGGATGTTGAGGAAGGTAACAGGTCACTAACTTCATACATCATTGCCTAGAATATGGGACGGCCGAGCATACCCCAACATTAGTATAGTATAGACTATGGGACTACTATCTTATGTAAGAAGATAGTTGAATTCTTCTTTAACTTTTTTATTCGATGGCCTGGACCATACAGTCAGTATTAACTGTGAGTGTCCAGCTTACACATCAATACAGTGGTATTAGTATCAGAATTGTTCTGCGCAGACTTCAAGTCCTAGGAGATCAAGTCTACCTCGAATCACAGTGTGGCTTTCGACAGAACCGGTCTACCACTGATATGATATTCTCATTGCGACAAATGCAAGAAAAATGCCGTGAACAGAATCAACCACTGTTTATTGCCTTCATCGACCTCACAAAGGCATTTGATTTGGTCAGTCGTGAGGGTCTGTTCAAGGCACTAAAGAAGATTGGCTGCCCACCAACTCTTCTGTCCATTGTGGAATCGTTCCACACAGGCATGAAGGGTATAATCAAGTTTGATGGTGCAACTTCTGAAGAATTTGAAATCAAGAGTGGAGTTAAGCAAGGTTGTGTACTAGCTCCCACCCTCTTTGAATATACTTTTCACTTCTACTGAAATATGCATTTCGTGATCAGGATGGTGGTATATACATTCACTCACGCTCAGATGGCGGCCTCTACAATGCTCAGAGATTGAAGGCTAAGACCAAAATTAGGAGGGTACTGATCAGAGAGTTGCTTTTTGCAGATGATGCTGCAGTTACGACCCACTCTGAGGAAGAATTGCAATGTCTACTATCTGCATTCTCCAATGCTTGTTCTGAATTTGGTTTAACAATTAGCAAAAAGAAGACACAGATTATGTCACAAGGTGCACATGAGGTACCATCAATCTTTATTGACGACGCCGAACTAGAGATAGTAGACCATTTTACATATCTAGGATCAGAGGTAAATAGCAAATTATCCCTAGATCAGGAAATCAACATCCGGATTGGTAAGGCAGCAACAACAATGAACAGGTTAAGAAAAGAGTCTGGGAGAACAGGAAGCTTACTGCCAAAACAAAAGTCCTTGTCTATCAAGCCTGTGTCCTTAGTACTCTTCTCTGTGGCAGTGAAACCTGGACAACTTACTCACACCAAGAGAACAATTTAAACAGCTTTCATATGCGGTGTCTGCGAAGAATTCTTGGTATTAAGTGGCAAGACAAAATCACAAATACTGAAGTATTGGAAAGATCAGGTTGTGTGACAGTTTATTCCATGCTCAGTCTTCGTAGACTTAGATGGATAGGACATCTTAGGAGGATGGATGATGGTAGAATACCAAAGGATATCTTTTTTGGTGAATTACAGATGGGTAAGAGATCTCAGGGTCGGCCTCTACTACGATACAAAGATGTGTGTAAGCGGGACATGATTGATACAGGCATTGATAATGCACATTGGGAGCAAGTCGCCGCTGAACGTGTTGCATGGAGGGCAAATATCAGAAATGGAATAAAGTCAAAGGAGAAAATTATTGCAGAAAAGTCACACACCAAGCGTTTGAGACGTAAGATGGTGCATGATGGTGGAAATGACCACGTGTTCACATGCACCCACTGTGAACGGACATTTACAGCGCAAATTGGCCTTATCAGTCACACTCGCTACCGCCATAGTTAAAAGTTATTATGCCTTTTTAAAGCACAAACTATCGTCTGTCAAGACGGCAAGGTGCCAATGGTGGTGGTTAGTATCAAGGTAAATTAGATACAGAGGGTTTATGTGTACATGAGTTTATCAATGAAGGGATTTATCAATGAATTAAAAAAAAAATATTGCATATCCCTTACAGCAGACTGTGTTGCGTTGTGTTATAACGTGCTGGTATGGGAGCCTGTCGTTCAGAAAGCAATGGCAAACTACTGAACGTAACACTTGCCTAGTACATCAACAGCAGCTGAAAAATGCTGGTGTTGACTGCAACTTCCCATAAGGGATACGCAAAAAAAAAAAAAATATCCCTTACAGGAGTTGCAGTCAACACCAGCATTTTTCAGCTGCTGTCGATGTACTAGGCAAGTTTTACGATCAGTAGTTCGCCATTGCTTTCTGAACGACCAGCTCACATACCCCCAAAAGTTACCAGAGCGGCGTGAACTGCTGCCAGTTTTCACAGCTGCTGTTTTCCCCACGTGGACATACAGGATTATGAATAATGTTATTAATTCCTTGGCCAGGGAGACCGGCTCAATGAATTAGTTTGTCAATATATGGGTTTATCAATTAAGGGGTTTATTGATGTATTATTTTATCAAGATATGTGTTTATCAATGAAGGGATTTTTCAATGAATTAGTTTATCAATATATAGGTTTATCAATGAATTAGAATATCAATATATTGGTTTACCAGAATATGTGTTTATCAATATATGTGTACAGTTTTATGTACACGAGAAAAGAGTGGTATATACCCCTGATCTCTGGGTAAAGGATCAGACATCTTGCCTCCTCAGACAAGGGCAAGGAACTTCCTATGTGTACATTAAAAAGTTAGTTGCATATCCTTTATAAGATGTCGTAGTCAACCCTAGCATTTTTTGGCTGTTTGTTGTGATTTCTTGGCAAGTTTATGTTCAGTAGTTTACCTTTGTTTTCTTAACGACCCACACTTATATCATTGTATGAAAACTTTGCAAGGCGGTCAGCTTCCAAATCGCCCGCAGCTATGTTTCAAATGCAGGATTGTGAATTGCGTTTGAAATCCCTTCACCACATTGCTGGCTATGTGTACTTGGGTGCCTAGGTTACATTTCAGATAAATATTTATAGCATGTGTGATTCTGGCATATAAATGTGGAATGTCATCCTAGGGAGTTTGTGAACAGTGCTGAGATTCTCTGATGTTCTAGTAAAGCTCATGATATACTTATCATTTATTGGTGATTCATTTATTGAGATTCTCCTTGTGTGATCTATAGGAGACTGGATAACTGATGGATTTATCCATGTGCTATGAAAGTGACGATAGACTAAAACAAAGCCAGATACTCAGAATGGGATTTTAGGGCCAGATTGTAAGGTGGAAGTGGAGAGAGTTAGCAGTGATTGGACCATATTGTAAGGTGGAAGTGGAGAGAGTTAACAGTGATTGGACCATATTGTAAGGTGGAAGTGGAGATAGTTAACAGTGATTGGACCATATTGTAAGGTAGAAATGGAGAGAGTTAACAGTGATTGGAGTTAAGTGTAACAGTAAGGTGGTTAGCAGTGATAGTTATTATACTTTGAATAACTGATGTAATACTTTCTTCAATAGATCTGCTTTCACTGACTGTTCCTGGTGGATTTGTGGTCTTGACTTCATCCAGGTAGCGGCTGTTGGCATCCACTAGTGACATCAGCTGCTCCCTCTGCTCCAGCTGTCTTCACTAAAGGAGTTTGTGCTTCCCACCTGCAGCTTGTCCATGACTGCAAGCAGTGACAGGTGTCAGCAGGTATTCATTTTCATCATCTTTTCCTTTGCTTGTTGTCTGCTTTCTGCTCCTTTTTGTCCCCCTTCTTCTCTAACTCCCCCTTCTTCTCCTACTCCTTGTCCTGCTCCTTCTTCTCCTACTCCTTGTCCTGCTCCTTCTTCTACTACTACTGCTACTTCATGTCTTCTCTCTGTATTGTTCACTCTTCTTCAGTCTCTGTAATGTTCACTCATTCTTCAGTCTCTGTATTGTTCACTCATTCTTCAGTCTCTGTATTGTTCACTCATTCTTCAGTCTCTGTATAGTTCAATCATTCTTCAGTCTCTGTATTGTTCACTCAATCTTCCATCTCTGTGTTGTTCACTCAATCTTCCATCTCTGTGTTGTTCACTCAATCTTCCATCTCTGTGTTGTTCACTCAATCTTCTATCTCTGTGATGTTCACCCATTCTTCAGTCTCTGTATTGTTCACTCATTCTTCAGTCTCTGTATTGTTCACTCATTCTTCAGTCTCTGTATTGTTCACTCATTCTTCAGTCTCTGTGGCGAAGTGGTCAAGCCGTTTGACTCATGCTCCGAAGGTTGTGGGTTCGATTCCGGGCTGCACCCTTCGGTTTACGAGTTAAAATGTTTCGGAGACTCCTGTGGGTCGTCGCTAAAAGCTACAGAGTTCGTGCTTTGTGCGACACTTTCCGTGCTGCGGAAAGAGACTGAGCCATATGGGATAAACCCGGTGCGATGAAGTCAACCCTGTAAACTTTTTAGTGACTTTTTTCAGTCTCTGTATTGTTCACTCATTCTTCAGTCTGTGTGATGTTCACCCATTCTTCCATCTCTGTGTAGTTCACTCATTCTTCATTCTCTGTGTAGTTCACTCATTCTTCAGTCTCGGTGTAGTTCACTCATTCTTCAGTCTCTGTGTAGTTCACTCATTCTTCATTCTCTGTGTAGTTCACTCATTCTTCAGTCTCGGTGTAGTTCACTCATTCTTCATTCTCTGTGTAGTTCACTCATTCTTCAGTCTCTGTGTAGTTCACTCATTCTTCAGTCTCTGTGTAGTTCACTCATTCTTCAGTCTCGGTGTAGTTCACTCATTCTTCAGTCTCTGTGTAGTTCACTCATTCTTCAGTCTCGGTGTAGTTCACTCATTCTTCAGTCTCTGTGTAGTTCACTCAATCTTCCATCTCTGTATTGTTCAATCATTCTTCAGTCTCTGTATTGTTCAATAATTCTTCAGTCTCTGTGTAGTTCTCTCATTCTTCAGTCTCTGTGTAGTTCACTCATTCTTCAGTCTCTGTGTAGTTCTCTCATTCTTCAGTCTCTGTGTAGTTCTCTCATTCTTCAGTCTCTGTGTAGGTCACTCATTCTTCAGTCTCTGTATTGTTCACTCTATTCTTCCATCTCTGTATTGTTAAACTATATTACTTTTACACTGTAGATTCTATAATAGAGATTCTGCCCATATTGCTGCCAGGCAAAAGTTACACTTACCCACAAAATAACATTTATAGCATATATGATTCCAACATGTGCACATTTGGATCCTTGTCGCAGAGTTTGTGCACTGTGCTGAGATTCTCCATGTTCTATCAGTGGGAGAAGACTGAAGCCCATATGAAGATATCTGTGTGCAAAGAAAGTGATCTTTGACCAGCAACAAACAACAGCAGAGGCTTTCATGGCATGCCAGGAGAGAATTCCTCAACATCTGCTGTCATCATCATCATGTATCAGATCCTTGCAGAACATCGCTCTCATTGTGGTCCACGGACGTCAGCATGGCCAAATGGATAAGAGCTCTTGATCTTAAACTTCCAGTGTGCTGATGTCAAGGTAGCGGGTTCAACCCCTAAACCAGACTCAAGCGTAGTCCTTGCATGTCCTACTACTTCTAGTGCACTGGACTGATTATTGTGTGTGGATTATTGTGAGTGGATTATTGTGTGTGGATTATTGTGTGTGGATTATTGTGTGTGGATTATTGTGTGTGGATTATTGTGTGTGGATTATTGTGTGTGGATTATTGTGAGTGGATTATTGTGTGTGGATTATTGTGTGTGGATTATTGTCTGTGGATTATTGTGTGTGGATTATTGTGTGTGGATTATTGTGTGTGGATTATTGTGTGTGGATTATTGTGTGTGGATTATTGTGTGTGGATTATTGTCTGTGGATTATTGTGTGTGGATTATTGTGTGTGGATTATTGTGTGTGGATTATTGTGTGTGGATTATTGTGAGTGGATTATTGTGTGTGGATTATTGTGTGTGGATTATTGTGTGTGGATTATTGTGTGTGGATTATTGTGTGTGGATTAGCTTTCCCTATTACCAACATCTGAGGTGTGTGTAGTTTACATCCCCAGGTCAAGGACGAGAAGTTAACATTTGAGTCCAACTGACCAGTGTAGGGGTTGAATCCGCTACCTTGGCATTAGCACACTGGAAGTTTAAGAGCAGGCGCTCATATCCATTCAGCCATGCTGACCTACATTTGTGGGAATGCACCAGGTGCAATAAATTTTATTCTTGATTTCATATTTTGTACAGTGTTACAGTATGTGCTCTGTAAAGTAACACAGGAAAAGTCTCTATCGTGACAACACTGCTGCTTTCACATCCACAGCCAAGGTGACTGGAGCCCTCAGCCCAGCTGTCCCCGTCTCGTCCCAGAGTGTGTTGCTGCAGCCACTGGTAGTGCTAGGCCAGACAACATCTCTGAGTCCACTCTCCCCAGAAGCTTGTGTTCAATGGCTGTCTCTCTCATGTGCTTTCCTTGCTGTGTAGGAGGACAGCCACAAGCTGTAAGCTGACATTTTTTTCCCCTATTGTTTATTGTGAGGTTTTCTGACTTCCTTTAATTTGACAGATCTGCTTTCAAGCCAGCTCTGTGGCAAAGCTGCTACAGATATAATGTGTAATCTCACATATCGTGTTCGAAACAACTGCAGGAGATTGGAAGTAGATCGCCTTGCGTTGGGTTTCCATATGATAGTATGAGTGCCAGTCGTTCTGAAAGCAATGGCAAACTACTGAACATAAATTTGCCAAGAAATGACAACCAACCAAAAATGCTGGGGTTGACTGTGACATCCTGTAAATGATATGCAACTAACTTAACTTTAGTGGCATTAGTGGGGAGTAAAGTGTGGTGGCTGAGAGGATACGATGTGCACCTCCATCTCAGAAGGGACAGAGTTTGATATTAGCATATTTCTGAAAAACCGTTTGTATCTAATGATATCACGTGAACATAGGAAGAACTTGGAGGCAACAGAGATGTGGTTCCTGAAACAAATGTTGTGAATTCCTTGGACAATCAGGGTAACTAACGACGATTACCAGGAAAAGATTAATGAAACTAGAACATTATATACAAAAATAAGAAAGAGACAAACAGCTTTCTTTGGTCATGTGTTGAGAAGAGAGGCATTGGAGACAACTGGAAAGAACAAGGTGAAAAGAGGCAGAGGCAGACCAAGAGAAATGATGCTGGATGGATTGAGACGCTGGCATGGAGGAATATCAAAACAGAGTTGATCCAAAACACCAAAGACCGATATCTGTGGAGAGACAGGAATGCCTACGCTAACTGGCAGTTTACTTGACGATGATGATGATGATGACATCACGTACCTCAGATGTCTTGGGTAGTGAGATCAGGTCCCTAGCCTTCTCAGAAAATGGCAAAAAATAAACATGAGGTTTCATGTGCAAATTGTGCACATGAACAATCCCACAACAGCTGGACATAGCCAAGAGTGGGCTGTAAGTCCACTGTCCTGGCAAAAATGGTTAGGGAAGAAAAATTACTGACATGTATAGATTGTATCGTGCAGCAGGTGCTTTGTAGAACACCCTCACATCACGGCCCTCTAGAAAACCCCTACATCCCTTGCCAGTTTTCCCGCCTCATACACCCAGCTGCCGGCAGTTTCCTATCTCCATCCTCGTGCTGGTCATCCTCTGCCATTTCTCCCAGGAACAATGACTTCCCTAACTGTTCTCTCCCAGGCACTGATGTCCTCTCCCAGCCACTGATGTTTTCTCCCAGCCACTGATGTTCTCTTCCAGCCACTGATGTTTTCTCCCAGCCACCGATGTTTTCTCCCAGCCACTGATGTTCTCTTCCAGCGACTGATGTTATCTCCCAGCCACCGATGTTCTCTCCCAGCCACCGATGTTCTCTCCCAGCCACCGATGTTCTCTCCCAGCCACCAATGTTCTCTCCCAGCCAACGATGTTCTCTCCCAGCCAAAGATGTTCTCTCCCAGCCACTGATGTTCTCTCCCAGCCACCGATGTTCTCTCCCAGCCACTGATGTTCTCTCCCAGCCACTGATGTTCTCTCCCAGCCACCGATGTTCTCTCCCAGCCACTGATGTTCTCTCCCAGCCACTGATGTTCTCTCCCAGCCACTGATGTTCTCTCCCTATCACTGATGTTATCTCCCAGCCACTGATGTTATCTCCCAGCCACTGATGTTCTCTCCCAGCCACTGATGTTCTCTCCCAGCCACTGATGTTGTCTCCCAGCCACTGATGTTATCTCCCAGCCACTGATGTTATCTCCCAGCCACTGATGTTCTCTCCCAGCCACTGATGTTATCTCCCAGCCACTGATGTTATCTCCCAGCTTCTGATGTTATCTCCCAGCCACTGATGTTCTCTCCCAGCCACCGATGTTCTCTCCCAGCCACCGATGTTCTCTCCCAGCCACTAATATTCTCTCCCAGCCACTGATGTTATCTCCCAGCCACCGATGTTCTCTCCCAGCCACTGATGTTCTCTCCCACCCACCGATGTTCTCTCCCAGCCACATCTCTCCCAGCCACCGATGTTCTCTCCCAGCCACCGATGTTCTCTCCCAGCCACCAATGTTCTCTCCTAGCCACCAATGTTCTCTCCCAGCCACTGATGTTCTCTCCCAGCCACTGATGTTCTCTCCCAGCCACTGATGTTCTCTCCCAGCTTCTGATGTTCTCTCCCAGTCACTGATGTTCTCTCCCAGCTTCTGATGTTCTCTCCCAGCCAACAATGTTCTCTCCCAGCCACTGATGTTCTCTCCCAGCCACTGATGTTCTCTCCCAGCCTCTGATGTTATCTCCCAGCCACTGATGTTCTTTCCCAGCCAATGATGTTCTTTCCCAGCCACTAATGTTCTCTCCCAGCCACCGATGTTCTCTCCCAGCCACTGATGTTCTCTCCCAGCCACTGATGTTCTCTCCCAGCCACTGATGTTCTCTCCCAGCTTCTGATGTTCTCTCCCAGCCACTGATGTTCTCTCCCAGCCACTGATGTTCTCTCCCAGCCTCTGATGTTCTCTCCCAGCCTCTGATGTTATCTCCCAGCCACTGATGTTCTCTCCCAGCCACCAATGTTTCTCTCCCAGCCACCAATGTTCGCTCCCAGCCACTGGATGTTCTCTCCAGCCACCGATGTTCTCATCCAGCCACTGATGTTCTCTCCCAGCTTCTGATGTTCTCTCCCAGCCACTGATGTTCTCGTCCCAGCCACTGATGTTCTCTCCCAGCCACTGATGTTCTCTCCAGCCACTGATGTTCTCTCCAGCTTCTGATGTTGCGATCCCAGTCACTGAATGTTCTCTCCCAGCCACTGATGTTCTCTCCCAGCTTCTGATGTTCTCTCCCAGTCACTGATGTTATCTCCCAGCCACTGATGTTCTCTCCCAGCTTCTGATGTTCTCTCCCAGCCACCAATGTTCTCTCCCAGTCACTGATGTTCTCTCCCAGCCACCGATGTTCTCTCCCAGCCACTGATGTTCTCTCCCAGCTTCTGATGTTATCTCCCAGTCACTGATGTTATCTCCCAGCCACTGATGTTCTCTCCCAGCCACTGATGTTCTCTCCCAGCCACTGATGGTCTCTCCCAGCTTCTGATGTGTTCTCTCCCAGTCACTGATGTTCTCTCTCAGCCACTGATTTATCTCCCAGCCACTGATGTTCTCTCCCAGCCACTGATGTTCTCTCCCAGCCACTGATGTTCTCTCCACCACTGATTTCTCTCCCAGCCGTATGTTTCTCCCAGCCACCGATGTTCTCTCCCGCCCGATGTCTCTCCAGCACTGATGTTCTCTCCCAGCCACTGATGTTATCTCCCAGCCACCGATGTTCTCTCCCAGCCACCGATGTTCTCTCCCAGCCACCGATGTTCTCTCCCAGCCACCGATGTTCTCTCCCAGCCACCGATGTTCTCTCCCAGCCACGATGTTCTCTCCCAGCCACTGATGTTCTCTCCCAGCCACTGATGTTCTCTCCCAGCCACTGATGTTCTCTCCCAGCCACTGATGTTCTCTCCCAGCCACTGATGTTCTCTCCCAGCTTCTGATGTTATCTCCCAGCCACTGATGTTCTCTCCCAGCCACTGATGTTCTCTCACAGCCACTGATGTTCTCTCCCAGCCACTGATGTCTCTCCCAGCCATCTGATTTCTCTCCCAGCCACCTGATGTTCTCCCCAGCCACTGATGTTCTCTCCCAGCTCGATGTTTTATCTCCCAGCCACTGATGTTATCTCCCAGCCACCTGATGTTCTCTCCCAGCCACTGATGTTCTCTCCCAGCCACTCGTGTTCTCTCCCCGACTCTGATGTTCTCTCCCAGCCACTGATGTTCTCTCCCAGGCACTGAGTTCTCTCCCAGCTCACTGATGTTCTCTCCCAGCACTAGATGTTCTCTCCCAGCCACTGATGTTCTCCTCCCAGCCACCGATGTTCTCTCCCAGCCACGATGTTCTCTCCCAGCCCTCTGATGTTCTCTCCAGCCACTGATGTTCTCTCCCAGCCACTGATGTTCTCTCCCAGCCTCTGAGTGTTCTCCTTCCCAGCCACTGATGTTCTCCAGCTTACTGATTTCTCTCAGCTCACTGATGTTCTCTCCCACCACTGATGTTCTCTCCAGCTTCTGATGTTTCTCTCCCAGCCACTGATGTTCTCTCCCAGCCACTGATGTTCTCCCCAGCCACTGATGTTCTCTCCCAGCCACTGATGTTATCTCCCAGCCACTGATGTTCTCTCCCAGCTCTGATGTTCTCTCCCAGCCACCATGTTCTCTCCCAGTCACTGATGTTCTCTCCCAGCCACCGATGTTCTCTCCCAGTCACTGATGTTCTCTCCCAGCTTCTGATGTTCTCTCACAGTCACTGATGTTCTCTCCCAGCCACTGATGTTCTCTCCAGCCCTGATGTTCTCTCCCAGCCACTGATGTTCTCTCCCAGCCACCGATGTTCTCTCCCAGCCACTGATGTTCTCTCCCAGCCACTGATGTTCTCTCCCAGCCATTCGATGTTCTCTCCCAGCCACTGATGTTCTCTCCCAGCCACTGATGTTTCTCTCCCAGCCACTGATGTTCTCTCCCACTCACTAATGTTCTCTCCCAGCCACTGATGTTCTCTCCCAGCCACTGATGTTCTCTCCCAGCCACTAATGTTCTCTCCCAGCCACTGATGTTCTCTCCCCGCCACGATGTTCTCTCCCAGCCACTGATGTTCTCTCCCAGCCCCGATGTTATCTCCCAGCCACCATTTCTCTCCCAGCCACGATTTATCTCCAGCCACTGATGTTCTCTCCCAGCCACTGATGTTCTCTCCAGCCACGATGTTCTCTCCCAGCCACTGATGTTCTCTCCCAGCCACTGATGTTCTCTCCCAGCCACTGATGTTCTCTCCCAGCCACTGATGTTCTCTCCCAGCCACTGATGTTCTCTCCCAGCCACTGATGTTATCTCCCAGACACTGATGTTATCTCCCAGCCACTGATGTTCTCTCCCAGCTTCTGATGTTCTCTCCCAGCCACTGATGTTATCTCCCAGCTTCTGATGTTCTCTCCCAGCCACTGATGTTATCTCCCAGCTCCCAGCTTCTGATGTTATCTCCCAGCCACTGATGTTATCTCTCAGCCACTGATGTTATCTCCCAGCCACTGATGTTCTCTCCCAGCCACTGATGTTCTCTCCCAGCCACTGATGTTCTCTCCCAGCCACTGATGTTCTCTCCCAGCCTCTGATGTTATCTCCCACCCTCTGATGTTATCTCCCAGCCTCTGATGTTCTCTCCCAGCCACCCATGTTCTCTCCCAGCCACCGATGTTCTCTCCCAGCCACCGATGTTCTCTCCCAGCCACTGATGTTCTCTCCCAGCCACTGATGTTCTCTCCCAGTCTCTGATGTTCTCTCCCAGCCTCTGATGTTATCTCCCAGCCACTGATGTTCTCTCCCAGCCACCGATGTTCTCTCCCAGCCACCGATGTTCTCTCCCAGCCACTGATGTTCTCTCCCAGCCACTGATGTTCTCTCCCAGCTTCTGATGTTCTCTCCCAGCCACTGATGTTCTCTCCCAGCCACTGATGTTCTCTCCCAGTCTCTGATGTTCTCTCCCAGCCTCTGATGTTATCTCCCAGCCACTGATGTTCTCTCCCAGCCACCAATGTTCTCTCCCAGCCACCAATGTTCTCTCCCAGCCACCAATGTTCTCTCCCAGCCACCGATGTTCTCTCCCAGCCACTGATGTTCTCTCCCAGCCACTGATGTTCTCTCCCAGCTTCTGATGTTCTCTCCCAGCCACTGATGTTCTCTCCCACCCACCAATGTTATCTCCCAGCCACCGATGTTCTCTCCCAGCCACATCTCTCCCAGCCACTTGATGTTATCTCCTAGCCACCGATGTTCTCTCCCAGCCACCGATGTTCTCTCCCAGCCACTGATGTTCTCTCCCAGCCACTGATGTTCTCTCCCAGCTTCTGATGTTCTCTCCCAGTCACTGATGTTCTCTCCCAGCTTCTGATGTTCTCTCCCAGCCAACAATGTTCTCTCCCAGCCACTGATGTTCTCTCCCAGCCACTGATGTTCTCTCCCAGCCTCTGATGTTATCTCCCAGCCACTGATGTTCTCTCCCAGCCACTGATGTTCTCTCCCAGCCACTGATGTTCTCTCCCAGCCACTGATGTTCTCTCCCAGCTTCTGATGTTCTCTCCCAGCCACTGATGTTCTCTCCCAGCCACTGATGTTCTCTCCCAGCCTACTGATGTTATCTCCCAGCCACTGATGTTCTCTCCCAGCCACCATGTGTTCTCTCCAGCCTCTGATGTTATCTCCAGCCAACTGATGTTCTCTCCCAGCCTCTGATGTATCCTCCCAGCCACCTGATGTTATCTCCCAGCCACTGATGTTCTCTCCCAGCCTACTGATGTTCTCTCCCAGCCACTGATGTTCTCTCCCAGCCACTGATGTTCTCTCCCAGCCACTGATGTTCTCTCCCAGCCACTGATGTTCTCTCCCAGCCACCGATGTTCTCTCCCAGCCACCGATGTTCTCTCCCAGCCACCTGATGTTCTCTCCCAGCTTCTGATGTTCTCTCCCAGCCACTGATGTTCTCTCCCAGCCACTGATGTTCTCTCCCAGCCACTGATGTTCTCTCCCAGCACTGATGTTCTCTCCAGCCCCTTCCCCCGATGTTTCTCCCAGCCCCCGATGTTCTCTCCCAGCCACGATGTTCTCTCCCCCCCGCTTCCCCCGATGTTCTCTCCCAGCCCCTGATGTTTCTCCCAGCCACTGATGTTCTTCCCAGCTTCTGATGTTCTCTCCCAGCCACCAAAGTTTCTCTCCCAGCCAAAATGTTCTCTCCCAGCCACCAAAGTTTCTCCCACCACTGATGTTCTCTCCCAGCCGATGTTATCTCCCACCCCTGATGTTTCTCCCAGCCACTGATGTTTCTCCCAGCTCCCCTCAGTATTTTCCCGCCCTGATGTTCTCTCCCACTGTGTTTCTCCCTCCCAGCCCTGATGTTTCTCCCACCCTGATGTTTCCCCCCCTTTTTTCTCCCCACTTTCTCCCAGCCTGATTTTCCCACCCTATGTTCTCCCAGCCCTGATGTTTCTCCCCCCACTGATTTCTCCCCACCACCGATGTTTCTCCCGCCCGATGTTCTCCCCGCCACTGATGTTCTCTCCCAGCCACTGATGTTCTCTCCAGTCTCTGATGTTCTCTCCCAGCCTCTGATGTTATCTCCCAGCCACTGATGTTCTCTCCCAGCCACCGATGTTCTCTCCCAGCCACGATGTTCTCATCCCAGCCACTGATGTTCTCTCCCAGCCACTGATTTCTCTCCAGCTTCTGATGTTCTCTCCCAGCCACTGGATGTTCTCTCCCAGCCACTGATGTTCTCTCCCATCTCATGATGTTCTCTCCCAGCCCTGATGTTATCTCCCGCCACTGATGTTCTCTCCCAGCCACCAATGTTCTCTCCCAGCCACCGATGTTCTCTCCCAGCCACTGATGTTCTCTCCCAGCCATGATGTCTCTCCCAGCTTCTGATGTCTCTCCCAGCCACTGATGTTATCTCCCAGCCCATGATGTTCTCTCCAGCTTCTGATGTTCTCTCAGTCCACCACTGATTTATCTCCCAGCCACTGATTTTCTCTCCCAGCTTCTGATGTTCTCTCCCAGTCACTGATGTTATCTCCCAGCCACTGATGTTCTCTCCCAGCTTCTGATGTTCTCTCCCAGCCACCAATGTTCTCTCCCATTCACTGATGTTCTCTCCCAGTCACTGATGTTCTCTCCCAGCCTCGATGTTCTCTCCAGCTTCTGATGTTCTCTCCCAGTCACTGATGTTCTCGTCCCAGCACTGCTGTTCTCTTCCCAGCCACTGATGTTATCTCCCAGCCTCCAATGTTCTCTCCCAGTCACTGATGTTCTCTCCCAGCCACTGATGTTCTTTCCCAGCCACTGATGTTCTCTCCCAGCTTCTGATGTTCTCTCCCAGTCACTGATGTTATCTCCCAGCCACCAATGTTCTCTCCCAGTCACTGATGTTCTCTCCCAGCCACTGATGTTATCTCCCAGCCACCGATGTTCTCTCCAGTCACTGATGTTATCTCCCAGCCACTGGTGTTCTCTCCCAGCCACTGGTGTTCTCTCCCAGCCACCGATGTTCTCTCCCAGCCACTGATGTTCTCTCCCAGCCACTGATGTTCTCTCCCAGCCTCTGATGTTATCTCCCAGCCACTGATGTTCTCTCCCAGCCACTGATGTTCTCTCCCAGCTTCTGATGTTATCTCCCAGCCACTGATGTTCTCTCCCAGCCTCTGATGTTATCTCCCAGCCACTGATGTTATCTCCCAGCCACTGATGTTCTCTCCCAGCTTCTGATGTTCTCTCCCAGCCACTGATGTTCTCTCCCAGCCACTGATGTTCTCTCCCAGCCACTGATGTTCTCTCCCAGCCACTGATGTTCTCTCCCAGCCACCAATGTTCTCTCCCAGCCACCGATGTTCTCTCCCAGCCACCGATGTTCTCTCCCAGCTTCTGATGTTCTCTCCCAGCCACTGATGTTCTCTCCCAGCCACTGATGTTCTCTCCCAGCCACTGATGTTCTCTCCCAGCCACTGATGTTCTCTCCCAGCTTCTGATGTTCTCTCCCAGTCACTGATGTTCTCTCCCAGCCACTGATGTTCTCTCCCAGCTTCTGATGTTCTCTCCCAGTCACTGATGTTATCTCCCAGCCACTGATGTTCTCTCCCAGCTTCTGATGTTCTCTCCCAGCCACCGATGTTCTTTCCAGCCACCGATGTTCTCTCCCAGTCACTGATGTTCTCTCCCAGCCACCGATGTTCCTCTCCCAGCTTCTGATGTTATCTCCTAGTCACTGATGTTCTCTCCCAGCCACTGATGTTCTCTCCCAGCCACTGATGTTCTCTCCCAGTCACTGATGTTCTCTCCCAGCTTCTGATGTTCTCTCCCAGCCACTGATGTTCTATCCCAGCCATTGATGTTCTCTCTCAGCCACTGATGTTATCTCCCAGCCACTGATGTTCTCTCCCAGCTTCTGATGTTCTCTCACAGTCACTTATGTTCTCTCCCAGCCACTGATGTTCTCTCCCAGCCACTAATGTTCTCTCCCAGCCACTGATGTTATCTCCCAGCCACCGATGTTCTCTCCCAGCCACTGATGTTCTCTCCCACCCACCGATGTTATCTCCACAGCACTGATGTTCTCTCCCCCACATCTCCAGCCACTGATGTTATCCTGCCACGATGTTCTCTCCCGCCACAGTTTCTCCCAGCCACATGTTCTCTCCCAGCCACTGATGTTCTCTCCCAGCCACTGATGTTCTCTCCCGCCACTGATGTTCTCTCCCAGCTTCTGATGTTCTCTCCCAGCCACCGATGTTCTCTCCCAGCCAACAATGTTCTCTCCCAGCCACTGATGTTATCTCCCAGCCCTGATGTTCTCTCCCAGCCACTGATGTTCTCTCCCAGCCATGATGTTCTCCCAGCCACTGATGTCTCTCCCCCACTGATGTTCCTCCCACCACTGATGTTCTCTCCCCCCGTTCTCTCCCAGCCCTGATGTTCTCTCCCAGCCTGTTTCTGATGTTCTCTCCCGCCACTTTTCTCCCAGCCCATGTTCTCTCCCCCCTATTTTCTCCCAGCCATGTGTTCTCTCCCAGCCATGATTTTCTCCCGCCACTGATGTTCTCTCCCAGCCACTGATATCTCCCAGCTAATGATGTTCTCTCTCAGCCACTGATGTTCTCTCCCAGCCACTGATGCTCTCTCCCAGCTTCTGATGTTCTCTCCCAGCTTCTGATGTTCTCTCCCAGTCACTGATGTTATCTCCTAGCCATTGATGTTGTCTCCCAGCCACTGATGTTATCTCCCAGACACTGATGTTATCTCCCAGCCACTGATGTTCTCTCCCAGCTTCTGATGTTCTCTCCCAGCCACTGATGTTATCTCCAGCTTCTGATGTTCTCTCCCAGCCACTGATGTTATCTCCAGCTCCCAGCTTTCTGATGTTATCTCCCAGCCACTGATGTTATCTCTCAGCCACTGATGTTATCTCCCAGCCACTGATGTTCTCTCCCAGCCACTGATGTTCTCTCCCAGCCACTGATGTTCTCTCCCAGCCACTGATGTTCTCTCCCAGCCTCTGATGTTATCTCCCAGCCTCTGATGTTATCTCCCAGCCTCTGATGTTCTCTCCCAGCCACCCATGTTCTCTCCCAGCCACCGATGTTCTCTCCATCCCAGCACCGATGTTCTCCCCAGCCTGATGTTCTCTCCCAGCCACTGATGTTCTCTCCCAGCCTCTGATGTTCTCTCCCAGCCTCTGATGTTATCTCCCAGCCACTGATGTTCTCTCCCAGCCACCGATGTTCTCTCCCAGCCACCGATGTTCTCTCCCAGCCACTGATGTTCTCTCCCAGCCACTGATGTTCTCTCCCAGCTTCTGATGTTCTCTCCCAGCCACTGATGTTCTCTCCCAGCCACTGATGTTCTCTCCCAGTCTCTGATGTTTCTCTCCCAGCCTCTGATGTTATCTCCCAGCCACTGATGTTCTCTCCCAGCCACCAATGTTCTCTCCCAGCCACCAATGTTCTCTCCCAGCCACCGATGTTCTCTCCCAGCCACTGATGTTCTCTCCCAGCCACTGATGTTCTCTCCCAGCTTCTGATGTTCTCTCCCAGCCACTGATGTTATCTCCCAGCCACTGATGTTCTCTCCCAGCTTCTGATGTTCTCTCCCAGTCACTGATGTTATCTCCCAGCCACTGATTTTCTCTCCCAGCCACTGATTTTCTCTCCCAGCTTCTGATGTTCTCTCCCAGTCACTGATGTTATCTCCCAGCCACTGATGTTCTCTCCCAGCTTCTGATGTTCTCTCCCATTCACTGATGTTCTCTCCCAGTCACTGATGTTCTCTCCCAGCCTCCGATGTTCTCTCCCAGCTTCTGATGTTCTCTCCCAGTCACTGATGTTCTCTCCCAGCCACTGATGTTCTCTCCCAGCCACTGATGTTATCTCCCAGCCTCCAATGTTCTCTCCCAGCCTCCAATGTTCTCTCCCAGTCACTGATGTTCTCTCCCAGCCACTGATGTTCTTTCCCAGCCACTGATGTTCTCTCCCAGCTTCTGATGTTCTCTCCCAGTCACTGATGTTATCTCCCAGCCACCAATGTTCTCTCCCAGTCACTGATGTTCTCTCCCAGCCACTGATGTTATCTCCCAGCCACCGATGTTCTCTCCCAGTCACTGATGTTATCTCCCAGCCACTGGTGTTCTCTCCCAGCCACTGGTGTTCTCTCCCAGCCACCGATGTTCTCTCCCAGCCACTGATGTTCTCTCCCAGCCACTGATGTTCTCTCCCAGCCACCGATGTTCTCTCCCAGCCACCGATGTTCTCTCCCAGCCACCGATGTTCTCTCCCAGCCACCGATGTTCTCTCCCAACCACTGATGGTCTCTCCCAACCACTGATGGTCTCTCCCAACCACTGATGTTCTCTCCCAACCACTGATGTTCTCTCCCATCCACTGATGTTCTCTCCCAGCCTCTGATGTTCTCTCCCAGCCACCGATGTTCTCTCCCAGCCACTGATGTTCTCTCCAGCCACTGATGTTCTCTCCCAACCACTGATGGTCTCTCCCAACCACTGATGTTCTCTCCCATCCACTGATGTTCTCTCCCAGCCTCTGATGTTCTCTCCCAGCCTCTGATGTTCTCTCCCAGCCTCTGATGTTCTCTCCCAGCCACCGATGTTCTCTCCCAGCCACTGATGTTCTCTCCCAGCCACCGATGTTCTCTCCCAGCCACCGATGTTCTCTCCCAGCCACTGATGTTCTTTCCCAGCCTCTGATGTTCTCTCCCAGCCGCTGATGTTCTCTCCCAGCCTCTGATGTTCTCTCCCAACCACCGATGTTCTCTCCCAGCCACTGAGTTCTCTCCCAGCCACTGATGTTCTCTCCCAGCTACACTGATGTTCTCTCCCAGCCACTGATGTTCTCTCCCAGCCATTGATGTTCTTTCCCAGCCACTGATGTTCTCTCCCAACCACTGATGTTTTCTCCCAGCCACTGATGTTCTCTCCCAACCACTGATGTTCAGTGTGTCCATATACCCCTTGCCATTTCTCCTGCCTCATGCAGCCACAAGGTGTCTGCAATGTCCTTAGTTCATCGTTATGTTGGTCAACCACCTCCTTTTTGTCCAGGAACAATTCCATCACAGTTCTTTTTTTATACTACTGTGATGGTACATTGTGGATGTTGCATGCAGTATTTCTTACTTCTTGGAAATTTCTGTTGTCTTGCTATTTTATTCTAACACTGGTTGTTACGTTTGCAAAGAATACCATGGATAGACAGAAAAATTATTAGGCAGATCTACAAGAAAAAAATGAAAACTGTAAATTGATTAGAGAAATTGCACATAGACATTCATGCTTTTTTAAAATGCTTTATGAGTTGAAATAAGCTTTAAAACTTGGTGACAACTGATAAAAGTGAAAAGAGCATGTGGAAAGTGGATGGCTTGACCACATGAGAGTTGGGTTGAATTGATATCAGAACACATGGGACATTCTTATACGTTATCAAATGGGATAATTGGGACCAAAACGCAGACACTGGTTCCTTGACTCTGGTGATTGTGTGAGACAGTGAACCATGATTGCTCAGGCTTGTTGAGTCGCTCACTTTGTATGAATACCATCAGGCACTAAGTGCAGCAGATCCTGTATTCATTGTGGTACATCACCAGAATGTGCAGTCAGTCACATAATGCAGTCTCAGGCATTAGCAGTGTACTTTGTGTTCTTACCTTTTATTACATTGGATTTTTCTCACAAGGTGCACAGTGATCATGTGACTACTTCCTTCATCCAAATGTTAAGATTATGGTGTTAACAAGTCTGTTCTTTAACTCACTCTCAGAAACGAAGACCGAGACCAAGACTGGATGCCAGTATGATTGGACTCCCCACAGATTTCCGTCACACAGTCCATGTAGGCAGCGGTGACGTCAGGTCATCACCAAATGTAGGTTGAACCTGTTCTTTCAAATGTTTATAGCTGTACACAATATTACTTTGTATATTATTTTGGTTGATTGTTACTGAATAAAGTATACCCTAACCTTCACTGTTTGTGGCGACTGCAATAGCCAGGCAGCCTTAATTCCTCAGGTTCAAACCCCCCACCCCAACCCCCTGTTCTACACAGCAAGGTACTATAGGCAGTAGATGGCAGTTAGTCGTGGTTCCAACTTCATGGCAAAGGTTCACCCCCATAGTGCTCTATTCCTGTGCCAGGTGAATACCACACAAAATGCTCCTCACTGCCCCATTTGAAAAGTGGAACAAACAGCAGTACCGACAAGCCAACAGCTCTCACAGGCAAGTACATGCATAAGGCTGCTACCAGAATGCAAACACAATAGTCTGCCACAAAAATTACAGTTCATCGTCAATGGAAGAGCCAGTCACTATAAAAGCAGTAGTTTCACACACATTACTGCATGCAAAACTAGCTAGTTCAGCAACTAGCTGCTGCCATTTTCTGAACATGCAGCTCACAATATAAAACTGCGGACAGATGTAAAAACACTTCATGAGAAATCCACAGTTCACAGTGTCACTTAAAGCACTTAACTCAGTAGTGGGGCGATGGAACCATGTACTACCAGTACTACCAGTGGACTGAATCGCTGCGGAAGTCTGTTGTCCGTAAAGTCACCTTCATCTTCGGCCCGGGACATGCGGGAGTCGAGGGAAATGAACGAGCTGACAAACTGGCTGGCTCTGCACCCCCTGTAGATGGCCAGCCCATGGATCGTGCCGATGTTATTAACGTCCTTAAAGATATGGCGAGAACAGAGGACTTTGACGTCAGTGATTCCACATCGCTGTCCAGGATGAAAGACCTGGGAGTAATAATCGGCACAGCCAGACGCGATAGGTACATCGGGAAAACAAAGCGCCTCGTCAACCAACACAGAACTGGCACTATTAGCCACCGGATGCTGATGCATATGCTGGGGGGAGGATCTGAGCACCTATGGACATGTCCGGAGTGCAACGAAGATACCCCAACTGATAACTGATAACTGATAACTACCAGTCCAACGTGAGGAAAATACATAAGCAAGAAGCAAGAGCACTCCAGAGGCCTTAACAGCTCAACCACCTATATGCCATATTGGACTGGAAGTCTAAGATTACAGTTACTGGATAAGAACCTGCAAGTATATCTCACTGGGTGGAGTGTCAGATATCTTACTCTTCAAGTTCACTTGTGAGAGACTGAATCTGTATACTCTTGTCTCAAGGGCAGTCTGATATGGATTCTTCAAATAAAACTATAAACCTGGAGGTGTATCTGTTTTTCATCACCAGTTATCCTTGACACGAATGATCAGATTAGGTCGATTTGGAAGCTTTAGAGATGTAGTTTCTGAAATGTATGATGGAAATACCTTGGACTGCCAGAGTAGCTAACAATGAGCACATAGAAACGACTCATGAATGTAAAACAGTATACACAAATATGAGAAGGAGACTAAAACAAGTACACAAATTTAAGTATTTTTGGAGCATTGTTACATCAGATGGCAAATTAGATAGTGAGATGGAGACAAGAACTAAACAAGCCAATAATGTCACATATCAAATTACACCCATCCAGGTACATCCAGTTATCCCCATGGAAATTAAGAACATTAAATGCAATGCTTTTACCAACCTTATGTTATCAATGTCAAACATGGGCACTAACTAAAGATCAAGAAAGAAAACGCAGTACTTGTGAAATGAGATGCCTGAGAAAAGTAGCAAACAAATCAAGAAAGGACCATATTAGAAACTAAAACACTTGGAGCAACACCAGTTTTTAAATTCATTGATAGACAAAGACTTGACTGGTTCTGCCATCCAGTAAGAATGAACCAGCAGCAGGAGCATAGAACATGAACAAGGAAACATCAAGAGGCAGGGGATGACCCCGAAAAAGATGGATCGAAGCAGTCATCAACACCTTAAAACCCACAACATTTCAACATACAAGTGACCCAGCGAGCCCATGTTTGTAAACCAATCATCAAACAACCCCGTGACACCCAATGACAGGGCAGTGAAGGACAACAGAAGAAAAAAGGACTGTTCTTTGATCATGTCATGAGAAGAGAGGCTTAGGAAAACATTGTGATGACTGGATAGGTCAGCTGTAAAAGAGGCAGAGGTTGACAGAGGGAAATGGTGCTGGAGGGAGTGGGTCAGTGGCATGAAGAAATGTCACCAGTAGAATTGATCTAGGACACTGAGGGCAGAGGTCTGTGGAGATGCATAAATGTCTCTGCCAGTTAGTATGGCACATGCTGATGATGATGAAATATACTGGAAAGACTCAGTTGTCTGTGAATTTTATTGTTGTGTTGTAATGATTTTATCAGGCCACAGCATTTTAAGATGGCACTCCACGCCGTGTGGCATTGATGATCTTGTCTGTCCACAGCTTTCTCTTTCATGTACTGTCAGTCATTTCTGATACTTATGTTCCTCCCATGCCATGATGTCAAACTTCTTTTCTTATGATGCCAGTAACCAGTTCTCTTATGATGCCAGTAACCAGTTCTCTTGTGATGCCAGTAACCAGTTCTCTTATGATGCCAGTAACCAGTTTTCAAAGTTACCTTCTTTCAAGATATTGTTATCACTCTTTCTATCTGACCATGGTGATCTCATCATCATTCTATAAAATCACATCTCTACAGCTTTCACATAATTCATCACTTGAATGCTAATTGTCCATGATTCACTTCCATACACCAGGATTGGCTCTGTATAGCTCTTAAGAACGCTTTTCCTCACCTCGACGGACAAAGATCAATTGCAGAGAATATTCTTCATCATACTGGCCAATGGGGACAATGATTATTGAGCATATTTTTATTGAATCCTACAGCTTAAGATAAATGTTGGAGTTTAGACACGCACCTGTTTACTTTTTGGGTTATCCAGCTCTAGAGAAAATACCTTTCTCCTGTCCTCCTGCTGTTGCTCTAGAAAAAAATCTTGCCATTGTGCTCCTGCTGTTGTTCTAGAGAAAATACCTTGCTCATGTCCTCCTGCTGTTGCTCTAGAGAAAATACCTTGCCATTGTGCTCCTGCTGTAACTCTAGAGAAAATACCTTGCCATTGTGCTCCTGCTGTAACTCTAGAGAAAATACCTTGTCCTTGTGCTCCTGCTGTTGCTCTAGAGAAAATACCTTGTCCTTGTGCTCCTGCTGTAACTCTAGAGAAAATACCTTTCTCCTGTGCCTCCTGCTGTTGCTCTAGAGAAAATACCTTGCTCATGTCCTCCTGCTGTTGCTCTAGAGAAAATACCTTGCCATTGTGCTCCTGCTGTTGTTCTAGAGAAAATACCTTGCTCATGTCCTCCTGACGTAGCTCTAGAGAAAATACCTTGCCATTGTGCTCCTGCTGTAGCTCTAGAGAAAATACCTTTCTCCTGTCCTCCTGCTGTTGCTCTAGAGAAAATATCTTGCTCATGTCCTCCTGCTGTTGCTCTAGAGAAAATACCTTGCCATTGTGCTCCTGCTGTTGTTCTAGAGAAAATACCTTGCTCATGTCCTCCTGAGTAGCTCTAGAGAAAATACCTTGCCATTGTGCTCCTGCTGTACCTCTAGAGAAAATACCTTGCCATTGTGCTCCTGCTGTAACTCTAGAGAAAATACCTTTCTCCTGTCCTCCGGCTGTTGCTCTAGAGAAAATACCTTGTCCTTGTGCTCCTGCTGTAACACTAGAGTAAATACCTTTCTCCTGTCCTCCCGCTGTTGCTCTAGAGAAAATACCTTGTCCTTGTGCTCCTGTTGTTGCTCTAGAGAAAAATACCTTGTCCTTGTGCTCCTGCTGTAGCTCTAGAGAAAAATACCTTGTCCTTGTGCTCCTGCTGTAGCTCTAGAGAAAATACCTTGCTCCTGTCCTTGTGCTCCTGCTGTAGCTCTAGAGAAAATACCTTGCTCCTGTCCTTGTGCTCCTGCTGTAGCTCTAGAGAAAATACCTTGTCCTTGTGCTCCTGCTGTAGCTCTAGAGAAAATACCTTTCTCCTGTCCTCCTGCTGTTGCTCTAGAGAAAATACCTTGCCATTGTGCTCCTGCTGTAACTCTAGAGAAAATACCTTTCTCCTGTCCTCCTGCTGTTGCTCTAGAGAAAATATCTTGCTCATGTCCTCCTGCTGTTGCTCTAGAGAAAATACCTTGCCATTGTGCTCCTGCTGTTGTTCTAGAGAAAATACCTTGCTCATGTCCTCCTGACGTAGCTCTAGAGAAAATACCTTGCCATTGTGCTCCTGCTGTAACTCTAGAGAAAATACCTTGCCATTGTGCTCCTGCTGTAACTCTAGAGAAATTACCTTTCTCCTGTCCTCCCGCTGTTGCTCTAGAGAAAATACCTTGTCCTTGTGCTCCTGCTATAACTCTAGAGAAAATACCTTTCTCCTGTCCTCCCGCTGTTGCTCTAGAGAAAATACCTTGTCCTTGTGCTCCTGTTGTTGCTCTAGAGAAAAATACCTTGTCCTTGTGCTCCTGCTGTAGCTCTAGAGAAAAATACCTTGTCCTTGTGCTCCTGCTGTAGCTCTAGAGAAAATACCTTGCTCCTGTCCTTGTGCTCCTGCTGTAGCTCTAGAGAAAATACCTTGCTCCTGTCCTTGTGCTCCTGCTGTAGCTCTAGAGAAAATACCTTGTCCTTGTGCTCCTGCTGTAGCTCTAGAGAAAATACCTTGCTCCTGTCCTTGTGCTCCTGCTGTAGCTCTAGAGAAAATACCTTGTCCTTGTGCTCCTGCTGTAGCTCTAGAGAAAATACCTTGCTCCTGTCCTCCTACTGTAGCTCTAGAGAAAATACCTTGTCCTTGTGCTCCTGCTGTAGCTCTAGAGAAAATACCTTGCTCCTGTCCTTGTGCGCCTGCTGTAGCTCTAGAGAAAATACCTTGCTCGTGTCCTTGTGCTCCTGCTGTAACTCTAGAGAAAATACCTTGTCCTTGTGCTCCTGCTGTAGCTCTAGAGAAAATACCTTGTCCTTGTGCTCCTGCTGTAGCTCTAGAGAAAATACCTTGTCCTTGTGCTCCTGCTGTAGCTCTAGAGAAAATACCTTGTCCTTGTGCTCCTGCTGTAGCTCTAGAGAAAATACCTTGTCCTTGTGCTCCTGCTGTAGCTCTAGAGAAAATACCTTGCCATTGTGCTCCTGCTGTAACTCTAGAGAAAATACCTTGCCATTGTGCTCCTGCTGTAACTCTAGATAAAATACCTTGCTCGTGTCCTCCTACTGTAGCTCTAGAGAAAATACCTTGCCATTGTGCTCCTGCTGTAACTCTAGAGAAAATACCTTGCTCCTGTTCTCCTGCTGTAGCTCTCACCCTTCCACAAAAAGCTGAGACCAGCATAATTGGAAGTGACGCTAATCCCCTGTGATGTTTGTTTCTCCTCAGCTGCATTCCCTACAGAACCACATGTCATCCAAAGGTGAGCTGTCCAACCATTTCTCACCTGGCAACCTTCAACTGACAGTTGTTGATCTTCCAACGCAGACAGCCTTATAGGTTAGTCACTCTGTCTTGTAGGTTAGTTATGCTGTTTTATAGTTTAGACATTTTGTATTATAGTTTAGTCATGCTGTATTATAGATTACTTCTGTTATTTTATGTTGGTTATTCTTTTTTTTTATAGCTTAGTCATGCTCTCTTATAGATTAATTATGCTATATTATCAGTTAGTCATTCTGTTTTAAAGTTTAGTTATACTGTATTATAGATTATTTGTGTTATAATATAGGCTAGGCATGCATGCTTATATCTTAGTCACACATTCTTATATATTAGTCATACATTCTTAAAGGGTTGTCACATTCTCATAGATTAGTTTTGTAGTCACACATAAGTTGGTCATGAAGATTTGTACTAACATGTCGCAAGTGCATTCGTGGTTCTTGGGGTATGAAGATTGTGCTAATATGTCACTACTTCAGTTGTGGTTCTCCATGTATAAAATTGTGTTACATTTCTATACTCTATTCTTAGTTCTTGATTTATGGAGATTGTGCTAACATGTCACTACTCCAGTTGTGGTTCTCCAGGTATAAAATTGTGTTAACATGTCACTAGTCTATTCTAGGTTCTTGATTTATGGCGATTGTGCTAACATGTCACTACTCCAATTGTGGTTCTCCATATATAAAATTGTGTTAGCATTTCACTAGTCTATTCTAGGTTCTTGACAGATTGTATTAACATGTAACTAATCTAGTCATGGTTCTCCATGTATACAGTTGTGTTAACATGCCACTAGTCTATTCTAAGTTCTTGATTTATGGAGATTGTGTTAACATGCCACTACTCCATTTTCATGGTTCAACAACTAGCAGTCATTTATAGACAGTCTTCAGAAGATCTACCTTGTCCATCATTAGTGTTCCATCTGATGGCGCTTAGAAACAAAAGATTGACTCTCTCACTGGCTTGTACTCCGGCATGACCTAGACAGTATATCCACGCCGTAATAAACCTAGCTGTGAGACTGCCCACTTAATGAGGGAAACACTGATCACCTGCTCCCCTCTGCACTCAGGCCTACAGATTGTGATAGCCCAAGCAATTCACAAACCCATAGCAGATTTATGCTTCAGAACTTGCTTCTTGTTTATACATGTAATATTATGAAATTAATGTGACGGTTTCCTCTTGTCTTCCACATACATTTAACAGATGTAAACTATCTAGGGTAATAAATTTATTTTTGTTTCTTTATGTTTCCAGTTAGACGACTAACTCCAGCACATTTCACTCCCTGTGTTTTATCTTGGATTTGAACCAGAAACCACAGTCTCAAAGTTTGTACATATCTACTGACTGTACATATCTGTACTATTTATCACCAGACACTTTGTTCTTTCTATGCATTCGCTGGCAACCAACGAAGCATTCATGGGCAGCCGAGGAAGGCATCAACAATACAGCGAACACTCAAAATACAGCAGACATACGTCATTTCAAGTAGCAGGCAGTTCAGTGATAACAGATAATCTGTGATGTGTGAGAGTTCATTATGTGATGTGGAAGGGTCCATTGTGTGATGTGGAAGGGTCCATTGTGTGATGTGGAAGGGTCCATTGTGTGATGTGGAAGGGTCCATTGTGTGATGTGGAAGGGTCCCTTGTGTGATTTGGAGGGGTCCATTGTGTGATGTGGGAGAGTTCATTATATGATGTGAAAGAGTCAATGTTTCCTCTCTAACAAATTTGGATTTGAAGATTGGGCACAACTCATTACTGGCAACGTTGATCATATTCCGGTATGAAACTTAGTCCTTGTCCATGTCAGATTGGAAGCACTAGACTCGAGTTTCACTCTTGTTTAAGCTCGTCAGTAGTGCATATCCCTGACTGGACCCGGGATCAAACCTGGATCACTGATGTGTGAGAGTAGTGGGTTGTGCTCAATCTTCAAACCTCAAAACCCGAAACAACTAAATAAATCAATATATTTATATGTTTCCGCTGTAAATATTCTCAGTGTAGCTATGAGGTTATCTTTCACAAATTATGATAGTGGCCACATGACAACTTTCTTTGAAAACTAGCAACACTGCAGCCACGTCTCTGACATCAACAAGCACACACACTTTCTTTCTTGATGTTCAGTGCAAATTTCAACTTGAGCATGTCTCACCTGGCAGTTTTGTAAGTTGCTTTGTTAGTTGGTCTGAAGTAATTTTCTTCTTCTCTTGTTCACTTGAAATTTATTGTCTGCAATGTTGTCTCTTGTACAACTTCAATGTTCTTGTAGTTCGCTCTATGGTCCATAGAGTTTATCTTCCACTGTTGTTTCTCTAGGTCTTATTCAGGGCAGTCCTGGAGTATGTGATCTGCTGTCTGTGACGCCAATCCACATGTACACATGGAAGTCTGTAGTAGTGATGTATTATGAAAATGCCAAAACAGCAACTGAATTATTTTACCAAATACTTATTCCATTAGCACCTTATCTCCTATACTGTCCTTGTCTGATTCTGGTCATCTTCTTCTTTCCCCCAGTCTCAACATCTCTATCTGTTCCCTCATGCTTGTCTACATTGTTAGCTAAAGCCGACTCTGCGACGAAGGTGTTGCGGTGCAATTTGTGATTCTGCATACCATGTTCAAAACACATCTGCATCCCGTCAAGGATATACAACTAACTGAGCCTGTAGCTAAATGTGTGCATGATTCTACCTCTGGAAGTGAGGTGTCACTAATGGCTTTTAAAAGTTATTAGTTATATTTTAATAATGATTTTAGATATTTAATATTGACTTTATCTTCTTATAATACATGTAATGTTGTGTTGGTTATCATGGCTGTCCATTTACTGCTAATAATTTCTGATATCGATGTTGTTCCATGTCATGATGTCAAATTATCCACAATTTTTTCTCCAGTTTGCCCTTGCAAATAATTTATAATACCGATGTTCCTTCATGCCATGATGTTAAATTATCCAACATTTCCTCTGTCTTCCCCTGCTTCTGCACCCTCCATCGTTCCTGCTGTTATGACATACTCCAACTGTCCCATCCTCATGACGTACTTACAGAATATTGACTGTCTTCCCGTGCTGTGACTACACTTCATCTTGTGATTTGTGGAGGTTAGTTTGGTTGAATGGACAAGAGCGCTCATTCTTAAACATCCGGTGTGCTGATGACGAGATAGCTTGTTCATCCTCTAGTTAGCTGGACTAAAATGTTAACTTCTCATCCTTGACTTGGGGAAGTACTTTACAAGTACCTCAAAACTTAGAGTGGATTCACCTGCTGGCGATGGATACTGGTAATAAGGAAAGTTAATCCACTCACAAACATCAGTCCACTGCACTAGAAGCAGTAGCCTGAGTTTGCAATATGTTTGAGTGTAAAGCGACCAAACGTTACAGAAAAAAAAAGAAAAGTCTTGTGATTTAACTTCCTTGTAGATATCTTCATTATGATCTTTATCTGTTTATGGTGTTCTCATAATTAATCCGTAAAACCACATCTCTTTAGCTTCCTAGTGATCTAGCAGATTGATCCGAGCATGAAAGCTTGGCAATATCGGTCCAAAATATTTTCTTCCCAACCTCCAAATGCTGATAAAAGATTGAATAACTTCAGTCTCATTATTGTGTAAATGCACTTTGTACCTCTAAATGTTGATAAAAGATTGTATAACTCCTGTATCATTATTGTGTAAATGCACATGGTATGTTGGTTGCCAATAATGCGATAATGAAATTAGAACAGTAAACTTCATGTTTGTCAGTTTTACATATAGTTCATTATCAAATCTCTGTGTGTCTCTAAAAAAATGTACAGGAACACATTCTGGCTTATTCAGTGTTTAGTTAATTTCATGTAATCACAGAAGCCAGAATTGTTCTTATGTGTAATGTTGCATTTGGGCAGAACATAGAGGTGTCATCAATTTTCATGTTTTTAACACTTTATTTATGTCTGGATGGTCAGAAAATACCGGTACTTTTAAGTGATGTTTTAGCTGTTAATTTTCAGTCTGTTATTTTTCTATCTTTTATTTTTCAGCCCATTATTGTTCTGTCTGTTATTTGTCTGCTTATTATTGTTCTATCTGTTATTTTTCTGCCTGTTATTGTACAGTTATTCTGCCAGTTATTTTTCTATCTGTTATATTTCTGCTTGTTATAGTTCTAGTCTGTTATATTTCTGCTTGTTATAGTTCTATCTGTTATATTTCTGCTTGTTATTGTTCTATCTGTTATTTATCTGTCTGTTATTGTTCTATCTATTATTTATATCTGTTATTGGTCTGTTATTTATCTGTCTGTTATTGTTCTATCTGTTATTTATCTGTCTATTATTGTTCTATCTATTATTTATCTGCCTGTTATTGTTTTGTCTATTATTTATCTGTCTGTTATTATTCTATCTATTATTTATCTGTCTGTTATTGTTCTATCTATTATTTATATCTGTTATTGGTCTGTTATTTATCTGCCTGTTATTTTTTGCTTTATATTGTTCTGTCTGTTATTTCTCTTAATGCTATTTAGCTGCATGTTATTATTCTATCTGTTATGCTGTTGGCTGTTATTGTTCTGTCTGTTATTTTTCATTCTGAATGCCCTCTTTGCCATTGCAATTCTAATTCTAATTTCTATCTCACATTGAGTGTCTTCCATTACTGTTTGCCATAAGGGACATGCACTGAGCAACTTGTGAAAGAGTTCATTGTTTTATGTGGACCTGTATGTATAATAACAATGTTGATTTTTGATAGTACAGTCACTGTGATTCTAGAAATCAAGTTTATGTTGTTTACATTTATACATAAATAAGATAATAGATGTTTCTATAAATAATACTTCTTCCTCACTGTTTTCCTCCTTTGATGTGATACTTTGTACAGTGATTGACAGGTCTCAGAGAGATGATTGTTGCTGATATTTGTCTTGTTAGCATCAATCTTGTTCATATGAACAGTTTGTGGTAGACTGCTAAATAGTGAGGAGTTTGGTATGGGAAAGTTTAGATAGACTGAACAATTAGGTGTGGGGAAAGTTGGGAAGACTGACTATGTAGGTGTTTTGTAAGTTTGTGTTGACTTAAAAGTTAGATGTGGAGAATGTTGAGTAGATTGAACATGTAGGTGTGGGGAAGTTTGCATAGACTGAACATTTAGGTGTGGGGAAGCTTGTGTATACTTAACATTTTGGTGTGTGGAAGATTGGGTAGATCAGCCATGTTTGCATAAGAAAAATTGAGTATAAGGTGAACATTTAGACTGAGACATTTGTGTAAACAATCAGTCAACTGGGTGTGTAGAGAAGTTTTGGTAGACAGTGAAAATACAAGTGTGGGAAAATCTATTTAGACAACTGTCTTGGGATATTTAGGTAGCAATGAACAGTTAGGACATGTTGGAACCTGGGTAGCCGGTGAATATGTTGGTGTAGGGAAGCTTTGGTAGTTTGTGAACATTTGTGTGTGTGAGGAAGTGTGGGTATATCATGAACATGTTGGTGGGTGAGGAAGTCTTGCTATATGGTGCACATTCTGGATGTGTAAAGCTGGTGAAACAACGAACATTTCAGATGTGAAGTTTGAGTACAGTCAACATTTTATGGCTTAACTGTTGATTTGATGTAGTTGCCTGATGATATGTTTATAATTTTTTTTATCTGAAGTAGATGCCTAATGTCTTTGCCCAACTGCTGATCTGAAGTGGTTGCCTGATATCTATGCCGAACTGTTGATCTACCTGGTTGCCTGATGTCTTTGCCTAGCTGTTGATTTAACCTGGTTGCCTGATGTCTTTGCCTAGCTGCAGATCTGACATGATCAACTGATGTCTTTGCCTAGCTGCAGATCTGACATGATCAACTGATGTCTTTGCCTAGCTGCAGATCTGACATGATCAACTGATGTCTTTGCCTAACCGCTGATCCAATGTAGTTGCCTGATGTCTTTGCCTAACTGCTAATCTGATGTAGTATATATGGAATGCCTGTATTCTGTAATGCTTGTTTACTGGGGTGTCAGTACTGATGTATAATTATAAAGCCGGTGCCCTGTTAGGGAAAGCGCAGGCAGTAAGGCAGCTGCCCAGGCCAAACTGAAGACAATTATATTAATTACATGTGCTTATGTGCTTACCCATTGGTCTATCTGTTTATCTGTCTGTGTCGTTTTAGCTCTATACCATTATGCCTCTGTCTTTGCTGCTATCTCTATATCTGTCTCCTTCTCTATGTATCTGTCTGTCTTACTGTACCTCCCTATGCATCTCTCAATCTTTATTGTAAATGTGTGTCATCTCTCTCTTTCTTACTCATTTGAAAATAAAGTGTGTTTGTTTGCCCTCTCTCTATCTCATTTTCTCTCGGTTTCTCTGTCTCCCTGTCTCTCTCTCATTTTTTCCCACTTACTCGGTCTCCATGTCTCTCTTTCATCTTCTCACTGTCTCTGTCACCCTGTCACTTTCTCATTACTCTCTGTCTCTCTCCCTCCTTGTCTCTGTCTCATTCTCTCTCTCTCTCTCTCATTGTCTTTCTCCCTCTCTCTCTCACTCATCCATGCTTAAAATCACATCACAAATGTGACTCGGTGACCACATCTCTTAAATTATATAGAACATTTCCATAATCTCCACTTGATATTACGTGTCCATGTTAACTTATGAGCAATGTTGAATATATTCACTCAATTATGTTTGTACATACGCTGAATACTGATGGGCTTATACTGTAGTATTTACATTTTCTTTGTTAAAACAGTACACAGCGATGATTGAAGAATGCAAACCAGAATGGTTCTTTACACATGTTGCTTAAACTGCCATGGTCTGGTCATTTCTTAAAGACCTCTAGGTGTTTTCTAAGCAAGTTCTGATTTCACACAGAGCAGTCTTGTGCATGAAGTTCGGCTCATCAGGGTGAGTCCAAAGGGCATTTGCAGTTGTTTGCTGGCTTTCCCACAAAAACCCTGCTAACTCGATTAGCTTGTTTGTTCACCTGTTCATTTTTCACTGCACCTGTAGAGGTTGGTCAGGTACAGACATTATGTTAGTTTACGTGTTCACCATTTACTACTCCTGTAGAGGTTGGTCAGATACAGACAATATGTTAGTTTACGTGTTCACCATTTACTACACCTGTAGAGGTTGGTCAGGTACAGACATTAAATAGCAGTCATTATCAACGTTTTGGTGTACTGACTAGGATATTCTGCTGACAGTGGCATGAGCACTGTTGGACAAGGGTTCGAAGTCTGCACCCAACATTGTCTACACCAGGAAAATACTAACCACCTCTCCCTTAGTGCACTCAACATTGGCTACACCAGGGAAACACTAACCACCTGTCCCTCAGTGCACTCAGCATTGGCTACACCAGGGAAATACTAACCACCCATCCCTCAGTGCACTCAGCATTGGCTACACCAGGGAAACACTAACCACCCATCCCTCAGTGCACTCAGCATTGGCTACACCAGGGAAACACTAACCACTCATCCCTCAGTGCACTCAACATTGGCTACACCAGGGAAACACTAACCACCCATCCCTCAGTGCACTCAGCATTGTCTACACCAGGGAAACACTAACCACCCATCCCTCAGTGCACTCAGCATTGGCTACACCAGGGAAACACTAACCACCCATCCCTCAGTGCACTCAGCATTGGCTACACCAGGGAAACACTAACCACCCGTCCCTCAGTGCACTCAACATTGGCTACACCAGGGAAACACTAACCACCCGTCCTTCAGTGCACTCAACATTGGCTACACCAGGGAAACACTAACCACCTGTCCCTCAGTGCACTCAACATTGGCTACACCAGGGAAACACTAACCACCTGTCCCTCAGTGCACTCAACATTGGCTACACCAGGGAAACACTAACCACCTGTCCCTCAGTGCACTCAACATTGGCTACACCAGGGAAACACTAACCACCTGTCCCTCAGTGCACTCAACATTGGCTACACCAGGGAATCACTAACCACCTGTCCCTCAGTGCACTCAACATTGGCTACACCAGGGAAACACTAACCACCTGTCCCTCAGTGCACTCAACATTGGCTACACCAGGGAAACACTAACCACTTGTCCCTCAGTTCACTCAGGCCTGAAACATTTGATGGTACTACACTCCACATACCCACACCTGCTACCTGTTGTGGTGGAAGGGGGGAGGGGGGGGGGGAGGACACAGAAGTGTGATGGCTAGACACTAGCCTGCTGGTCCAGTTGTCATGGGTTCAGTCCACATTAGGGCAGTTTCAAATTTAAAACATTGACCTGGGCTACCTGGTCGACCCAACCTGGACTGGGTACCAAGAAATACTAGGGAATGACCGGCCGCCAGAGTGAGGCTGACCACCTCACCCACCAGGTGGGGGGCAGCTGACACGAAGGTGGACACAGGATATTTACTCATTAACTACTGAATTAAAGGAATACAGGGATAGAATTACATTTCTACCATTTTTTAATCAGATGTATGAATGTAATTTTAGCTGTGGTTTGTCAAGGTTAAACATATTTCTACCATTCTTCAACCATATGTGTGAATGTAATTTTAGCTGTGGTTTCTCGAGGTTAAACATTTCTACCATTCAACCAGATGTGTGAATGTAATTTTAGCTGTGGTTTGTCGAGGTTGAACATATTTCTACCATTCTTCAACCAGATGTGTGAATGTAATTTTAGCTGTGGTTTGTCAATGTTAAACATATTTCTACCAATTCTTCAACCAGATGTGTGATTGTAATTTTAGCTGTGGTTTGTCAATGTTAAACATATTTCTACCAATTCTTCAACCAGATGTGTGAATGTAATTTTAGCTGTGGTTTGTCGAGGTTGAACATATTTCTACCATTCTTCAACCATATGTGTGAATGTAATTTTAGCTGTGGTTTCTCGAGGTTAAACATTTCTACCATTCAACCAGATGTGTGAATGTAATTTTAGCTGTGGTTTGTCGAGGTTGAACATATTTCTACCATTCTTCAACCAGATGTGTGAAAGTAATTTTAGCTGTGGTTTGTCAATGTTAAACATATTTCTACCAATTCTTCAACCAGATGTGTGAATGTAATTTTAGCTGTCCCTTTTCCAGGTTAAACACATGTGCTTTATATACTTGACATGTTTGACTGAGTTTGACTGAGTAGCATCATGTAGCAGGTTGTTGCAGAATGTTGCTCTCATCACAGCCTCCTGATCAGATTCTTGATCCTTTGTCAGTTCTATTGCCTCAGCAGTTTGATGCCCTTGGTGTCTACAGTGTCCTATGACCATCTTCATGCTGTTAGACCCCTGCCTTTCTTCCAGGAACTATGCCTTCCATCACTGTTCTTTCTTCGGGAGTCTGCGTGGCAAAGTGGTCAAGCTGTCTGACTCGGGCTCCGAAGGTTGTGGGTTCGACTCTGGGCCGCATCCTTCGGGTCAGAGGTGCATATTTTTGGAGACTCCTGGGGGTCTTTGCTGGAGCTACGGAGTTGGTGCTTTGTGCAATGCTTTCAGCAGTCCATGCTGTGGAAAGAGACTGAGCCATATGGGATAAAACCCAATGCAATGAAGCCGACCCTGTTGACTTTTAAGCGACTTTTCTTTGTAAACCACTGTTGTTTGCATCAGTTTCTGAGGCATGATGCTGTTATTTTGAGTCAGTTTCCTTCCATATTTAAACCTTGTAGAGTGCAAGTATTTTCTTTTCCTTGATCCATGACATTCTAAGAATTGTTCTACAACACTTTAGGCCAAAACACCACGTTTTCACCTTTAATGGTTGCAAAATATTCTATGACCCACATCCTTATGTTGCCACAGCAAGATGTATGTTACAACAAATGTTACTTTCATGTGTGTGTGTGTGTGGAGAGAGGTTACAGCTTATTTTAAATTATATTTCCAATAGCAAGAAGGCTGATTGAGATGGAGGATCTGGTGGTGGAGTGGCTTAGATGTTGCAATGTTCGCCTCATGTAGACCTGGTTCGCTTCAGCGCGGACCAGATAGAGTTTGGCAAAAATAAGAAAAATTTTGTAGATACCCCTCTCATCCTTGAATAGTTGATTGATTGTCTAGACTTCTCAGGCGAGGACAATAAACATTGAGTATATGCACATATTATTGGTCATTTGGAAATCGGAAACAGCAGACCAAATAGGATTCTGCCCAGGCCAAATGAAAAAGCTGGTCAACCTACCCATGGGAAGATCATAGACACCATATGTACATCTGGTGTACATAAACTGGTGTCCTAGCCAGGACTATGAAACTTGTGTGCCTTGTGCTGACAGTCTCCATCTGTGGTCTATGGGTGGAGATTCAAGCACGTATGGAAATATCCATGTGCAATGAAAGTGGCAAGAGAGAGAGAGAGAGACACACACACACATACACCACCACCACTACCACCACCGTCATCACCACCAATAGTGCCACCATTACTACCACATTACTACCACCACCACTACTACCACATTACCACCACTACCATTACCACAATCACTACCACCATCGCTACTACAACCACTACCACTACATTTAAATTTGAAAGCAGCTGATGTGTTTAATGAGTCAAAGACAGCTTGAGCATGCCAATGCTAGAGGCAAGGGAACTAGCCCAGGATAGAGAGTCCCCAGCAGGATGTGGTGGCAGCTGTGTTCTGCCACCTGATGATGATTGCCAGGTTCTCCAGTGAAGGCATCTTATTCTCCAACACCATTTATGTGTATTTTCACATGTTTGTTTTCACTGTTTAAGTGAATATGATGTTTCTAGAGATGTTGAGCATAATACATGTTCTTCTGACCTTTTATTCTAATGTGATCTCAGGTGTGGATCTAACACTGATTTTAGTGTCTGGTGTATCATTTGATACAGATATGAGTCTTGCTAGAGATTGTAGTGGGGATCAGAATTCAATTTGTTGCACCTGATTGGTTGAGCTCATTATGGGTGGGAAATAGGCTTCAAGAGATGAATCTGATTAGCTTAGTTAATGGGAGGCGGGAAGAGAAATCAAGGAATGAATCTGAATGGCTGAGATAATTTGGGGTGGGAGCAGATTTAAATGAATGAATTTGATTTGCTGAGTTCATCGGGGACGGGAGCAGATTTCAAGGAATGAATCTGATTGGCTGAGTTCATTATTGGTGAGTATAGACATAAAGAGGTTAGTCTGATTGGCTTTGTTCACAGGGGGCAGAAGGAGATTTCAAAGATTGAATCTGATTGGCCAAGTTAATAAAACAAGCTTCAAAGAAGATATCTGATTAGTTGAATTAATAAGATGTGGAGAGCAGGCTTCATGGGGTAAATATGTTTGGCTGGATTCATGAAGATGTGATTTACTGGATTCATAAAATTGTGATTTACTGGACTCATAAAGATGTAATTTACTGGACTCATAAAGATGTGATTTATTACTTCATCTGTGGTATTTATTATTGTTATTATCTGCACTTTGTTTGAATTTAAGCAGAAATGTTACATCTTTTTTTCATCATTATCATTTTTGACCATTTGAGTATTCAGTGAGTAGGGTCAGCGGAAACTGCACTTGATGGGTCACTGCAAGTGGACTGAAAGGCTGCTTGTAGACATGGTGGGGGGGGGGGGGGGGGGGTGTCACCAGCTGACACAAGCACCTTGTGTGAATCTGTCACTACAGCACTCTGTAAAAAGACATAATGCTGTCAACAATGGAGGCAGAGCAGAAGGAAGAAAATAAGATAGGAGGATGAGAACCAGAAAAGGAAAAAACAAGAAGAAGAACAAAGAGGCAATTGGGGAGAAGAATAATTAGAGAATGAGAAGGAATAAACAATTTAATGGACAACAGAATGAGGTAGAAGAAGAACATGACAAGGAGGAGAAAAAATAACAGAAAGAGCAGAAGAAAAAGGAGGTCGATGAAGAAGAGAGGACATAGACAAAGGAGGAAATTAAGTTCTGGAATTCAGTAACGCATGTAGATATCGGACAGGGGCAAGAAAACAAAATCTGTAACTCTACAGGCTTGAGGTCGTATACAAGCTGGGCCTTTACAAAATCACAGGTAACAGCATCAACAGTACACAGTGTTGTAAACATCAACAGTACACAGTGTTGTAAACATCAACAGTACACAGTGTTGTAAACATCAACAGTACACAGTGTTGTAAACATCAACAGTACACAGTGTTGTAAACATCAACAGTACACAGTGTTGTAAACATCAACAGTACACAGTGTTGTAAACATCAACAGTACACAGTGTTGTAAACATCAACAGTACACAGTGTTGTAAACAACAAGGAAACACGCCCTGAAGCAGCTGCTTGCTATGGGTTGAGTTGAACTAAGAAACAACATCACTGCACTCAGGACATTCCAACATGTGTTCCGTCCTCTGATTCAACATCACTGCACTCAGGACATTCCAACATGTGTTCCGACCTCTGATTCAACATCACTGCACTCAGGACATTCCAACATGTGTTCCGTCCTCTGATTCAACAGCCATCGAAGAGTCATACTACTAATCGTTCAATAGTTCAAACATCCATCTGATGGAAAGTTCTCCTGGTCTTCCCTCTCACCTTTGAGATTTGTTCAGTAGCCCTGCTGATACCCTGTCATATCATTCTCTCCGCATACAGGTTCTCAGTCAGTTCCCCCTCTTCCCCGCTTTCTCCACCTAGTCCCACAGGCACCCGACCACCTCTCCCTTGTCCATAGGTAATATACCACTGAGAGGTGCATCCCCTGCCAGACTATCAGCCCGTTCATTCCCCCCCCCCCCCACTCCCGCATTACCAGAGTAGAAAATCCATACAAATCTCACAATCTGTGACCTCGGGGCTTGCCATTCCATCTGCCATAGGTCCCTGATACAATTGGGCCCTCACCTTGTGTGTACCTTCTACGACTTCTACTGGTGCATGTCTGGCCGGTGTCCTATTTTTCATCATCCTCCATTCCTTCCTTCGCTGACGTCTTTCTCGATGTTTCTTCAGCTACAGTGGCAACAGAAGAAATATCGATGAAAATGTCGGTGAAGGAAGGAATGGAGGAAGATGAAAAAAAGGAAGCCGGCCAGGTATGCACCAGTAGAAGATGTCTAACGTACAAAAGAACCAGAAAAATTTATACAGCATTATGAACCATCACAATTATAACCAACACCAGTGAGGCTGGTTGAACGAGGTGAAAAGTTCCTTTTTTTTCACAAATTGGGTGGACGCACAGGTGTATGCCTGAATGAACAGAGGAATAGGTAGCCAGTTTTACCTTTGCTAGCTGATGATGAGTGCAGGTGTCTAACCCTTGTCCGATCACGCTCGTGACATGATCAGAGTAACTAGCTCTTGTCTGTACAAACACACCAACTATAGTGTTATTATGATCTGTTTATAACCCATTCTGTCCCAGGTGGTTGTTGCAAGCAAATGTCATTTATGAGATACAGTAACTGTCAACTGTTTAGAGCTAGAAATAAAGGCAAGTACATGTCAAATATGAGATATAGTAACTGTCAACTGTTTAGGACTGTAGAAGTTACAATAACTATATGTCATATATGACATATTGTAACTGTCAACTGTTTAGAACATTAGAAGTAACAAGTATGTATTATTTATGAGATATAGTAACTTTCAACAGTTTAGACAGAGCACTTCAGATATCTCCCACAGTATGTGAAATTAATGGTTAACATCGCTACTGCTGTAATATAATGTTATGTGCGATCACTGTTCTGTGACCGAACTTTTGTTGAGTTAGGGAGGGTTTGGATACATGCCTTTTACTGTAACAGGTCTTCCAGTAAATTTCTCATCACATTATGGTTCTTTAAATTATGTTTCTTTAAATGGTGTCTCATTAAATTATGTCTTACCATTGACGAGTTTTGTTCTTGAGAGCTTTGTCGCTCATTTACCAAACTCTTTGTTGCAATACTGTCTGGTTGTGTCTCTACGTCTTGTATTTGTTGTTCTTCCTCATACTCCTATGATTGTCTGTTTCTTCTTTTTTCTCGTCCATTCTTCTTCTTCTTCTTCTCCTGAAAGTTCTGAAACAGATTACATGTACCCATGCTACCAATCTGGGTTAACCTCACAGCTGTCATGGACCCGTTTACCTGCCTTGAGGAGTTTCTGGTATATGGTGCTAATCCCACGTGTGTATAGACTGGCCAGCACTCAGTGGGTCACGTGTTCAGTATCATGCCGACTGTCTTGGCTGCCCAGGTCATTGCCATTTTATGCTAGCTCTACCTGGGAGGCCAGGATGGGACTCAGTCGTAACCTGGGTTCGCAGTTGTAACAGTTAGAAGCATCACTTTATCACTGCCTGGGGTTGCACCTAGACCTCTGTCTTGGTTAGTAAGTACACTAACCATCGAGACTTGACAGCTGTAAAGTAAGGTAGCCACGAAGCCACCCCACTGGTTGAAATATCTGATGATGATAACAACACCGGCTCATCTGGTCATTGTTCCAGTACCCCTGTCCCGGTCAACCTTAGAAGAGAAGTTATAATTTGGGCCCAACCCAGCCTCATGTAGATAATCCTGTGACCAATCAGCCACATTTCGGAAATTAATTTGAAAGGGATTGTTGTCGAAGAAGGTCACGGCGTGTTGTGACAAAACATGGTTCCTCTTCTTGTTCTAGTCTGTGATGTTGGTGATCATGTCTGTCCAAACATTCTGTCTCTTGTGTGTTCCTCTTGTACTTCCTGTGCTGGACTGAATGTTGCGTGTGGATTAGCTTTACCTATTAACAGTATCCCTCGCCATCAGGCGAATCCACTCCGACTTCAGAGGTACTTGTAATTTACGTCCCCAAGTCAAGGACGGAAGATCAACATTTTAGTCCAAATGTCCGGTGTAGGGGTTGAACCCTTGACCTCGGCTTCAGCACACCGGATGTTTAAGAAGACACGTTCTTAGCCATTCGGCCATGCTGACCTGTATGACAAAATTTGATTAGGCAGTCCTAAAACCACCCGTGGGATCAGAAACTTGATCATAATGGCAAATCTTGCTTCTGTAGCCAGAAACTCAATGATGATGACTAGGTAGCCACAAAGCCACCCCACGGACTGAAAACTAAACTTCTTGATGATGATGATAACACTTGTTTCTTATGCAATCATGGAACCAAACGGCATGTTGCGAAATTTGATGATGGCAAATTTTGATTAGTTAGCCTCAAAACCATATCATAGGATTAATAATCTTGATGATGATGACAAAACATGATTAGACAACCACCCACGGGATCAGAAACTTGATCATAATGACAAATCTTGCTTACGTAACCACAGGACCAAATCACTTACTGAGAAACTTGATGATGATGTTTTTTAATTGTTTTGTACGCTCGCTCGCTTTGAACTCAAGCGTAGTCCACAAAATCTAAGTTCCTAGCAGTGATGGGCGGAATTTTACACGTGGATTAGCTTTTCCTTATTAACAGTGTCCCTCGCCATCAGGCGAACCCATTCCGACTTCAGAGGTACTTGTAATTTACGTCCCTAAGTCAAGGGCGACAGGTCAAGATTCTAGTCTAGTTGTCCGATGTAGGAGTGAAATTCTTAACCTCGGCATCAGCACACTGGGTGTTTAAGAACACGCGTTCTTTCACCCATGCTGACCTACACATGATGATGATGATTAGTTAGCCACAAAACGACTACACGGACTGAGAAACTTCATGATGATGTCTAGTTAGCTACAAAACAACTGCACAGACAGAGAAACCGGATGATGATGATGACTACATAGCCACAGAAAGACTACACGGAATGGCAAACTTGATGATGATGATGACTAGCTAGCCACAACACGACTACATGGACTGAGAAACTTGATGATGATGACAGAGCTTGCATATTATGTAATCATAGAACCAAACGACATGTTGAGAGACTTGATGATGCATATCTAATGTTATTGATGTTTCTTCCTCCAATGCTGATTCCATTTATACCTCCTACATTTCTGAAAATATTTTCACTGTATAGGGAAAAAAGTTCTGGAGACATTACACATCCCTGCCTAACACCTCTCTTAATAGGTTGATATTGTCCCACTTCATTATCAATCCTTATGGCAGCTTGTTGTTTCCAGTATATAACTAGTCACTAAATAACCACACGGGCTGAAAAACACGCAAGTCACATGATCCAATAGAGCTCTGACCACGTCTGCCTGCCTTGGCATGCGCCACTCCCCCCCCCCCCCCCCCCCAGCGGTGCAGACCCAGCCAGTCTGTCCAACTGCTCCTTCCCCACAACATCAGCATGTCCTGACGACAAGAATCTACCAGATACTGCCTATCTGTGATGTTTGAACTGAATCGTGCCACTCAGACATGTATGTGCTGTGTGTTCTCCAGCCAGCAGAATACCTCCTCTTCCATTCTCGAACTAAATGTTGTGGTATCGTATGTCAGGCTCTTCTGCACTAAACATTGTCCATTAATCTTCGCTATGAATCTCTTGACATTTCTTCTTTCTCTTAGCACAGAACTATCCTTGTAGATGATTATATCACCAGGGAGAGAATCGCCGTGATGTAATTGTTGCGCCTCCCATTCAGAGTAGTCTGTCGGCCAAACCCTGCACTCCTAGTTCATTGTTATTGTGACCTTGCTCAGGTCAGACTTTCCCTCTGGCATTCTGACCCATTCCTCTCCCAATATCCTAATGTTCTCAAGCTTAACACTTCTCTGATTGTATCCTTTGCCTGGGCCATTCAGTAGTAGTAGTAGTAGTAGTAGTAGTAGTAGTAGTAGTAGTAGTAGTAGTAGTAGTAGTAGTTGTTGTAGTAGTAGTAATAGTAGTAGTAGTAGTAGTAGTTGTTGTTGTAGTACCAACAGTATTAACAGTAGTAGTTGTTGTATTGATAGTTGTAGCTGTAAAAGTACTATCAGTAGTACTAGTAGCAGTAGTAGTAGTAGTAGTAGTATTAGCAGTAGTTGTTGCTGTAGTACCAACAGTGGTAATCATAGTTGTTGTATTGAAAGTTGTAGCTGTAAAAGTACTATCAGTAGTAGTAGGTAGTAGTAGTAGTAGTAGTTGTTGTTGTTGTTGTTGTACCAGCAGTAGTAACAGTAGTAGTAAATGTTGTATTGATAGTTGTAGCTGTAAAAGTACTATCAGTAGTACTAGTAGCAGTAGTAGTAGTAGCAGTAGTAGTAGTAGTAGTAGTAGTAATAGTAGTAGTAGTAGTAGCAATTTTAGTAGTAGTCATTGTAGCAGTAGTGGTAGTAGTAGTAGTAGTAGTAGTAGTAGTAGAGTAGTAGTAGTAGTAGTCGTTGTAGCAGTAGTAGTAGTAGTAGTAGCAGTAGTAGTAGTAGTAGCAGTAATAGTAGTAGCAATTTTAGTAGTAGTCGTTGTAGCAGTAGTAGTAGTAGTAGTAGAGTAGTTGTAGTAGTAGTAGTAGTCGTTGTAGTAGTAGTAGTAGAATAGTAGTAGTAGTAGTAGCAATGTTAGTAGTAGTCGTAGTAGTAGTAGTAGTAGAAGTAGTAGCAATTTTAGTAGTAGTCGTTGTAGCAGTAGTAGTAGTAGTAGTAGCAGCAGCGGTAGTAGAGTAGTAGTAGAAGTAGTAGCAATTTTAGTAGTAGTCGTTGTATCAGTAGTAGTAGTAGTAGTAGTAGTAGTAGCAGCAGCGGTAGTAGTAGTAGTAGTAGAGTAGTAGTTGTAGTAGTAGTAGTAGTAGTAGTAGCAGCAGCAGCAGCAGCAGCAGCAGTAGTAGTAGTAGTAGTAGCAATTTTAGTAGTAGTAGTAGTAGTAATAATAGTAGTAACAGCCGTAGTAGTAGTAGTAGTAGTAGTAGTAGTAGTAGTAGTAGTAGTAGTAGTAGTAGTAGTAGTAGTAACAGTAGTAGTAGTAGTAGTAGTAGTAGCAATTTTAGTAGTAGTAGTAGTAGTAGTAATAGTAGTAGTAGTAACAGTAGTAGTAGTAGTAGTAGTAGTAGTTGTTGTTGTTGTTGTAACAATAGTAGTTGTAGATTTCTGCTCAAGGCCTGCAGTCTGCTAGCCAGAGCCGTGCTGGAAGTAATGACTGCAGCTCAAAAATCTATAATCTGCTTTCAAGTTCACTCGAGACGGTGAATGCTTAATTTATGGCCTGGAAAATTGATTACAAATATGGGAAGCAACTAGGTCGGCAAGGAAGGGATAACTGAAATATGATGCTATAAACATTCATGGAAGCTTGATGTATAGTACAGCCCGCTGAACACAGCACAAGGGTATGTTTATAACAAAACAGCATTTATATAAATATCACATGTTTGACAGGTCATCTTGTTAGCAAAACAATTTCTGATTGCACATTTAATGGAGAGCATAATTTGTGACAGCACTGTCAGATGATCAGTGCTGTCGTGACTGCACAATTTTATAAAGAATGCACTTTCATCAGCACATCAATGGCATAATGTTATATCAGACTACTTTTTCTATACAACTATTGAACGAAAATTACATAGAAAACCAAGGTAACAGTGTCTAGAAATCCAGTATAAAATTGCCTAGAAAATCAATTTAAAGTTGTCATGGAAATCAACGAAAAGCTGTTTTGAAGACTAACGAAAATTGCACAGAGAAAAGGGGAAAAATTGCATTAAAAAGCAATGTAATTTGTCTTGAAAACGTAAAAGTTGCCAAGGAAACCAACGTGGATGTGCCCAGAAAACCAAGATACAATTGTTGAAGTGTATCAAGTTAAAACTGGCTGAAGCCATCGTTATTAAGCCAATAATAAGCCAGAAGCCAATTTTATGCAAACAGAAAGACATGATGGTCAATTTAAACCTACCACTGTAGACAATTGAAATTACTGTATATTTGAGTTTGAAGGATTTGTCAAATTACTTTAGTTTATGTTGTGTGAATTTTGCTGTATATATCCCGACGAGATACAGCGAAATATGTCAGACAATAAATCTTGCAATCTATTCTCTGTGCCTTTGTTAGTCAAGATAAAATTGTGTCGAAAACCAAAGTAAAGTTATCTGGAAAACCCTGTTAGGTTGGTTGCAACGTCCAGTAAAGGACATGCAACTAATTGTTGTTGTCATATTGCTGTCATTAACATTAGATAATATGAACTCAGCCGGTCTCCGTGGAAAAGGCGTTACGAACGTGGTTCGTAATGCCGCTTGCCTGTGTTCGAAACACAGCTGCGACCGATTTTGCAGCAGACCGTTTCGCGCTGGGGTTTAACATGTTGGTATAGGAGCCGGTCGTTCAGAAAACAATGACAAACTACTGAAAGTAAACTTGCCATGACATCAACAACAGCAGTGATGGTTTTGACAGCGATGTCCTGTAAATAGGATATGCAAAAAATAAATAAATAAATAAATATGAACTCAAGAAGCCAATAGTGTTGCTACTTTGTGGAAACTGGATATTTATTTGGGTCTACACCGCTAGCTACTTCTTAGGTTCTCCTCAGTGAAATCATTTGGCCGGGAGATGCGCTCTTCTGTCATTCTGTATCCTCTGCTGTGTTCCTTCGTTCTGAGTCAGTCCATCGTCTGAGATGCTTCTAGAGGAACGGGTAGAGGGCAAGCTGGGATATGTACTCCACAAACACGTGACCGTTCTCACACTTCACTGGGTAGACCTGTTGCTGCAACCAGCCAGAACACGGGGATTAGTGGCAGAGATACGCGTATCAAACAGCCAGACATTTTCACACAGAGCCAGACATTATCACAGACAACCAGACATTATCATAGACAGACATTTTCACAGACAAACAATTCTCACAAACAGACATTCTCCCAGACAGCCACACAGTCTTCCAGACAGATAGACAAACATTCTCACAAGCAGACATTCTCAGAGACATTCATACATTCTCACAGAAAGAAAAAAAAACATTCTCATAGACAGACATTCTCACAAACAGACATTCTCACAGACAGTCAGACATTCTCACAGACAAATATTCTCGCAGACAGACAGACATTCTCACAGACAGACATTCTCACAGGCATATATTCTCACAGACAGCCAGACATTATCACAGACATATATTCTCACAGACAGACATCACAGACAGCAAGACATTCTCACAGACATATATTCTCACAGACTGCTGAACATTCTCTCAAAAATACCATCATTTTCATAGACAGACATTCTCACAGATAAACATTATCACAGACAGACAGGACGTCATTCTTACACTTAACTGGGTAGATTTGTTATCGCAACCAGACAGAGAACAATGCCACTAACATAAATAGATAGACAGACAGTCATTTTAAAATATAGCCTTTCTGACAGTGACATATCCACTTTAAGCACATCAAGTTTGTGATCGAGTTTGTCTGCCTCTTTGATCGCAACTTCCTTAACGAGACTGCATATATTCATAAAGACAGATAGAAAGACGCACGAACAAAAAGACAAATAGACAGACGAAACAATGCTGGGCAGGAACAACATACACACGGAAAGAAAAGATGACGGATGGACGGAGGGACAGACATACGGGTAGACAGACAAATGAAACGACAGATGGAAGCGAGGAATAACGGGCAAATGGACTGAACCACAGACAGACAGACGAACGGACGGACGAACGGATGGATGGAAAGGCGGAAGAATAGGCAAACTATTGTAAAGAAGATATATATAATGACTGGGGTAAACCAAGAGCGACAGGGGAGAGAGAGAGAGAGAGAGAGAGAGAGAGAGAGAGAGAGAGAGAGAGAGAGAGAGAGAGAGAGAGAGAGAGAGAGAGAGAGAGAGAGAGAGAGAGAGAGAGAGAGAGAGGTACTCCCCACCAAAAGTATAAATTCCATTGGACTTCGACACATGAGGACTGGACATGACCGGGACCAGCCCCGATGAGAATAACACAAGAAGCGACAAGCACGTAACAGTGCTAATAGAGAAAAGAAGCCAACAAACGAAAGAATACGGGCCCCAGTAGGCCCGACCAAGGACCGGTCTTTATCAGGACCAACACAAGACAAAGAAAACAACAAGATAGCACAAAATAAATTTATCCGACGAACAGAGCGGAACCAATAAAACCAGTAGGTTTTAGGAATTAGGACTAACAGTCCACACAATCACGGCTTTAAACAATAACCACCGCTGAAGAAGCAGGTTAGACGAGACCGAATTTGGAATTTTTTTTGGGGAAAATTGGAATTGGAATTGGACACATGACCAACTGTTCCTGCAGCAAGACATCGTCGTCATTTGGAGGTGACAGGTTGTAATCCCGGTCAGTAACTAGTTCCCCATGTGTATGTTGTCTAGTGCGTCCTCTAGTCTATACGTTTTTCTTCTACTTCTATGACCGCCAATCAATACATACGTGTTTATGTATGAACTGTCGCAGTGGCCTCAAATAGTTCACCAAGTGATGCTTCAGAAAACGAAGCGTGACGATAACTAAAACTGTAACTAGAGATTCGCTAGTACAAGTTCCAACGTTAACTTGGCCTTGCAGAATAACCAGCTTCACTCTCAGCGAAAACAGGCTCCGTGACGAAGAAGTTAAGATGCACAATTCGTAATCCCACATACAGCGTTCAATACACAGCTGCGGGCGATTTGGAAGCAGATTGTCTTGGGCTGGTTTTCATTTAATGATGTGAGTACCGGTCGTTCAGAAAGCAATGGCAAACTACTGAACGTAAACTTGCCAAGAAATTGCAAACCGCCAAATAATGCTGGGGTTGACTGCGACGTCTTGTAAAAAGATATTGCAACTAACTTAACTGATTAAGAGCCATGGGATGATTGATCGTCTCAAGTGACTTCCTCTATCTGCCATGAGCTTATATACTGTAATCTTCCCTAAGCACCCTCTTTTTAATTTAATATATAATACAAAATGTCTGCTACCACATTAATAACTTTTAAGTCATAACTGTGACACACGTCTGCTTCCCATTTTCAGCCATCCATGTTTGTTTGGTCCACACCTTATATTTGTTTGGAACTGAATATGTTAAGTGTTCTTCGCGAAGCTGACTGCTCACCAGTCGCATACGGTTACAAACAGTACCGTGGTGCTGCTCCGTGTGTGGCACACGTGACAGTGCCACGTCAGGTTAACAACCGTGCAACCAGTTAATGACACAAAACGTCACGTTGGATACTCAAAGAGATCTCCCATGGCGGCTATGGTTACCACTTAACAGGGCAAACCATTTATCAGGGCAAACATCGTGAAGTAAAGAAGGACAAAGTAGTTCATTCGCCACTGTCTGATAGAAATGGCGAAATCAAGCCAAACTGGTGCAAGCCCAAGGGTACCGACAACAAAGAGAGGAGAAGATTCGGGGGTCAGTACAAGATGCCCTACATTGGTTACGGTACCTGGAAGAAGTGCCAGCACGTCTGCCACGATGGCTTCAAGAAATTCCTCGTTCACAAGGTCCAGGAACTGCAAGTGCTCCTGATGCAGACCCGCACATTTTCAGCTGAGACTGCCCACAATGTCTCCAGCAGGAGGAGGAAAGACATTGTCGTGCGTGCCTAGCAGTTGGTTATCAAGGCGACCAACCCATCGCTCGCCTCCGAGCCAACGAGGATGAGCAACTTAATCATTTGCTTACAAAATAAATGTTATAAACTATTTTTCTTTTTAAATTAGAGTAGCCGGGATTAGATCTAGGCTGGCAATGGTTACTCTGTGGATTTTATGCTTTGATTGTCAACAGACCCCCAACCCAAACCCTAGGAGAAAACTAAGAGTTAAAAGATGCAGTGTAACATCACCAGACATCTCAAGTCTGATTATTCCCTTTACTTTACCCATAATGTTTGGCGTCCTATTATACGATCGCTGTCAACATCAGCATCTTTCCACACCTTGTCCAGATGATTGTTGGTTTCTTGGCAAGATTACGCTCAGTAGTTTGCCATTGCTTTCTGAGCGGCCAGCTCACATACCCCGTAAGTTACCGACGCGATTCGAACCACTGCTGATTCTCACCGCCGTCACGTTACCTAGGAGAGTATACGAGATTACGGAGAAAAGTTTCTAACCTCTAGGCCAGGAAGCCGACTGATATACGATAGTTTGCAAAATAGAGTTATCCCTCTCAACGGCACAAAGCCTGGGCTAAATTTAGAGACCATGTTTTTTTCCATACAGCATGATCTCTCTCTCTCTCTCTCTCTCTCTCTCTCTCTCTCTCTCTCTCTCTCTCTCTCTCTCTCTCTCTCTCTCTTTCTTTCTCTCTCTCTCTGCCTGCCTAGTTTACTCCAGAGGAAAGGTAAAAAGGTAACACAAATACACCTGGAACAAGTCAAGCTGCAGAAGCTGCCGGACCAACAAAGCAATGCTCTAACTATATGCCCGTCGAAGCTTCTTTCCTAAACCTCTTGACCACCAAACCTTAGGGCCTGGTCTACCCTGCATGACATTTAGTCTTTAGGTTGCATATCCTCTCCTGTCATACGGTATCTCAATAATATCTGACTAAGATCTTACTTAACTTTAACGATAATTACCTTAAAAATTATCCTCAAATTACTCTTATCATCATTAAAAAAAAACAAAAAAAATTTACCTTCAGTCCGATGTCCGATTCTCCGGTCCTCAGGTCAAACATGAACGCATGCCATGGACACATCACGTGACATGCTCCTTTGTGTTCCTCGATGTCGCCCTCATACAGGGGACCACCTGGAGAATGGAGATAGAGGCAGTCAGTTGGTGTTCTCGTGCAGACAGAATTGTGGGAATGCTAGACGTGGACACACGTGGCTGCGTGTGGTTCAGTGTATATGTGAACGCACGTGTGAGATCATCATCATCATCATCATCATCATCATCATCATCATCATCATCATCATCATCATCATCATCATCATCATCATCATCAACAACATCAACATCATCATCACCACCATCATCACCAGTATCATAATCACCATCACCATCATCATCATCAACATTTAGTTGGCCATCTGCAGAAGCTTTGCCGACATCACGGCAAGTAGAAAAAGACTACTGTTCCATTGTTGTTGCAATAAACACCATTAGCACTCCTTTTATTGATTACTAGCTAACCCGGCCCGGTTTCGCCCAGTCCCTGGTGGGGAGCATCTAATTTATTTCATATAAGTAGTCATATAAGTTCTCGTTCCCGTTACCGACTATCTATCTATCTATCTATCTATCTATCTATCTATCTATCTATCTATCTATCTATCTATCTATCTATCTATCTATCTATCTATCTATCTATCTATCTATCTATCTATCTATCTATCTATCTATCTATCTATCTATCTATCTATCTATCTATCTATCTATCTATCTATCTATCTATCTATCTATCTATCTATCTATCTATCTATCTATCTATCTAGTCTGTCTGTCTGTCTGTCTGTCTGTCTGTCTTTCTGACCCGGCCCGGCATCGCCCAGCTCCTGGTGTGGAGCATCTCATTTAATTCATATAAGTAGTCATATAAGCTCCCGTTCCGTTCCCGACTATCTATCTGTCTGTCTGTCTGGCTATCTGTCTGTCTGTGTCTGATCCGGCCCGGCTTCGCCCAGTCCCCTGATGGGGAGCATCTCATTTAATTAATATAAGTAGTCATATAAGTTCCCGTTCCCGACTGTCTGTCTGTCTGTCTGTCTGTCTGTCTGTCCGTCCCTCTCTGTCTGTCTGTCTGTCTGTCTGTCTGTCCTGTCTGTCTGTCTGTCTGTCTGTCTGTCTGTCTGTCTGTCTGTCTGTCTGTCTAATCATTTATTGGTTGCAGTTAGAACAACCTTAGATAAACGAAGACCAACTTACAAAAAGCATTAGAAAGAGCACTTGAAAGATCTTTACATCTTCCCCAACAATTAACTTGGGTAAATGGAGCAGCGGCAGCAGCAGCAGCAGAAGAAGAAAAAAGAGGAGTAGGAGCTGGGAGAAGGAAGAGGGAGGTGGAGGAGGGAGGAGGAGGGAGGAGTAGGAGGGAGGAAGAGATAGGCGGAGAGGAGGAGGAGGGAAGAGGAGGGAGGAGGAAGGAGGAGGAGGAGTAGGGAGGAATAGGAGGGAGGAGGAGGGATTAGGAGGAGGAGAGAGGAGGAGGAGGGAGGAGGAGGAGGGAGGAGGAGGAGGATGTAGGAGGAGGGAGGATGAAGGAGGAGGAAGGAGGAGGAAGGAGGAGGAGGCAGGAGGGAGAAGGAGGAGGGGAGGAGGAGGGGAGGAGGAGGGGGAGGAGGAGAAAGAGGGAGGAGGAGGGAGGAGGGGGAGGAGGAGGGAGGAGGAAGGAGAAGGAGGAGGAAGAGGAGGGAGAAGGAGGGAGGAGAAGAACGCAGGAGGAGGAGGGGGAGGAGGAGGAGGAGGAGAGGGAGGAAGAGGGAGATGGAGGAGGAGGAGGGAGGAGGGAGGAGAGAGAGGAGGAGGGAGGAGGCGGAGGGAGAAGGAGAAGGAGGAGGAAGAGGGAGAAGGAGGAGGGAGGAGGGAGGAGAAGGAGGGGGAGGATGAGGAGGGAGGAGGAGGAAGAGCTAGGAGGAGGGATGTGGAGGGAGGAGGAGGAGGGAGGAGGAGGGAGGAGGTAGAGGGAGGAGGAGGAGGAGAGAGGATGAGGAGGGAGGAGGAGGGATGAGGAGGAGGCAGGAGGAGAGGGGAGAGGGAGGAGGAGGTAGGAGGAGGAGGGAGGAAGAGGGAGGAGAAGGAGGAGGAGGGAGGAGGAGGGATGAGGGGGAGGACGTAGTAGGAGGAGGAGGGAGTAGGAGGAGAGAGGAGGAGAAGGGAGAAGGAAGGAAGAGGAGTGATTAGGAGGAGGGAGGAGGGCGAGGAGGTAGGAGGAGGAAGAGGGAGGAGGAGGGAGGAGGAGGAAGAGGGAGGAGGAGGGAAGAGGAGGAGAAAGAGGGAGGAGGAGGATGGAGGAGGAGAGGGAGGAGGGGGAGGGAAGAGGAAAAAGGGTAGGAGGAGGAGGAGGAGGGGAGAGGAGGAGGAAGAGGATTATAACGCATATGCCTGTAGATAACTGCAGCGAAAAGGTGGGTCTGTCTATCTGACCCGGCCCGGCTTCGCACAGGCCCTGGCGGGGATCTGTCTGTCTGTCTGTCTGTCTGCCTGCCTGTCTGTCTGTCTGTCTGTCTCTGTCTGTCTGTCTGTCTATCTATCTATCTATCTATCTATCTATCTATCTATCTATCTATCTATCTATCTATCTATCTATCTATCTATCTGTCTGTCTGTCTGTCTGTCTGTCTGTCTGTCTGTCTGTCTGTCTGTCTGTCTGTCTGTCTGTCTGTCTGTCTGTCTTTCTGACCCGGCCCGGCTTTGCCCAGCTTCTGGTGGGGAGCATCTCATTTAATTCATATAAGTAGTCATATAAGATCCCGTTCCCGTTCCCGACTATCTGTCTGTCTGTCTGTCTATCTGTCTGTCTGACCCGGCCCGGCTTCACCCAGTCCCTGGTGGGGAGCATCTCATTTAATTCATATAAGTAGTCATATAAGTTCCCGTTCCCGTCTGTCTGTCTGTCTGTCTGTCTGTCTGTCTGTCTGACCCGGCCCGGCTTCGCACAGGCCCTGGTGGGGATCTGTCTGTCTGTCTGTCTGTCTGTCTGTATCTATCTATCTATCTATCTATCTATCTATCTATCTATCTATCTATCTATCTATCTATCTATCTATCTATCTATCTATCTATCTATCTATAGCCAGGGGACTTAACTTAAGATATAACAATGATACTAAAAGTTATGTCCCTTATCTTATATTTTCTTATGTTCAGTCATGTAATTACAAAATTAAATGTTAGTAAGGTAATAGCTGAAGTACACTAAAAAAAACTATGACAGTTGGTTGCATTGGAATGAGAAGAAAACATGTATAAAATTTCATCTCAATCGGATGGACAGTTCGCGAACGCATAAAGAACGGACCCACATACATCTATACATACATACATACATACATCGTTTTTGATAGATATAGATTGCACATTGTCCATGCTTTTTAATGTTTATTGTTCCGGTGTTGTCTTTTTCGTCTATGATTAGCTACTTACGTGATGTATGAATAACATAATGTATGAGAACTTAGAGATAAGAAGAGCAGAATATCAAACGGGCCTGCATGCCCAATTCTTATCGCTTTGAAAATAAAGTTTATTCGTTCGTTTGTAGTTCTCCCGGTTGATAAATTTCTGCGAAATACCGAGCCGATGGTTCAAAATCTGCCGCAGGCAATTTAAAAGCAAAAGGCTGTGTGTTGATTTCTATGGTATAAACGTGGGCGGTTAAGAAAACAACGCAAGCTACTGAACTAAACTTGATTAGTAAATCACAAACGAAAAAAAAATGTTGGGGTTGAGTGCAACATCCTATAAAAGACATTCAACAAACTTTAGCGGCAGTCGAGCAGGGCGATGAGGCCAGTTTGTTACTACCCGCCTGAATTTTTCCAGACAATTTTTTTTTAAAAATAAGGGCTCGCGGTTCCCCCATGGGTCAGAGCCACCTCATCAGGTCCCCACATCACCGTAGATGACCGCTTCTGCTGGTGGCCCTGGCAAGATCAAGCGCGGATATTACACTTTGATCTTAGACGTCTCTGCTGGCCGTGGGACGAGGCTCGGACGATTGTGGGGTTGCGAGAGTTGGTATGATATCTTATCGCTTGGGGAGTTGAAAACAGGTGCAGATAACACTAGCATTAATGATGTTTGCCACAACTGGTATTTCCATGGCCGTCTCTCTCTCTCTCTCTCTCTCTCTCTCTCTCTCTCTCTCTCTCTCTCTCTCTCTCTCTCTCTCTCTCTCTCTCTCTCTCTCTCTCTCTCTCTCTCTCTCTCTCTCTCTCTTTCTCCCCCCCCCCCCTCTCTCTCTGTTTGTCTCTGCTTGCCTGTCTGTTGCTCTGACCATCCACGGTCTGTCCGTCCAATCACCATTTCAACCATCCATCTGTCTGTCGGTCTGTCAGTCTGTCGGTCTGTCTATACATCTGTCTGTCGGTCGATGGGTCTGTCTGTCTGTCTCCATAGCCTCATGTGACATATAGACCAATGGAAACTGGTTGGTCCATGTCAATATGACATTGGTAGCCTTCACTTCCCCACACATGCCCTAGTATCCGTGTTAGTCTGGATACGGAATGACAACTGGGTCGGCAGACAATCCAGGGTTGACGTGACATCAATCTGTTCAAGTGTGAAGCCATGCATGTAAACCACTCCACTCATGTAAGCCACCCCACTTCTGTAAGCCACTTCACTCTTGTAAACTACACCTGTAAGAAACTCCGCTCCTGTAAGCCACTCCTATAAGCCACTCATGTAAGCCACCCCACTTCTGTAAGCCACTTCACTCTTGTAAACTACACCTGTAAGAAACTCCGCTCCTGTAAGCCACTCCTATAAGCCACTCATGTAAGCCACTCATGTGAGCCACTCCACTCCTGCAAGCCACTCATGTAAGTCACTCCACTCCTGCAAAGCCACTCCACTCCTGCAAGCCACTCCTGTAAGTCACTCCACTCCTGCAAGCCACTGAGTTGTCTCGCTCTCCGTCAGTAGCAACATAAGTAAATTAATGTAAGTCACGCACAACTCACGGTAATTAAACCATCAGAGATAAAGTTATTGCTATTAGTGTAATGCTTCAGGAAGAACCAACGAATATCTCATTGCTACAGGTATACGTATAAAGAACAATGGTGAAACAGGAAGACGTTCAAGCTGTGCATAATATTCATAACAAATACTGTAAACATTATTAGTAAAATGACTGATTCAGCGACGAAGGATAATATATCGCCATTTGGACAGAAGGACGGTATATCGCTGTAATAAGGTCATCGTGTTATTTGCTTTGTTTCGCGGTATCTACTGCAATCTAAAATTTCAGTGAACGGAAATTTATATGATCAAACTTGTTCATTTGATTGATTGCCATGTTTGGTCCAACCCTACTTTTTGTTTAACTCTTAATCAGATAATAATAATAATAATAATAATAATAATAATAATAATAGAATATGTTATTGAAAATCTGGACTTAGAAATAAGAAATGAAGACGAATAAGTTATAGAAAACGTCTAGGAAATCGAGATGAAGAATTACGTCTAAAACAACATTCCGGACGAATGCAGAAGATGAAATGAAGAATGGAATTTGTTTCCCATTAGCTCACTTTGAACTTCGGCGTAGTCCACACTGGACTCATTCTTGTATGTGGGCCAGCTTTCTCTACTACCAGTGTCCCTTGCCAACAAGCGAACCCACTCCGACTGCCGAGGTGGTTTAATTCACGTCCCCAAGCCAAGGACGAAAAGTTATTGTTTAAGTCCAGCTGACCGGTGTAGGGAGAGAACCGCCTGTCTCAATATCCGCGCACTGGAAGGTCAAGAGTGAGAGTCGCGATCACACGACTTCCAAACAAGAGATACACTGATAACAGTCTGCATTGTGATAATGATGAACTGTCTATAGCCAATGCAACATTTCCAACGAACTAACCATAACCAATACAACATTTCCAACGAACTAACCATAACCAACATAATATTTCCAGCGAACTAACCATAACCAATACAATATTTCCAAAGAACTAAACATAACAAATACAACAATTCCAACGAACTAACCATAACCAATACAACATTTCAAATGAGCTAACCATAGCCAGTACATTTCAAATGAAATAATCATAACCAATACACCATTTCAAATGAATTAACCATTGCCAATACAGCATTCCAAATGAACTAACCATAGCAAACGCAATATTTCGAATGAACTAATCATATCCAATGCAACATTTCAAATGAACTAACCATGGTCAATACACCATTTCAAATGAACTAACCGTAGCCAATGAATCATTAAAATGAACTAACCATAGCCAATACAGCATTTCAACAACTTCCTAGAAAGTTGTTTACTAGTACCAGGAAATAGCAGATGGCACATATCATCATCATGTGCCATGCCGATCAGTGTGGGCGGTCATGTTTCGCTATCTTACACGATTACCAGAGTTGTGGATCAGCTCTACCATTTTGTCTCGACCATGCCGTATAGTCAAGCCATCCAGATTTTTACTTCGCTGCCTTTCCCTTATTCTGTTCCCTTCAATCTTGCCAGTTGTCACCAAGTTCTCCAATTGATTTATTTTCACAAAGTGCCCAAAAATTGTTCTTCTTCTTCTTTCGTTCGCTTGAAATATGTCTATAACTGCAATGTTGTCTCTTGTAAGAATCTAAGTCTTTTTTAGTTCACTCAGCGGTCCATAGAGTTTATCTTCCACTGTTGTCTCTCTAGGCCAGAAGGTTCGCCTGGATATGTTGTAGTTTGTGCAGTCCTGGAGTATGTGCTCTGCTGTCTGCGACGCCAAACCGCATGCGCACATGGCCCAAAAATTGTGATTGTGTACGTCTAATTTTTCTAATCAGTTTACGATTTTCATGTGTTTCTTGTAGCACTGGCACATTGGTTTTTCTGTCTGCCCATGGTATTCTTTGCATTTCCCCAGAAACCTCATTTCCACAGCCATTAGATGTCTTTCAGCTTGTCTGCTCATTGTCCCCTTTTCACACCATACAAAACCAAATTTGTACAATAAAACAAATAGTGATGCAGAACAATCACAACAGCATCAATCCCTTCTGACAAGACCAATGTACGCCGATGTAATGAACGAGATCACGAAATGTTCACAGAACTTCAAGTAATGACCGGCCATCTTAGAATCAACACAGAATTATAAGTAATGAACAGACATTTTAGAATTAAGACAAATGTTCAAAGAGCAACAAGTAATGACCAGACATTATAGAATCAAGACAAATGTTTACATAACTACATGTAATAACCAGATATTTTAGAATCAAGCCAAATACCGTGAAGGACCTCAGCTCAAGAACTATTACAGAACATAAAGACGTTCTCAACAGATGGACAGAATACTGCAGAGAAAACAGAACAAATAGATCTATCCGATGGCAACTCAACACTGAAGTATATTGATTATTAAGACAAATGTAATTAAGGGAAGTGAGATTGTTTTGGGCATATAAAAAGATATGTGAGTCTGGAAACGGTAACTATAGAAGGCGTTATGTGTCGCGGAAGCGGAGAAGGGGAAAACAACAACACATGCGGACTGGAGATGTGATAGATAATGTATACATACCAGCAATAGTAGCAGGGCTTCCGACTTATAATGACAAATACTATGAAGAACCTGAGTGGAAGAACCAATGCAGAACATACGGGCATTCTCAGTAGATGGAAAGAATACTGCATGGATGCTCGTGCATAGAAATATAGATGATTAAGGTGAACGGAGAAGGTGAATGGAGAACGACGAAAACGATTACAAATAACATCTAAACAATGATTTCTTGGTGTCTGCGGAAAATAGAAGGAATTACATGGCATAACAAAAGCAAGCATTTGTAGCTCATGCGAATAACTAGGCAAATGTCAGGTGAATCGCCAAGATATAATAATACCATGGCAGAGTGTATTCATGTGTCAAAATATATCACCTGTTGTGTAAAAGAATATATAACAATCAGAACAATTGTCAATTCAATATAATAATATCAAGAAAGAAAGACATGAAATTGTCTACCAGTTGTATAATTTTCCTTCATAAGTAACGCAAGGAACACCGCATTAAACATAATCATCGAACAACTGCCCTGGATACGTCAGTTATATAAACCCCACTGGGCAGAAGAGACATGGAGAAGGTCTGCTGGTGAAGAAAGGAGTAAAGCATGTGGCACTTGACTTGAGCCAGTGGAACCATAGTGCAAGAGAGGTCCAGGTATACAAATGGAGATTGGTGGCTTAAGTTGGAACATCATAAATGTATATGCCACAGTGGACTGTTTTGTCAGAAAGGAACAATGGGACTGGCTTAAGGAATTGGAGGAATTACCAGGTGATAGGCTACTCATATGTGGAGACTTCAATGCAAGGAACAGAGATTGGGACAGTAGTGGAGAAAACCGACAGGGAATTGCAGTTGCGGATGCCATGGTTGACTCCGATGTGGTCAGCATAAATGATGGTAGGCCGACAAGAATGGCAATGAGGCATGGCGATGCAGACACTGCTATTGATTTGGCACTTGTCTCCCAGTCATCAGTCCTTGATGTAAAGTGGACTGTTTTGAATGACCATGGGAGTGATCACATGCCATGCTCAGTCCTGAATAAGTCCAGGAAAGTTAAGGCTGAGAGAGTGCGCAAGACCTTCCGCTATGAGTGGACTGACAGCCTTCTTAGACGCCTCAGACAGGGAGCATGCAACAGGACTGTTAAAACTCCTTGTTTGCAGCCTCCATGGTGGATCCCAGAAGTAGACAATGCTTCGAAAGTAAAGAGAGCTGCAGTGAAGCAGCTAAGGAAAATGCGACAGACACCCCGAAGCTCACGAGAGGAAGTGAACACAGCGGAAAATGACAAGAAAAACAAGGTCGAAGCTTTCAAGCGATGTGCTGCAGAGGCCAAGAATGTAAAATGGGAATGTTTTATGAAGCAGCTTGGAGGTGATAAAACACTGCGAAAATTTTGGAAACTGCACAGGCAAATGCAAAGAAAAGATCGGCCTATGACAGTGGGAACACTTTATAAAGAGGATGGTGTACGCGTGACAACAGACAAAGAGAAAGGGGAGGCGTTTCTCCAGAGATGTTTTAGAGCAGACCAATCATAATACCAGGGATGCAGTTAGAGAGGAATTATCTAACACAATGGAGAATATGCCTTATGAAGACATCATACGGGTTGAAGATGTTAAATATATTTTGAAAAAGGCAAAAGACACGGCACCAGGGCCTGATGGTGTCAGGTATGGCCACATGAAGGCTTTGGGCGATGTAGACCTGAAGGAGATGGCCGACTGCTTTAATCAGAGCATTAGGACAGCATCAGTACCGCAGGATTGGTTACATAGCTATCTCATCCCTCTCCAAAAACCATTCAAGGATCTTTCAAAGCTTAGCGGCTTTAGGATCATCACCCTTCAAAATACATTTGGGAAGGTTTTAGAGAAGATAGTCGCTGTTAGGCTGCAGGATGTTTTGGAAAGGGGGAAGCTTCTTCCAAGAGACCTGGGGAGCTACAGACCAGGAAAAGATACCTGGTCAAATGCAGCCACTTTTGCCTTTGACGTTTATGAGGGGTTCCAGAGTAGACAGGAAATGATGGCGGCAGCGCTTGATCTCGAGGGTGCGTACAATAGAGTTCGCTATAATATTTTGATGACTGCACTTATGGAGAAGGGGGTCAATCCCTGGTTGGTGAACTGGATAGCAGCCCTCCTGCATTCTCGTCGGGTTGCTCTCTGTCTGGGCGCATGGACCTCAGAGCCACATATTTTAACCCCGGGACTGCCACAGGGATCTGCAATCTCACCGGTGCTATTTAATGTGTATACGAGCAAGATTAGTTAGTTAGTTAGTCGCAGTTCCAACTTCACAGCAACGGGTCGACCCCATTATGCTCCGTTCCTGTGCCAGTGAATATCACACAAAACGCTCCCCCACTGCCCAATGTGAAAAGTGGAAAAGACAGGAGTCTCGACAAACAACAGCCCGCACAGATCTCTGTGCATAATGCCGCCACCAGAATATCAACACAATAGTCCCCCACAAAACACCCAGTTCATGTCTGATGGAATCGGCAGTTATTTTCCCATCTGGATGTTTCCTAGATGTTCACCCACACAGTCCACGAAATACAGTTCATCGTCGATGGCAGTGGCAGTCAACCAGAAGCCCAGCAGCCACGCATTTCTGCATAAGGCAAAAACCGGTCAACTCTGGGACATAGCCATCCGCCATCGCTCCGAACATGCAGTCACATTCCAAAAAACCTCGGGCAGATTCAAAAGCATTTCACACGAAACTCAACGCTCACAGTGTCGCGCCACGCACTCACTCAGTAGCAGGGCGACGGAACCATCAAGTCCAACGAGCAAGATTGCAAACCTAGAAGCACCAGGGATTGGAACGATAATAACATTTGCAGATGATATTCTTGCATACAGGCAGGGGAGAGATAGGGAGCAATCAAAAACAACCCAGGAGCTACAGGTAACAGTAGACAAAGTGATTGCCTGGTGCACAGAAATGAGTGCTGTCATCCACCCGGAAAAGGCGGCTGTTTTGTGGTGCTCTCTGGACAACAGGATTGTGAGAGATGATGCCCCAAGCCTCACGATAGATGGCAGAAGCGTTAACAGAGAGAACAAACTGAAGTATCTGGGAATCACATTTGACAGGATTCTTTCCTTCAAGGACCATGTGGAGACGGTTGTGACAAGATCTCAAAAGGGACTCAATGCACTTAAAACTATGGCTGAAATGGACACAGAGCAGAGAATGCTCTTCACAATATACCAGCACTTGATCCTCTCAGTAACTGATTATAGACTAGGACTGCTCACTGAAGCCCATAGTCGGATATGAAGCCCATAGTCGGGCACTCTCACGAAGTTTATACTTCACCTCGACACCGCAAGGTACAAGAGGAACATGATGAGATGAGATGAGACTGCTCACTGTGTCGAAGAGTAAGCTGGTGAAATTAGAGCGCATACAGAATGAAGCTATGCGGGTCTTTCTGGGATTCACCAAAGACACCCCAGTAGTGTGTCTTTGCGTTACATCCTTAGTCTGCCGACTGTTGCTGGTAGGCACAAGGTGATGCAGGCGAAGGCATACCTCAGAGTAACTGCAGACATAGATCACCCGTTGCATGAGGCGCTGGACGAATGTAAGGGTCAGAGACTGATAAGAGGGAAATCATGGATGGCTCAAGTGGAGGATACGATCAGACAGGTGTGCCCCTTGGAGAACGTCAGGCGAGGAGAGGAGTGGGTCAGAGTGCCAGCGGAGCAGTCAGACTTGTGCAGAGTTATAATCACATTGAGCCGGGTTTGCAGGGAGTGGCCAGCAGGGACCACGGAAGTGGAAATCCAGCAACTAATTCAGGATAATGCTCGCCCGGGTGATGTGATTATCTACACGGGGTGGTTCGGTTTTTGGAGGTAGGAGAAGTGTCTGGGGTTTTCTTAGCACAAGCAAATGGTCGACGTTGGGCAGGAGACCCGGCATATGATCCCAAAAAAACATTTTTAGCTAAGAATGGGTGGAGGCAGTTAGTCCGCTATCCGCTGGATGGAAAATACGATACACACACACACACACACACACACACAACACACACCACCCCACACAACAAAATATCGTGATTGTAAATGACTCAGAAAGCACGCTGAGTAGGGTGGGGACACTCGTGCAGAGGGGTTTTGCTTCGCTTGGGAAAGGGTCACGGGGGCCCAAAGCATCGTTGGATTTTTTCCCGGGGGCATGCTGGTGTGCTGGGGAATGAACAGGCGGATAGAGTGGCGGGATGGGAAAAAATGGTGGAGTATTAATGCATAAACAAGGCAGACGGGGTTTTGGGGCCTTGTGGGAGCAATTTGTACCCCTGGGGGAGGACAAATGGATCCCCATAGTCTTTTTAAGAATGAGCAGCGGGGAAAGTGAGGGAGGGAAATCGGGCCGACGCTCAAACGTCAGAGGAAAGGCGAGAGGGGAAATTAACCAGATTGCTACTGGAACTTTTTCATGAAGCTTTCATATGGGTGTCTGCAAAGAATTCTTGGTTTTAATGGCAAGACAAAATCACAAATAATGAAGTTTTGGGAAAGATCAGGTTGTGTGACGGTATAAAATGAAAGACTTAGATGGTAGGACATCTTAGGAGGATGGATGATGGTAAAAATTTCCCCAAAGGTCATTTTTTTGGTGAATTACATTTGGGGTAAGAGATCTCAGGGTCGGCCTCTAATACGATACTAGGATAGTGTAAGGGGGCCCTGATTGATACAGGCATTGTTTAATGCACATTGGGGGGCAAGTCGCCGCTGAACGTGTTGCATTGAAGGAAAAATTTCAGAAATGGAATAAAGACAAAGGGGGAAAATTTTCCCAGATAAGTCAAAAATCGAGCGTGGAGACGTAAAAGGGGGCATGTGGTGGAAATAAACCACGGACATTTACAGCGCAAATTGGCCTTATCAGTCACATTCGCTACCGCCAAAGGTAAAAGTTATTATGCCTTTTAAAGCACAAACTATCGTCTGTCAAGACGGCAAGGTGCCAATGATAGGAAGACTGGAACTATTAGTGTTGGAACTCTCCCCTGGCTGCTGAGGAGGGGGACGGAGCGCTTAGGGGAAACCCCCCCAATTGCTTTTTTGATGTCATTTCCCCTAAATCAATCAATCAATCAATCAATCAATCAATCGAACAATTTTTCTTGAGAATAGAAGACAACTTAAACATTGTGGTAAACATACTATAAGTTGGCTTAATGTGATTAGAGCTAAACAAGACAACATATTTCACATGTGGGCTATTATATAATTATATAGAAAGCACTGAGTACAATATTTATATGTACTCTCGATTTATCCCACTATTTAAAAAAAAACGTGTAAACTATTAAACCCATAAAGAATTATGAATTATAGTGAAAGAGATTTACTTTCCATTACACTTAACACATGTCACAAAACACTCTACAGCGAGCAACCGGAAGTCGTGAGAGTATGTAATGATACGATTGATTCGTTTGATAGACGATATCAGGGAGTCAAACACGTTTGCATTATGGCCCCTTATCTGTTTATAAGTTATATTCTCATAGCATAGTGATGCATGTTAGAGAAATAATAATAACATATTTCTGACACCTAGCCGTCTTGACAGATGAAATTTTGTTACATTGTGCTTAAAAAAAGTGTATAATAATCACAAGCCATGGCGATAGTAAATGTGACTGATCAGATCCATTCGCGTTGCAAATGTTCTTCCACAATGGATGCATATAACCAAGCGGCATTTTCATCTTCACGCACTATCTGGCGTCTCCACGCTCACTGTGTGACCTATCTGCAATCATTTTCTCTTTTGTCTTGTTTCCATGTCTGTTCTTTGCCTTCCATGCCACACGTTCAGCTGCGACTTGCTTCTAAGGTGCAATATCAATGCCTGTATCAGTTATAACCCGCTTACACACATATTTATACCCTAGTAGAATCCGACCCCGTGCTCTTGTACCCATCTATAAAGGAATTGTTGATACATAACTCTGCACTAAACACTCGACGAAATGCAGCGAAATGTACCAGGCAAGAAATAGTGCAACATTTTATTTAGGAAATTACTTATATTTCTACATTCATCACATGGTCACTACAATTCAGCTCTAGTCTCTGCTTCCTTCTTCTCACTTCTTCTCACTTCCCATGAGAGCCAAAAAATACTCATCATCATTATCAAGTACCATGCCAGCTGACGTAGACGATTGTGTGTTCTGGATCAACTCTACTGCTGTTAATCCTCCGTGCCACCGTCTCAATCCATCCAGTATGATTTCTCTTGATCTGCCTCTGCCTCTCTTCCCCTTGATCTTTCCAGTCATCACGTTGTTCTCCAATGCCTCCCGTCTTATCACATGATCAAAGAAAGCTGTTTGTCTCTGTCTTATTGTTGTGTATAATGTTCTAGTTTCATTAGCCTCATTTCAGGTAATCGCCGTTAGTTACTCTGGCAGTCCAAATAATTCGTAACATTCGTCTCAGGAACCACATCTCTGTTGCTTCCAAGTTCTTCCTAATTTGTTCCTATACTTTCCCAGATAATCACCAACATGTGTCGTTTATTTATGGAGTCTATGTTTATTTGCATCCGTAAGTCACCAACAAAGATGTCCTTCGGTATTATACCATCGTCCATCCGCTTATTGTTTCATATCCTTCTGAAAATATATTATCATTTTGTAATCGAAAAATGTATAAATATTTTTACTTTGATATGCTGACAACACATTAACACTTCCAACTACATAAATGAGGATTGAGAAACTAATAAAATCAGTGCAATAGCAAGGTGGAGACAACTGATATTTCTATACAACAAAAACACAAACTAATGATAAAGATAAAACATTTTAGATCACAGATATATTTTCAATGAACAGAAATTTTCGTAGGTCTTAGTTTGGATGTGACGGGGCTATCGTATGACAGTAGACGGTACTAACCCACTTTCTGTTAGCAACCCACAATGGCAGGTCTTAGCCCGGGTGTGACTGAGCAAACGTATGAAGTAGAGGTACTACCTACTTTGTTAGCACCGAAAAATGTGTCAGGTCCCTTAAATCGGATGTGACTGAGCTATCCGTATGAAAAGTAAAACGGTATAATACTTTCCGTTAGCAACCCACAATGTGTCAGGGTTTTTAGTCGGATGTGACTGAAACATCGTTTTGAAAAATTTGAAAGGTACTACCTACTTTCTGTTAGCACCGACAATGTGTCAGGTTTAGTGGATGTTTACTGAGCTATCGTTTTGACAGTAGAGGTACTACCTACTTTTTGTTAGCACCCACAATGTGTTTAGGTCTTTGTCGGATGTGACTGAGTATCGTTGACAGTAGACCGGTAATACCTACTTTCTGTTAGCACCGACCAAAGTGTCAGGTCTAGTCGGATGTGACTGAAACTATCGTATGACAGTAGGGCGGTTTCACCCACTTTCTGTTAAACACCGGGCAAGTGTCAGGTCTTTGTCGGATGTGACTGAGCTATCGTAGGACAGTAGGGCGGGGCTACTACTTTCTGTTGCACCGACAATGGTCAGGTCTTAGTCGGATGTGGGAAATGAGCTACCCTTTTTGACAGTAGACCCGGGACTACCTACTTTCTGTTAGCACGACAATGGGTCAGGTCTTAGTCGGATTTGACTGAGGGGTTTTTTAAAAAACGTATGACAGTAGACGGTTTACCTACTTTTGTTAGCAAACCCACAAAAGTGTCAGGTTTGGGCGGGGGTGACTGAGCTATCGTAAAGACAGTAGGGCGGTACTACCTACTTTCTGTTAGCACCGACAAAGTGTCAGGGCTTAGCCCGGGTGGACTGAGCTATCGTTTTTGCAGTAGACGGTACTACCACTTTTTTGTTAGCACCCACAATGTGTCAGGTCTTTGGGCGGATGTGACTGGGGCTATCGTATGACAGTAGACGGTACCCACCTACTTTTTTTTTAGCACCCACAAAAGTGTCAGGTCTTATCGGATGTGACTGAGCTTGTTTTGACATAGACGGTACTACCTACTTTTTGTTAGCACCGACAATGTGTCAGGTTTAGTCGGATGTGACTGAGTACGTATGACAGTAGACGGTACTACCTACTTTTTGTTAGCACCGACCCAAAGTGTCAGGTTTAGGCGGGTGTGATGAGCTATCGTTTTTTTAAAAGTAGACGGTACTTTCCACTTTCTGTTAGCCCCCGACAATGTGTCAGGTCTTTTGTCGGATGTGACTGAGCTATGTATGGGCAGTAAAACGGTTTCTACCTAAATTTTGTTAGCACGACAATGTGTCAGGTTTAGTCGGATGTGACTGAGCTACGTATGACAGTAGACGGTTTCTACCTACTTTCTGTTTGCACCCACAATGTGTAAAGGGCTTAGTCGGGTGTGAAATGAGCATGTATGACCCGTAGACGGTACTACCTACTTTGGGTTTGCCCGACAATGTGCGGTCTTAGTCGGATGTGGGCTGAGCTTTTGTATGACAGTAGGGGCGGTACTACCTTTCTTTCTGTTAGCACCGACAATGTGTCAGGTTCTTTTTGGGGTTTTTGGATGTGACGGGGCTATCGTATGACAGGAGACGGTACTACCTACTTTCTGTTAGCACCTAAAATTTTGTCAGGTCTTGTCGGAAGTGACTGAGCTATCGTATGAAAAGTAGACGGTACTACCTACTTTCTGTTAGCACCACAAGTGTCAGGTTTTGTGGATGTGACTGAGTATCGTATGACAGTAGACGGTACACCCATTTTTGTTAGCACCCACAATGTGTCAGGTCTTAGTCGGATGTGACTGAGCTATCGGATGACAGTAGACGGTACTACCTACTTTTGTTAGCACCGACAATGTGTCAGGTCTTAGTCGGATGGACTGAGCTATCGTTTTTGCCCGTGACGGTCTACCCACTTTTTGTTAGCAACCCACAAGTGTAAAGGGCTTAGTCGGATGTGACGGGGCTATCGTATGGGCAGTAGACGGTTTTACTACTTTCTGTTTGCACCGACCCAAAGTGTTAAGGGCTTTGTCGGGATTGTGACTGAGCTATCGTTTTGACATAGACGGTCCCACCCACTTTTTTTAGCACCGAAAATGTGTCCCGGGCTTAGTCGGATTTTGACGGGGCTATCGTATGACATTTGACGGTTTTACCTACTTTCTGTAGCACCCAAAATGTGTCAGGTCTTAGTCGGATGTGAATGAGCTATCGTTAGAAAAGTGAAGGGACACCCACTTTTGTTAGAACCCACAATGGTCAGGTTTGTCGGAGGACTGAGCCCATCGTTTTGACAGTAGGGCGGTCTTTCCCACTTTTGTTAGCCCGACAATGGTAAAGGGCTTTGTCGGATGTTTACTGAGCTATCGTATGACAGTAGACGGTCTACCACTTTCTGTTAGCACCGACAATGTGTCAGGTTTTAGTCGGATGTGACTGAGCTATCGTATGACAGTAGACGGTCTACCTACTTTCTGTTAGCACGACAATGTGTCAGGTCTTAGTCGGATGTGACTGAGCTTGTATGACAGTAGACGGTACTACCTACTTTTTGTTAGCACCGACAATGTGTCAGGTCTTAGTCGGATGTGACTGAGCTATCGTATGACAGTAGACGGTCTACCTACTTTCTTTTTAGGGACCGACAATTGTCAGGTCTTGTCGGATGGGGACTGAGCTATCGTATGACAGTAGACGGTTTTTTACCTACTTTCTGTTAGCACCGACAATGGTCCGGTCTTTGTCGGATGTGACTGAGCTATCGTATGACAGAGACGGTCTACTACTTTCTGTTAGCACGACAATGTTCAGGTTTAGTCGGATGTGACTGAGCTATCGTATGACAGTAGACGGTCTACTACTTTCTGTTAGCACCGACAATGTGTCAGGTCTTAGCGGATGTGACTGAGCTATCGTATGACAGTAGAGGTACTACCTACTTTTTTGTTAGCACCGACAATGTGTCAGGTTTTAGTCGGATGTGACTGAGCTATCGTATGACAGTAGACGGTTTCTACCTACTTTCTGTTAGCACCGACAATGTGTTAAAGGGCTTAGTCGGATGGGGACTGAGCTATCGTAAGACAGTAGACGGGGAATACCTACTTTCTGTTAGCACCCCACAATGTGTAGGGTTTTTGTCGGATGTGAATGAGCTATCGTATTTACAGTAGACGGTCTACCTACTTTCTGTTAGCACCGACAATTTTGTCAGGTCTTAGTCGGAGTGACTGAGCTATCGTATGACAGTAGACGGTTCCCACCTACTTTTTGTTTGCAAACCCACAAAGTGTCAGGTCTTAGTCGGATGTGACTGAACTATCGTAAGACAGTAGGGCGGTCTACCTACTTTCTGTTAGCACCACAATGTGTAGGTCTTAGTCGGATGTGACTGAGCTATCGTTTTTGACAGTAGACGGGGACTACCTCCCTTTTTGTTAGCACCCACAATGTGTCAGGTCTTTGTCGGGTGTGACTGAGCTATCGTATGACAGTAGACGGTAATACCTACTTTTTTTAGCACCGACAATGTGTCAGGTCTTAGTCGGATGTGACTGAGCTATCGTATGGGAAATAGACGGTACTACCTACTTTCTGTTAGCACCGACAATGTGTCAGGTCTTAGTCGGATGTGGGCTGAGCTATCGTTATGACAGTAGACGGTAAATACCCACTTTCTGTTTGCACCCACAATGTGTCAGGGTTTTGTCGGATTTTGACTGAGCTATCGGGAGACAGTAGACGGTACTTTCCTACTTTCCGTTAGCACCACAAATGGTCAGGTTTAGTCGGATGTGACTGAGCTATCGTATGACAGTAGACGGTCTACCTACTTTTGTTAGCACCAAAAATGGGTCAGGTCTTAGTCGGATGTGACTGAGCTATCGTATGACAGTAGACGGTACTACCTACTTTCTGTTAGCACCGACAATGTGTCAGGTCTTAGTCGGATGTGACTGAGCTATCGTATGACAGTAGACGGTGCTACCTACTTTCTGTTAGCACCGACAATGTGTCAGGTCTTAGTCGGATGTGACTGAGCTATCGTATGACAGTAGACGGTACTACCTACTTTCTGTTAGCACCGACAATGTGTCAGGTCTTAGTCGGATGTGACTGAGCTATCGTATGACAGTAGACGGTACTACCTACTTTCTGTTAGCACCGACAATGTGTCAGGTCTTAGTCGGATGTGACTGAGCTATCGTATGACAGTAGACGGTACTACCTACTTTCTGTTAGCACCGACAATGTGTCAGGTCTTAGTCGGATGTGACTGAGCTATCGTATGACAGTAGACGGTCTACCTACTTCTGTTAGCACCGACAATGTGTCAGGTCTTAGTCGGATGTGACTGAGCTATCGTATGACAGTAGACGGTACTACCTACTTTCTGTTAGCACCGACAATGTGTCAGGTCTTAGTCGGATGTGACTGAGCTATCGTATGACAGTAGACGGTACTACCTACTTTCTGTTAGCACCGACAATGTGTCAGGTCTTAGTCGGATGTGACTGAGCTATCGTATGACAGTAGACGGTCTACCTACTTTTTGTTAGCCCCCGACAATGTGTCAGGTCTTAGTCGGATGTGACTGAGCTATCGTATGACAGTAGACGGTACTACCTACTTTCTGTTAGCACCGACAATGGTCAGGTTTTGTCGGATGTGATGAGCTATCGTATGACAGTAGACGGTCTACCTACTTTCTGTTAGCACCGACAATGTGTCAGGGCTTAGTCGGATGTGACTGAGCTATCGTATGACAGTAGACGGTACTACCTACTTTCTGTTAGCACCGACAATGTGTCAGGTCTTAGTCGGATGTGACTGAGCATCGTATGACAGTAGACGGTCTACCTACTTTCTGTTAGCACCGACAATGTGTCAGGTCTAGTCGGATGTGACTGAGCTATCGTATGACAGTAGACGGTCTACCTACTTTCTGTTAGCAACCCACAATGTGTCAGGTTTAGTCGGATGTGACTGAGCTATCGTAAACAGTAGACGGTACTACCTACTTTCTGTTAGCACCGACAATGTGTCAGGTCTTAGTCGGATGTGACTGAGCTATCGTATGACAGTAGACGGTACTACTACTTTCTGTTAGCACCGACAATGTGTCAGGTCTTAGTCGGATGTGACTGAGCTATCGTATGACAGTAGACGGTACTACCTACTTTCTGTTAGCACCGACAATGTGTCAGGTCTTAGTCGGATGTGACTGAGCTATCGTATGACAGTAGACGGTACTACCTACTTTCTGTTAGCACCGACAATGTGTCAGGTCTTAGTCGGATGTGACTGAGCTATCGTATGACAGTAGACGGTACTACCTACTTTCTGTTAGCACCGACAATGTGTCAGGTCTTAGTCGGATGTGACTGAGCTATCGTATGACAGTAGACGGTACTACCTACTTTCTGTTAGCACCGACAATGTGTCAGGTCTTAGTCGGATGTGACTGAGCTATCGTATGACAGTAGACGGTACTACCTACTTTCTGTTAGCACCGACAATGTGTCAGGTCTTAGTCGGATGTGACTGAGCTATCGTATGACAGTAGACGGTACTACCTACTTTCTGTTAGCACCGACAATGTGTCAGGTCTTAGTCGGATGTGACTGAGCTATCGTATGACAGTAGACGGTACTACCTACTTTCTGTTAGCACCGACAATGTGTCAGGTCTTAGTCGGATGTGACTGAGCTATCGTATGACAGTAGACGGTACTACCTACTTTCTGTTAGCACCGACAATGTGTCAGGTCTTAGTCGGATGTGACTGAGCTATCGTATGACAGTAGACGGTACTACCTACTTTCTGTTAGCACCGACAATGTGTCAGGTCTTAGTCGGATGTGACTGAGCTATCGTATGACAGTAGACGGTCACTACCTACTTTCTGTTAGCACCGACAATGTGTCAGGTCTTAGTCGGATGTGACTGAGCTATCGTATGACAGTAGACGGTACTACCTACTTTCTGTTAGCACCGACAATGTGTCAGGTCTTAGTCGGATGTGACTGAGCTATCGTATGACAGTAGACGGTACTACCTACTTTCTGTTAGCACCGACAATGTGTCAGGTCTTAGTCGGATGTGACTGAGCTATCGTATGACAGTAGACGGTTACTACCTACTTTCTGTTAGCACCGACAATGTGTCAGGTCTTAGTCGGATGTGACTGAGCTATCGTATGACAGTAGACGGTACTACCTACTTTCTGTTAGCACCGACAATGTGTCAGGTCTTAGTCGGATGTGACTGAGCTATCGTATGACAGTAGACGGTACTACCTACTTTCTGTTAGCACCGACAATGTGTCAGGTCTTAGTCGGATGTGACTGAGCTATCGTATGACAGTAGACGGTGCTACCTACTTTCTGTTAGCACCGACAATGTGTCAGGTCTTAGTCGGATGTGACTGAGCTATCGTATGACAGTAGACGGTCTACCTACTTTCTGTTAGCACCGTCAGCTTTTGGGGCTAGCATGTATGAATACGTATACATTTCGGGTTACCACTTTGTTAGCCCGAAAAATGCGGCTTATCGGTTGACAGTACGTATACATTTCGGGTTTACCACTTTTTTTAGGCCCAAAATGGAGGCTTAGCATGTATGACAGTAGACGGGAACTTCTACCACTTTCGTTAGCGGGTGTGCGGCTTTTCGGTTGACGAGTACGTAACATTTCGGTTTCACCACTTTCGTTAGCGGGTGTGCGGCTTTTCGGTTGACGAGTACGTTACATTTCGGTTACCACTTTCGTTAGCGGGTGTGCGGCTTTTCGGTTGACTGAGTACGTAACATTTCGGTTACACCACTTTGTTAGCCGGGTGTGCGGCTTTTCGGTTGACGAGAGGGATACATTTCGGTTTCACCACTTTCGTTAGCGGGTGTGCGGCTTTTCGTTGACGAGTACGTAACATTTCGGTTACCACTTTCGTTAGCGGGTGTGTAGGCTTTTCGGATGGACTGAGACGTAACATTTCGGTTTCACCACTTTCGTTAGCCGGGTGTGCGGCTTTTCGGTTGACGAGTACGTATACATTTCGGTTTCACCACTTTCGTTAGCGGGTGTGCGGCTTTTCGGTTGACGAGTACGTAACATTTCGGTTTCACCACTTTCGTTAGCGGGTGTGCGGCTTTTCGGTTGACGAGTACGTAACATTTCGGTTTCACCACTTTCGTTAGCGGGTGTGCGGCTTTTCGGTTGACTGAGTACGTAACTAGGTGTACCACTTTCGTTAGCGGGTGTGCAGGGTTTTGTCGGAGTGACTGACTACTATTTCGTTAAGGGGACCACTTTTTTTAGCAAAATGGAGGCTTAGCATGTATGACAGTAGACGGGAACCTACCTTTTTTTTGACACCAAATGTGTCGGGCAGTGGATTTAACTATGGAGAGACGGTACTACCTACTTTCTGTTAGCACCGACAATGTGTCAGGTCTTAGTCGGATGTGACTGAGCTATCGTATGACAGTAGACGGTTCTACCTACTTTCTGTTAGCACCGACAATGTGTCAGGTCTTAGTCGGATGTGACTGAGCTATCGTATGACAGTAGACGGTACTACCTACTTTCTGTTAGCACCGACAATGTGTCAGGTCTTAGTCGATGTGACGACATCGTATGACTAGACGGTAACCACTTTCTTGAGACAAGGGGGTCGATTTATGGATGTAGGTTTTGACGGATCCCACTTCTTTACCGAAAAACGCTTTCGGTTGGGCTGACTTGGGATGAAATAGACGGTTCCCACTTTCTGTTAGCACCGACAAGGTTTAGGTCTTTGGTGGCTGATATCTAGGAACGGTTCCCACTTCTTTACCGAAAAACGCTTTCGTTGGACTGACACGTTGGTAGCGGATACTACTTTCTGTTAGCACCGACAAGTTGGGGTTTGGTGTGACTGAGATCGTATGCAGTAGGGTCTACCACTTTTTAGCACCACAATGTGTGGTCTTAGTGGGGACTGAGCTAGGACTAGGGTGCTACTATTTTGTTGACCGACAATGTTAGGTCTTTCGGATTGGGAATATGTATGACAGTAGACGGTCTACCTACTTTCTGTTAGCACCGACAATGTGTCAGTCTTAGTCGGATGTGACTGAGCTATCGTATGACAGTAGACGGTACTACCTACTTTCTGTTAGCACCGACAATGTGTCAGGTCTTAGTCGGATGTGACTGAGCTATCGTATGACAGTAGACGGTACTACCTACTTTCTGTTAGCACGACAATGTGTCAGGTCTTAGTCGGATGTGACTGAGCTATCGTATGACAGTAGACGGTACTACCTACTTTCTGTTAGCACCGACAATGTGTCAGGTCTTAGTTCGGATGTGACTGAGCTATCGTATGACAGTAGACGGCTACCTTTCTTTTCACCGACAATTGGTTTCGGAGTGGGTTGTTGAAAGGGGGTTTTTTCGGAAAAATTCGGTCTTTCGGGTATGAGCTATGTAGCAGTACGGTTACCCACTTTCTGTAGCACCGACAATTTGGTTTCGGATGTGACTGAGCTAGTATGAAATAGGCTATCGTTTGCCCGAAATTTGTTAGTCGGGGTTGGGTGGCTTGGTAAAGGATAACCCCTTTTTTGCACCGAAATTCGGCTTTCGGAGTGACGACTATCGTTAAATAGACGGTCTACTTTCGTTGACCAAATGTTCAGTCTTTGGTTTACAGGTTGGTTTAAGTGACGGACTTCCTATTCTGTTCACCGAATTTGTTAGGGAGGTTGGCTATTGAGTGACGGTACTTTTTCCACTTTCCGTTTGTTGGGGACGGAGGCTATTTGAAGTGACGGTACTACCCCTTTTAGCCCAATTGTCAGGTCTTAGTGGGTGACTGACATGTATAGTAGACGGTGTACCCACTTTTGTTACACCCACAATTTTTTTTTATGGAGTCTTAATGGGGATCAGTACGGTTACCCCTTTTGTTAGCCCAATGTGTCAGGTCTAGTCGGATGTGAGAGTATCGGGCTACGGTTAAACCCACTTTGTTAGCACCCAAATGTCAGGTCTTAGTCGGTGTATACTTGTATGACAGACGTCTCCTCTTTCGTTAGCACCGACAATGTGTCAGGTCTTAGTCGGATGTGACTGAGCTATCGTATGACAGTAGACGGTTTCTTTTTAGCACCGACAATGTGTCAGGTTTTGTCGGATGTGACTGAGCTATCGTATGACAGTAGACGGTACTACCTACTTTCTGTTAGCACCGACAATGTGTCAGGTCTTTGTCGGATGTGACTGAGCTATCGTATGACAGTAGACGGTCTACCTACTTTCTGTTAGCACCGACAATGTGTCAGGTCTTAGTCGGATGTGACTGAGCTATCGTATGACAGTAGACGGTACTACCTACTTTCTGTTAGCACCGACAATGTGTCAGGTCTTAGTCGGATGTGACTGAGCTATCGTATGACAGTAGACGGTCTACCTACTTTCTGTTAGCACCGACAATGTGTCAGGTCTTAGTCGGATGTGACTGAGCTATCGTATGACAGTAGACGGTACTACCTACTTTCTGTTAGCACCGACAATGTGTCAGGTCTTAGTCGGATGTGACTGAGCTATCGTATGACAGTAGACGGTACTACCTACTTTCTGTTAGCACCGACAATGTGTCAGGTCTTAGTCGGATGTGACTGAGCTATCGTATGACAGTATGACGGTTCTTACCTACTTTCTGTTAGCACCGACAATGTGTCAGGTCTTAGTCGGATGTGACTGAGCTATCGTATGACAGTAGACGGTGCTACCTACTTTCTGTTAGCACCGACAATGTGTCAGGTTCTTAGTCGATGTGACTGAGCTATCGTATGACAGTAGAACGGTCTACCTACTTTCTGTTAGCACCGACAATGTGTCAGTCTTAGTCGGATGTGACTGAGCTATCGTATGACAGTAGACGGTACTACCTACTTTCTGTTAGCACCGACAATGTGTCAGGTCTTAGTCGGATGTGACTGAGCTATCGTATGACAGTAGACGGTCTACCTACTTTCTGTTAGCACCGACAATGTGTCAGGTCTTAGTCGGATGTGACTGAGCTATCGTATGACAGTAGAACGGTGCTACCTACTTTTCTGTTAGCACCGACAATGTGTCAGGTCTTAGTCGGATGTGACTGAGCTATCGTATGACAGTAGACGGTGCTACCTACTTTCTGTTAGCACCGACAATGTGTCAGGTCTTAAGTCGGATGTGACTGGAGCTATCGTATGACAGTAGACGGTACTACCTACTTTCTGTTAGCACCGACAATGTGTCAGGTCTTAGTCGGATGTGACTGAGCTATCGTATGACAGTAGGACGGTCCTACCTACTTTCTGTTAGCACCGACAATGTGTCAGGTCTTTAGTCGGATGTGACTGAGCTATCGTATGACAGTAGACGGTACTACCTACTTTCTGTTAGCACCGACAATGTGTTCAGGTCTTAGTCGGATGTGACTGAGCTATCGTATGGACAGTAGACGGTACTACCTACTTTCTGTTAGCACCGACAATGTGTCAGGTCTTAGTCGGATGTGACTGAGGCTATCGTATTGACAGTAGACGGTACTACCTACTTTCTGTTAGCACCGACAATGTGCAGGTCTTAGTCGGATGGACTGAGCTATCGTATGACAGTAGACGGTTACTACCTACTTTTTAGCACCGACAATGTGTCAGGTCTTAGTCGGATGTGACTGAGCTATCGTATGACAGTAGACGGTACTACCTACTTTCTGTTAGCACGACAATGTGTCAGGTCTTAGTCGGATGTGACTGAGCTATCGTATGACAGTAGACGGTACTACCTACTTTCTGTTAGCACCGACAATGTGTCAGGTCTTAGTCGGATGTGACTGAGCTATCGTATGACAGTAGACGGTACTACCTACTTTCTGTTAGCACCGACAATGTGTCAGGTCTTAGTCGGATGTGACTGAGCTATCGTATGACAGTAGACGGTCTACCTACTTTCTGTTAGCACCGACAATGTGTCAGGTCTTAGTCGGATGTGACTGAGCTATCGTATGACAGTAGACGGTACTACCTACTTTCTGTTAGCACCGACAATGTGTCAGGTCTTAGTCGGATGTGACTGAGCTATCGTATGACAGTAGACGGTCTACCTACTTTCTGTTAGCACCGACAATGTGTCAGGTCTTAGTCGGATGTGACTGAGCTATCGTATGACAGTAGACGGTCTACCTACTTTCTGTTAGCACCGACAATGTGTCAGGTCTTAGTCGGATGTGACTGAGCTATCGTATGACAGTAGACGGTCTACCTACTTTCTGTTAGCACCGACAATTGGGCACGGCTCACCAAACCTGACACGCCACATCGTGTCAACGGCTTCGTGCGGATAGTGCAACTGGGAGTGTACAAGTCTTATCTAGCGTGAGGGAATTTAATCTAAGACTAAATGTCATGGCACGACAGATTAGACCCTAAACCTTAGTCAGCAACTGATCTACGATGGAAGCTCTGACAGGCGGACAGTTTGCTGATCCGTCAGCTTCTGAAGCTTGTCTTGTGCCAGATGTTTTGATGTTACAATTCTTCTGGGAGTGAACTAGGCAGGCCGAGAGAGGGATCATGCTGCATGGGAAACACATGGTCTCTGCAATTCAGCCCAGGCTTTGTGCTATGGCGAGGTATAACTCCATCGCTGGTCCCCTGTCGTGGGTTGTAATTTGGATGAAAAACAGAACAGACTAATCAGTCCAGAAGGAAGTCATCACTGAAGTATATTGATTGATTGCAAAGACAAATATAATTAAGAGAAGTGCATTAACAAAAACATATACAGTAACATGAGTGCTTGCAAAAGTGATTATGGAAAGCGTTGTGTGTCACGATAGCGGAAAAGACAAAAACGACAGCGCCGATGGATTCAACACCCGGTCGATAATGTGCATGTATCAGCAATAAAGGCAGGACATCCGGCTTCTGGCGGGAAGAAATATGGGAAGGTTGTTACGGGGTGAGGGAGGGAGGGTGTTGTTCAGCACAGGTCAAGCAACGAAGAAGTTACTCAACAAGATATAATTGATGCAGCAGATAGGCATGGTGGGAGATTTATTTTAGGCCTGTGAAGGGTTAAAGGGAACTGGAAACAGTAGAGGAACATGGTTAGACGACATCAACACCAGTCTTCGGATTACTAACCTCATCATGATGATGAAGGTGATGGTGGTGGTGATGGTGGTGGTGATGATGATGGTGACAATGATAATTATGATGGTGGTGTCATGAAAATCACTGTGGAGTTGCAATCCGATGTCAAAAATAACAAGGACAGTATGATTTGCAGCTGCAGTTGTTTACCAGTTAGATCAAAAGACACCGATGACCTTGAGAAATCTTGGATAGACAAAAGATATGTCGGGGAATTGTAAACAGGTGGTTGTAACACACGCGCTTGTTTTAGTGTCAGGACAGGAGCAGATAACTAGGGACATTGATTCACACCAAGGGAGACAAGAACTTGGCTGAGATAGTTAGTGCCCCTGAAACCATTTGTTGTATTTTGGTTGGGGTGTTGAAACAGGAAAGGCGACTCTGGCATGGATTACCCAAAAGGGAGCTAAGATTTTGGACTTAGTTAGGGCCCTTGAGCGACACCCGCGGAACATCAAAGACTTCTCGGGAACACCCCTAGCGCTGTGAATAAACAAGACTGGGGTACATTAGTGTAAACCAGAAAATTGGTTAGGCTTGACGTGTTTTTGTGTGTGCTGCAGTTAGGAAATTCGGAGAGCATCTATTGTGTTAGATTTAAGTAACATTAAATAACATATGCCTTAATGGCAAGTTATAGATGTCATCCAGGATCAATGCGGGTTTACATAAGGTAACAAATATAGTATATTTAGGCCTAATTAATATAAGTAGTAGCCTCGGTAAAACTAGCTAGAATAATGAAGTGATGATTGGTGCTGCTAGTTGAAAATAGACTAGTGTAAGAAGGCAGGTGGCTCCGCTGATGGGGAATAGTGAAATGGGATGATATTTGGGGAGATTGGGGATGGGGAGAATGTCCAATGGTGGGATCTTCCAGTGAGGTCTGCTGGGGGTCTACACTTTACATTTTGCTCTGTCCTGGTCTCAACCCATCCTAGACCGGAGTGAAGAGCTCCTCTGCCCATGACAGAGTTGGTTCACTGTCATGTATCTGAGTGAGGATGTCAGCCTACCCCCATCCAATGGAGGTTAGGGACAGATGCTCTCACCAAGTGTATGGTTTTCTCTTTTACAGGTTCCCTTAGGTCACTCAAGTCACTGAGAATGGAGACCTTAGTGCAGGCAGTTAGTCAGCAACTTTTGCACTGGCCCATGATGAAAGGGGTTTAAAGGAATAATCGTGAGAGTATTTATTAAACGTCACACGTTAGCAGAATACTCGAGATTGTTTTCTCCGCATCATTTTGGAGAAGGAACATTCGTGAGATTAATGGTTCGAACATCATATGTGAACAGAACAATAAAATTGTTGTTTTTTTTTACACCACATGGGAAAAGTCCAGTGGGTATTATGTTTTCACACGACAGGTGAAAAGACTATAGGTACTGTTTTTCCACATCACATGGGAATAGAACAGTATAAACTGATTATGAAGTTATTAAAACAGTGATCTTGTGAGCAATAGACACTTTAGACAGGAATTACATTTATTTCAAGGAACAGTATTTTCGTGTCCTCACTAGACAAGGATGTTATAAGTCTAAGAACAATAGGGACATATAATAACGGTGTGATCCAGGCAGGATCAGTGTTCAGACTGTGACTAGGTATTATGAGTGATCAAAGCAGCGACCGGTGGAAGTCTACATCTAGCAGGAGGGATACATTCCTTGGTGAGAGTCAATGTGGACTGAATGAAGATGTGGTGTGATCCTTTCCGGGATGATCGGGCTGGGCTCTTCAGCTACTTGGTCTAAGTCTGCACACACCAGAATATTCGACACACATTCTACACATTACACACACACACTTCTCACATACATACTCTTTGCTTAATAAATTATTTTATATTTATTTGTTAAAGCTAGAGTTGTGGAGTATGTTGTGTTGGGGAGGAGTGAGAGGGGGCATGATCTAGGGGTGAGTGAGAGTAAGAAAGAGGTGTCGACAGACTGATGGAGTTTGTGGGCGGAGTCTGGTGGTTTCTCTAGGACAATAATATTGGGGTAATAAAAATGTGGGTGTTGATTCCAATCACTCCAGGTACGACACTAAAGTAAGAAAGGATAACTGTCGACATTTATTGGGGGCTCGTCCGGGATCTTTGGACCGTGGGATCTCTTGTAGACGGGATCTTTTGACAGTGGGATTCTCGGACAACGGGGTCTTTTGACACGGGATCTTTAGTTAAAGGAAGGAGATATTGTTAGAGAGAGAATCCAGCTAGAGTGAATGTGAATAGGGGTTAAGACACATATCTTACCTGTTCACACTTCACACGTCTGCAAAGGTCTGTGGTCCTGATTCTGCTCTTGTCACTGAGTGATTGTGTTGTGTTGTGGTCTTAATTATATAGATTAACTGTAATTGTTCATTATATATATTCCTCTTGGAGATAATCTGCACTCTATCTGCTGACTTACCTCTTTGAAAAATGGCCACTCCTAAACTAACCACCGCAGAACTAAGAGCAAAAGGGGAAGAAATGGGTTTGTCGGGTTCTGCCCTAACAGATTACATACAGGAAGTGGAGAGGGAGTTTCGTCAAGCAGAAAGGGAAGATCGAAAGGCCGAGTTGGAATTGAGAAGGATGGAGTTAGAACAGGCAGCCAAGAAACTGGAATTTGAAGCTGGTCAGGCAGCTAGGAAACTTGAAATTGAGGAAGCTGCTAGGAAACGGGAAACGGAGCAAGAAGCTTAGAAAAGGGAGCACGAGTACAGGATGAGGGAACTCGAGTTGAAAAGTCAATCTAATGGGGAAACTGAAGGAGCAGTTGGAGGTTCCTCCATCGCAGGCTCAACCCCAGCAGGAGGACATAGTTATCATGCTATGAAGTTCCCTCTAGCAATCTACGAGGAGGACAAGGAGAAGATTGACCAGTACCTTCAACGCTTCGAGGCCATGTCTGTTGCTATGGGTCTGGAGCGTAACAAATGGAATCTCAAGCTATCCCAGGGATTACGCGGGACCGGCTACGAGGTTTATTCTCGCCTGCCACCAGGACATGAGAACAATTATGACGAATTGAAGACGGCTCTGCTGAAACGATTCGAGGTTACGTCACATACCTACCGGAAAAAATTTCGAGCAGCGAAACGAGAACCGGGGGAGTTGTTTGCCGCCTACAGTTTGCGTCTAAAATCCTATCTCCATAAGTGGATGGATTTGGCTGGGTTCGCACATGACTACGAGAGTCTGGAAGAGCTCATGGTGGTCGACCAGCTGAAGAAGCAAATGTCAAAACCTCTCAGGACGTTCCTGGGAGAACAAGGAGCGGAACGTATTGACCTCGTGACAAAATTAGCAGAACGGTTCGTCGAGGTACATGGGGAGGCAGGGGAAAACCTTTCAACCAACACCAAAAGTCAGGAGAAACATGACAAGAAGAAAGCCAAAAACTCAGGAACCAAAAAGGGGGAACCTTATGTGCAAAAATCAGAGGATAGTTCAGAGAAGACGAAGGAGGGAAGCAAGAGCACTTCAAGCTCTACACCAAAACGACAGTGGTCGGAGAAATGGTGTTCAATTTGTAAGTCACCCTCTCACAATACGAGGGACTGCAAATCGAAGGCTAAGAGCCCTCACTTCGCAGCATGTCAAGTGACTTCCAAGGAGGTTGTCACTGAAAATGCCAAGGTCAACAAGGAAGCTCGCCACCAGGAGAGCTCACTCAAGTCCGGCACTAGAAAATCTAGGACAGGGAAATGGTGCAACCAATGCAAGTCAAACACGCACAATGCTATTGACTGCAGGGGAAAGTCAGGAGACTCTAAATTCGTCGTGTGCTCCGGGAAACCTAGGGTGGAGCCCACCAAACAGGTCGAGGCCGAGGAAGAGACTCCAGACCAGGATAAACCACCTGTAGTGGAATTGGTAGAGGTTAACGGTCGTCAAGTGGAGTGTTTGTACGACACAGGACTGGACGGGGAGGCCGTGATTTCTGCGGATCTGGTACATCCAGAACAATTCACAGGTGAGACCATGGAGATACAGCCTGCACAGAAGAGTGCTGTGGCCATGAAGTTGCCCATTGCTAACGTGGAGATTCGGTCAAGGTATGTCACCGGCACAATCAAGGCCGCTGTATTGACCGATCCCATTTTTCCCGTCATCCTCGGTTGCCGGTATGTCTTTCTGGGAATGCCCAGGGAGCCAATCCATATGGGAGCAATACAGACTCGCTCTCAGACGAGAACGGAAGAGGCAGAAGCAATTGTGACTAACCCAATGCCGGGGGAGCTACGAACTGCCCAGAGTGAGGATGCTACTTTACGTCCTTGCTACAAAAAGCTGCAGAGAAGTGCTGATCCACCAGGACGTGGGCAGTACTACATGAAGAATAGGATACTCTACAGGAGAGCAGGAAGGGGAGACAACCTATACGGTCAGTTGGTCGTCCCGAAAGCTCACCGGTCCCAGATTCTTCATATGGGGCATACCATCTCCTTTAGTGGACACATGGGTATTGCCGCCACCATGCAGCGAATTTCCTGCCATTACTATTGGCCGGGAATGACAGAGGATGTGCGTCGGTATGTGAAGTCATGCCCTGAGTGCCAGAGGGTGGCACCGAAACACTGGACAGCACCGGTGGTCTTGGGTGAGATGCCCATCATGAACTCTCCTTTCGAGAGGGTAGCCATCGATATCGTGGGTCCACTTCCTAGGACTAGGAAGAGGAACATGTATATACTCACAATGGTGGATTGCTGTACAATGTGGGGTGAAGCCATACCGTTGACCACGATTGACTCGAAACGAGTGGCGGACGCACTGATGGAGGCCTTTACCAGATTAGGCTTTCCTGATCAAATTCTGACGGACAATGGGTCCCAGTTTTGTGGAAAACTCATGGAGGAAGTATTTAGGGTGTTCCACTCTAACCACATACATACCAGCCCTTACCATCCTCAAGCCAATGGACAAGTAGAGCGTTTCAACGGCACGTTGATGACAATGCTCAGGAAACTGGCACAGGAAAAACCTGATAGGTGGGATGAATATATCCCAGCAGCACTTTTTGCTTATCGGGAAGTTCCTCATGGCTCAACAGGACTACCACCCGCTACGTTGCTGTTTGGTCGTCCAATCAAAGGACCGTTGGAAGCCATGTTGAGGAGTTGGACTGAAGAGGGGACGTCAGAAGAAGTGATCTCTTCTTACAAATATGTGGAGGAACTGAAAGAAAAACTTCACAAGGGATGGACTCTGGCGAATCAAAACTTGAAAAAGGCCAGAAAAAGACATGCGGCTTACTATAACCGTAGGTCAAAAGACAGATCTCTAGAGGTGGGAGACAAAGTATTGTTGCTACTCCCAACGGGAAACAACAAACTGGAGATAGGTTGGCAAGGACCATTTCCCGTGGAAAGGGTGATATCCAGAACCAACTATCAGATCCGGATCCGGGGAAAGTCGAAGATTTTCCATATCAATCTCTTGCGGAAATACGAAGAGAGACCCGGAGACAGGGCAGCTCACCTCATGGCAATGGCAGTTGCAGTGGAGACGGAAGTGGGAACCAACGAGGGCAGGGAATATCCCTTGATACACCAGGAAACCTATAGGGATGTGCAAGTGAAACCTGATCTGACTTCCCAGGAGAGGGAAAAGATTACCCAGGTTCTCGAGTCTCATCAGGAGATACTGACTGATAAACCAGGACGAACGAGATTGGTGGAGTTCGATATGACTTTGACCACTCAGGAACCTGTTCGCCAAAAGGTTTACCCAGTGCCATTCTCTAAGGAAAAGAACCTGGAGAAAATCAGAAATGCACCAAGGCCAAAAACGAAGAAGGATGTGCGATCTTTTCTCTCGTTGTGTGGGTTCTACCACAAATTTATCCCACATTTTACTGAAATGGGAGCTCCATTGACGGAAACCTTGAAAAAGGGATTCCCGGACCAAATCATTTGGACACCAGAATGTGAGACTGCCTATAGTCAGTTAAAGGAGGCCTTGGTCAGCAAGCCTGTGTTACAGCTCCCTGACCTTTCCAAACCATTTGTGTTGAGAACGGATGCGAGTGGGATTGGGATTGGGGCAGCTTTGTTACAGGAAGGAAAAGACGATGCTTCGGTTTTGAAACCTGTGGCATACGCAAGTAAGAAACTTCTCCAGGCTGAGAGGAATTATTCGACCGTCGAGAGAGAGTGCTTGTCTCTCGTATGGGCCGTGCAAAAATTCCAGCCCTATTTGTATGGAGTTAAGTTTCGGGTCCAGTCGGATCATCAGCCCTTGATGTTCCTGGCTACTTCTCAGAAGCTCAACGCCCGTTTGATGCGGTGGTCGTTGTTACTTCAACCCTACAATTTCACAGTGAAGTATATCCCTGGGAAGGAAAATGTTGGAGCGGACTTCTTGTCAAGACACCCAGCTCCTGAAGAAGAGGAATGAATCATCTGGATTGAACTCACAGTGGAGAAGAGTGAGATTAACTACTCTCTTAAGAGGGGGCCTATGTCATGAAAATCACTGTGGAGTTGCAATCCGATGTCAAAAATAACAAGGACAGTATGATTTGCAGCTGCAGTTGTTTACCAGTTAGATCAAAAGACACCGCTGACCTTGAGAAGTCTTGGATAGACAAAATATATGTCGGGGAATTGTAAACAGGTGGTTGTAACACACGCGCTTGTTTTAGTGTCAGGACAGGAGCAGATAACTAGGGACATTGATTCACACCAAGGGAGACAAGAACTTGGCTGAGATAGTTAGTGCCCCTGAAACCACTTGTTGTAATTTGGTTGGGGTGTTGAAACAGGAAAGGCGACTCTGGCATGGATTACCCAAAAGGGAGCTAAGATTTTGGACTTAGTTAGGGCCCTTGAGCGACACCCGCGGAACATCAAAGACTTCTCGGGAACACTCCTAGCGCTGTGAATAAACAAGACTGGGGTACATTAGTGTAAACCAGAAAATTGGTTAGGCTTGACGTGTTTTTGTGTGTGCCGCAGTTAGGAAATTCGGAGAGCATCTATTGTGTTAGATTTAAGTAACATTAAATAACATATGCCTTAATGGCAAGTTATAGATGTCATCCAGGATCAATGCGGGTTTACATAAGGTAACAAATATAGTATATTTAGACCTAATTAATATAAGTAGTAGCCTCGGTAAAACTAGCTAGAATAATGAAGTGATGATTGGTGCTGCTAGTTGAAAATAGACTAGTGTAAGAAGGCAGGTGGCTCCGCTGATGGGGAATAGTGAAATGGGATGATATTTGGGGAGATTGGGGATTGGGAGAATGTCAATGGTGGGATCTTCCAGTGAGGTCTGCTGGGGGTCTACACTTTACATTTTGCTCTGTCCTGGTCTCAACCCACCCTAGACCGGAGTGAAGAGCTCCTCTGCCCATGACAGAGTTGGTTCACTGTCATGTATCTGAGTGAGGATGTCAGCCTACCCCCAACCAATGGAGGTTAGGGACAGATGCTCTCACCAAGTGTATGGTTTTCTCTTTTACAGGTTCCCTTAGGTCACTCAAGTCACTGAGAATGGAGACCTTAGTGCAGGCAGTTATTCAGCAACTTTTGCACTTAGCCCATGATGAAAGGGGTTTAAAGGAATAATCGTGAGAGTATTTATTAAACGTCACACGTTAGGAGAATATTCGAGATTGCTTTCTCCGCATCATTTTGGAGAAGGAACATTCGTGAGATTAATGTTTCGAACATCATATGTGAACAGAACAATAAAATTGTTGTTGTTTTTTACACCACATGGGAAAAGTCCAGTGGGTATTATTTTTTCACACGACAGGTGAAAAGACATAGGTACTTTTATTTTCCACATCATATGGAAATAGACCAGTATAAACTGATTAGTTAGTTAGTTAGTTAGTCGACAGATCATCCTCATTGCACATCGAACCATTCAGTCCATAAGTGCTCGGATCCCCTCCTCAGCAAATCCCGCAACGTGTAGCGGCTAACGACGCCAGTTCTGTGTTGGTTTATCAATCTTCTTTGGCTTCCTGCGTAGTGTTCTTGTTTGGCCACCCCTCTTTTAATTTGCTGCTATAAACTGATTAGGAAGTTATTAAAACAGTGGTCTTGTGAGCAGTAGCAACTTTAGACAGGAATTACATTTAATTCAAGGAACAGTATTTTCGTGTCCTCACTAGACAAGGATGTTATAAGTCTAATAACAATAGGGACATATAATAACGGTGTGTGATCCAGGCAGGATCAGTGTTAAACTGTGACTAGGTATATGAGTGATCAAGCAGCGACCGGTGGAAGTCTACATCTAGCAGGAGGGACACATTCTTTGGTGAGAGTAATGTGGACTGAATGAAGATGTGGTGTGATCCTTTCCGGGATGATCGGGCTGGGCTCTTCAGCTACCTGGTCTAAGTCTGCACACACCAGAATATTCGACACACATTCTACACATTACACACACACACACTTCTCACATACATACTCTTTGCTTAATAAATTATTTTATACTTATTTGTTAAAATTAGAGTTGTGGAGTATGTTGTGTTGGGAAAGAGTGAGAGGGGGCATGATCTAGGGGTGAGTGAGAGTAAGAAAGAGGTGTCGACAGACTGATGGAGTTTGTGGGCGGAGTCTGGTGGTTTCTCTAGGACAATAATATTGGGGTAATAAAAATGTGGGTGTTGATTCCCCTCACTCCAGGGACGACACTAAAGTAAGAATGGATAACTTACGACAGGTGGTAGTATTAGAGATTTTGATAACGATGGTAATGATGATAACATTAATAATGATGGATGTGGTGATGGTGGTGGTGATGATCACAATGATGATGATGATGATGATGATGATGATGGCGGTAGTTGTAGTGAGTGTGATAATAATGGTGATGAGAATGATGTTAATAATGTTGATGGTGGTGGTGATGAAAATGATAATGAGGATGATTTTGACAATGATGACAACAATGATGATGGTAGCGGTAGTCATCGTGATAATGATGGAAATGACGATGACGCTAATAGTGATGATGGTTGTGGTGGTGGCGATGGTGGTGGTGATGACAATGATAATGATGGTGACGATGATAATGATTATCACTATGATTATGATGATGGTGATGATGCTTATGACCAGAAAAAGTTAAAGTATAGTAACTTGATCAGATAACCTATTGTTAGGACTGACTAACTTCATGATTATCATGTTTATGATGATGATGATGATGATGATGATTATGTTGATAATTATTATGATAACCAGAAAAAAAAGGAAAAGTGTAGTAACTTGATTAGGCATCGTCAACACCAATTGTTTGGCTGAATAACCTCAAGATGATGATGATGAAGAGGAAGATGCTGGTGATAAGAATAGGGAAACGTGTAATAATATAACATGGCAGACGTGATCAATACAGGTATTTCAAATGACTAACTTGATGATGATGATGATGATGATGATGATGATGATGATGATGATGATGATGATGATGATGATGATGATGATGATGATGACGATGACGATGATAAGGATGACAGTGATGATGTTGTTATTGATAAGGATGATTACAGGGAAAAGTGCAGTAACACGATTAGACGAGATCAATAACCAGTAGTACGGCTGACTAACTTGATAACGGTGATCAGACAAATTAACTACATATTTAAAAAAAACAGCATTAACCTCGTAAAATCGATACATTCCCCACAGAGCCGGTCCACTACCAAACCTTCCAGCGGCACCAATATGGTAACACGTTAATAGTTGTAGGCTAAACACAGAAATCTGTAAATCCGACGCTTATTGATTTTATTCAAGATGTCAGTTGATTTATAGGCAATATTATTTCTGTTTGTAGGAGGCGGATGCCGGTCTCTCTGGCCGAGGGTTTACACGACTTTCTTCGTAATCCCGTTTATCCACGCAGGATAACGCAGGGCGCGAGAATTGGAAGCGGTTCTCCCCGCGTTGGTGACTTGCGGGATAACTGAGCCGGCCGCTCAGAAATCAATGGCAAACTACTGAGCGTAATCTTGCCAAGAAATCAACAATCAGCTGAAAGATGCTGATGTTGACAGCGATGTCCTGTAAAGGATATGCGAATTTAAAAAACACAGGGGGAGGCGGATATGTGTACACTTGTGTAGGGGAGATGTGAGCAGTGAGGGACACGGGGAAACATTCGTGGGGAGATGTAAACAAAGGAAATACATTCATGGGGAGATGTGAACATGGAGGGAGACAGGAATACATTCATTTGGAGACGTTAAAAAAAAGAAAAAAGGAGGGGGGGGGAGGGTAGAAATACATTCATGGGAAGATGTGAACTGGCAGGGAGACTGGAATGCATTTATGGGGTGAAGTTGAAAAAAAAAGAAGGGGTAGGGGATACTTTCATTGGGAGATGTCAAGTGGTTAGAGGGAAACAGGAAAACATTCATGGGGAGATGTTAAAAGAGATGGACAATGAACATTACTGTTTGAGCATGTGTGTTGTATATTACAGCTTGAAAGATGTATCTAATTACTCTAGTTTATGTTGTGTGATTTCTCCGTTATGTACCCAACGAGATGCAGCGAAATATATCAGGCAATAAATCGTGCAATCTATTGCTTGTGTCTTTGTTATTCAAAGTTATAGTATTACTTTGCTGATTCAGCAGATTCCGCAGCTTGCCTTCTTCCAGAAATATTATTGCTACCTTTGATTGATTGATTGATTGATTAATTGATTTAAGAACCGACATCACAGCATTCGTGGTATTCCCATAAGCGCTCCGATCCCATCCTTGGCAGCCAGCGAAGAGTTCCAACATCAGTCGTACCAGTAGCAATCTGATTATACGTCCGTCTCGCCTTTCCTCTGAACGTCGAGCGTCGGCCAGATTCCCTCGTCACTCCTCGCTGCCTCATTCTTGCCAGACCATGGTGATCCATTTGCTCCTCCTAGGTGTACACGTGCTCCCACAAGGCCGCAACCACGTCTGCCTTGTCATGCATCAATACTCCACCAAGTTTTGCAGAGCCAGCCAATCTGTCCGCCTGTTCATTCCCCAGCACACCGGCATTCCCCGGAGAAAAGATCCAGGCGATGCTTGCCACCCGTGACTTCCGAAGCGAAGCAAGCCACTTTTCCCGAAGCTTGCCTGTCCTCACCTTCCTCAGCAGGCTTTCTGACAAAGTGGCTTGCTTTGCTTTGGAAGTCACGTTACCTTTTCTCTGGAATAAACTAGGCAGGCAAAGAGAGAGAGAGAGGGATCATGCTGCACGGGCAACACATAGTCTCTAACTTCAACCCATATTTTGTTTTATAGAGAGGCCATCCATCCATCCATCCTGTGCCATGCCGATAAGCGTGGCGGTCATGTTTTGCCATCTCACTCGATTGCCAGAGTCGTGGATCTGCTCCATGCTTATGTGTCGACCATGCCACGTAGCCAAGTCATCCAGGTATTTACTTATCAGTCTTCGCCTTGGTCTCTTCCCTTCGATTTTGCCATATGGAGAGGCATAACTCCATTTTAGATACTATCGTCTACCAAGTCGGCAGGACACCAACCAAATGGTTCAACATATTGTGTGTGGCTTCTGTGTTTAACTTCACTAGGGGAATACATTTTGTGTTTTCTCTCCTTCTTTTATTGTGAGTCGATTCCTCAGACGCACACACCACAACTGCCATCTGTCTGTGTGGCTTTGTTGCGAATCTTCAGGAAGACTGACCTTGAAGTCCAAGGTCACTGACCTCAAGGTCGGCTGAGCCCCAATCGTCTCTTGCACTGAGTTTGGTATAGAGACGTTCCTTTCACCCCAGTATCTTGCACTGAGGTTGGTATAAAGACTTTCCTGTCAGACCAGTATCTTGCACTGAGGTTGGTATAGAGACCTTCCTTTCAGCCCAGTATCTTGCACTGAGGTTGGTATAGAGACCTTCCTTTCAGCCCAGTATCTTACACTGAGGTTGGTATAGAGACGTTCCTTTCAGCCCAGTATCTTGCACCGAGGTTGGTATAGAGACCTTCCTTTCAGCCCAGTATCTTACACTGAGGTTGGTATAGAGACCTTCCTTTCAGCCCAGTATCTTACACTGAGGTTGGTATACAGGTTCCCTTCAGCCCAGTATCTTACACTGAGGTTGGTATAGAGACGTTCCTTTCACCTCAGTATCTTGCACTGAGGTTGGTATAAAGACTTTCCTGTCAGACCAGTATCTTGCACTGAGGTTGGTATAGAGACCTTCCTTTCAGCCCAGTATCTTGCACTGAGGTTGGTATAGAGACCTTCCTTTCAGCCCAGTATCTTACACTGAGGTTGGTATAGAGACGTTCCTTTCAGCCCAGTATCTTACACTGAGGTTGGTATAGAGACCTTCCTTTCAGCCCAGTATCTTACACTGAGGTTGGTATACAGGTTCCCTTCAACCCAGTATCTTACACTGAGGTTGGTATAGAGAAGTTCTTTTCAGCCCTAATCGTCTCTTGCACTGAGTTTGGTATAGAGACCTTCCTTTCAGCCCAGAATCTTACACTGAGGTTGGTATACAGGTTCCCTTCAGCCCAGTATCTTACACTGAGGTTGGTATAGAGACATTACTGCCAGCACAGTATCTTGCACTGAGGTTGGTATAGAGACGTTCTTTCAGCCCCAATCATCTCTTGCACTGAGGTTGGTGTAGAGACATTACTGCAAGCACAGTATCTTGCACTGAGGTTGGTATAGAGACGTTACTGCCAGCACAGTATCTTGCACTGAGGTTGGTATAGAGACGTTACTGCCAGCACAGTATCTTGCACTGAGGTTGGTATAGAGACGTTCCTTCAGCCCCAATCGTCTCTTGCACTGAGGTTGGTATAGAGACATTACAGCCAGCACAGTATCTTGCACTGAGGTTGGTTTAGAGACGTTACTGGCAGCACAGTATCTTGCACTGAGGTTGGTATAGAGACGTTACTGCCAGCACAGTATCTTGCACGTAGGTTGGTATAGAGACGTTACTGCCAGCACAGTATCTTGCACTGAGGTTGGTATAGAGACGTTCCTTCAGCCCCAATCGTCTCTTGCACTGAGGTTGGTATAGAGACATTACTCGCAGCACAGTATCTTGCACTGAGGTTGGTTTAGAGACGTTACTGCCAGCACATTATCTTGCACTGAGGTTGGTATAGAGACGTTACTGCCAGCCCAGTATCTTGCACTGAAGTTAGTATAGAGACTTTCCTTTCAGCCCCGATCATCTCTTGCATTGAGGTTGGTTTAGAGAGTTCCTTTTAGCCCCAAGCATCTCTTGCTCTGAGGTTGGTGTAGAAACGTTCCTTTCAGCCCCGATATTCTCTTTCAGTCAAGTATCACAGTAGAATCTCTACGGGGAAATCTCCCTCCCCCTCCAGTCTCAGAAGCCACTGGGGTGTGCACAACCAGTACTGGAGCTTCAAGTCTGCAGTGAGACGTGTTATGTGACCAAAACATGATTCAGCAGGTCAGACATATACTGGGTAACATTATGCCTGTCTCACTGTCTTGACAGATGATACTTGGTTACATTGTGCCTCCAAAAATAAAAGGCATGATATCAAGTTATATCTCTTCATAACACAAAGCTTGGACTGAATTGTAGAGACCATGTGTTGTCCATGCACCATACCCCTCTCCTGGCCTGCCTAGTTTACCCCAGCGGAAGAGTAACACCGATACATCTGGACCAAGACAAGCCTCAGAAGCTGCCGGATCAGCAAAGCAATGCTCTATCTGACCACTTGTCAAAACTCCTATCCTAGACCAGTTGCTAACCATGGTTTATGGCCTGGTCTGCCCTGCCATGCCATTTAGTCTTTAGGTTGCATTTCCTCGCCCTAGGGCCAGGCCTGTACCCTCCCAATTGCGCTCCTCCATCTCGAAAACGTTAACCCAATGTACGGTGTCGGGTTTGATGAGCGCCGCCCACCATTCGACGCTAAAAGAAAGCAGGTCTCGTACCATCTACCGTCATAAGGTAGCTCAGTCCTATCTGACTAAGACCTGGCAGATTAGGCCTAGCCTGGTAGTATTTGCCAGGACGGGTCTTAAATATGACAATGTCAATAGACTCTGCCAACTACCTGGAGAGTATCTGTCAGTGTAAATATCTGTCTCGCTAATGATTCGTTTTGAAAAAATCGATTGCGTATCTCATTTACTTGGCTGATTTCAATGTTTCTTTTCTGCTTATTTAGATATCTGTTTGACCGTGTTTCTGAATATTCGTCCGTTCGCCGTTTTTTTTATTTTTTATTTGTCTGTCTGTCTGTCTTTGTTCAGATGCATGTGTGTGTTTGTGGCTGCCTACCTACTTGTCTGACTGTCATAATACCTGTCTGCTTAAGCATCTACTTGCATACCTGTCTACATGTCTGTCTTTCTGACTGACTGCCTTTCTGTCTGCTTGCGTGTCCGCCTGATGCCTGCCTGCCTTTCTGTCTGCTTGCGTGTCCGCCTGATGCCTGCCTGCCTTTCTGCCTGCTTGCGTGTCCACCTGATGCCTGCCTGCCTTTCTGTCTGCTTGCGTGTCCGCATGACTGCCTGCCTGCCTTTCTGTCTGCTTGCGTGTCCGCCTGATGCCTGCCTGCCTTTCTGTCTGCTTGCGTGTCCGCATGACTGCCTGCCTGCCTAGCTTTTTACCTGTTTGCCTATCTGCCTGTCCGCCTGCATGTCTACTTGTATGTTACCTGCTTGATATGTTACCTGCTTTATATGATACCTGCTTGATATGTTGCCTGCCTGCCTGCCTGCCAGTCTGTTTATCTGTGTGTCTGTTTTTCTTTCTGCCGGCTTGTCTGTCATTACCACCATCCCATCATCATCATTGTCACCGTAACTGTCATCATCTGCTTCATGTCCTCCTTGCTTTTGTTGTTCTTCATTTAGTTCTGTTGTTGTTCTTTTTTTTTCCTTTTTTTTCCCCTTGTTTTTGTTGTTTTTGGTCTTGTTTTTGTTCTGTATTTGTTCTTGTTTTGTTCTTGTTTTAGTTCTGTTTTGTTCTGTTTCTGTTTTAGTTTATGTTCTTGCTTTTGTTCGTATTTTTGTTCTTTTTTGTTCTTGTAGTTGTTCTTGTTTTAGCTCTTGTTCCTCTTATTTCCTTGCTCTTTTTCTTCTTCTTGTTCATGTTCTTCTTGTTCATGTTCTTCTTCTTGTTCATGTTCTTGTTCTTATTCTTCTTCTTCTTCTTGTTCTTCTTCTTCCTCTTCTTCTTCTTCTTCTTCTTCTTCTTCTTCTTCTTCTTCTTCTTCTTCTCCCCCCATCCAATTCCTATCCCCTCTCCGTACACCTGACCCTCGGTACCGCTCCGAAATCTCCCCCATCTGTCCCACCGCCTTCAATTCTCACCGCACTAATCACACGTATAATCACCAACTTCACCACGAACACGGAAACCAACAATTCACAATAAATGGCCTGGTGTTGACGATTTGTTGATTCCCGTTGCCACGACAACCAGAACAGTATCTTGTAAGCTAAAAACAATTCTACGGTAACCGATACAACAAACATAAAACCCAGAGTTATCGGTGAGATATGGTTGCCTGTTTGTAAAAGCTCTCCAAACTGGAAAATCTTATTAAACAACTGCTCCGCAAATTTTGGTTTTAAAATGTCAATATTTGAACTATCTGGCAATAGGATTTGACGTTCTTTGATGTCACTGTGGTTGCAAGTCATTAACGATGTCATTTTCTTTTTTAAGCTTTATTGCATCTCTCTCTCTCTCTCTCTCTCTCTCTCTCTCTCTCTCTCTCTCTCTCGGGAGATCTCTATCCACCCACCCATTCATCTATCTATCTATCTATCTATCTATCTATCTATCTATCTATCTATCTATCTATCTATCTATCTATCTATCTATCTATCTATCTATCTACCTACCTGCCTGCCTGCCTGCCTGCCTACCTATCTATCTATCTATCTATCTATCTATCTATCTATCTATCTATCTATCTATCGATCTATCTATCTATCTATCTATCTATCTATCTATCTATCTAGATAATAATAACAAAACCCTAGTATAACAGCCAATCACCTGTTTGTAGGCCAGTATATTCCACATGGCTAATAACAAGTGTCAGACCATTATCTAATATTACTGTATCGTGTAGTTTTGATGTTTGAATTTTGCCCATGCCTTTATAATGCATATCTTTTATATTGTTACTGTTCTTTGTTAGCCTTGAATGATATGTGAATGAAATAATGTATGAAAGAGAGTGATAGAAGGGCAGAATGTTAGACCGGCCTGCGTGCCCAATTCTTAACCCTTTGAAAATAAAGTTTGTTCGTTCGTACGTTCGTTCGTTCTAACTAACTGTCTTTATGTCTGCCTGCCTGCATGGTTGTCTGTCTGTCTGTCTGTCTGTCTGTCTGTCTGTCTGTCTGTCTGTCTGTCTGTCTGTCTGTCTGTCCCTTTGAATCTCTTCTTGCTCTCCTGCTCTTTCACATCCCATCCCATGCGCAATGTTGACCACGTGACACTCATATGACAACACAGAGACAATTCACAGACATCCATACTTGTCGCGACAACACACGCCAATTTTATTATATGGTCCCCTCATTGCTCTCTTCTCTTTCAGCGGAACGATACTGGCAGTGGATTTACAAATCAATATTGTCTGCGACTACTGTTGCTGCTGTCACTACTGCTGCTACTACCACAACTACCACCACCACTACTACTACTACTACTACTACTACTACTACTACTACTACTACTACTACTACTACTACTATTAATACTACTATTACTACTGCTACTCCTACTAATATTACTACTACTACTGCTTCTGCTGATGATGATGATGATGATGATGAGGAGGATGACAATGACGATGACGATAAAGATGCTATTGTTACTACTATTACTACTGCTGCAGCTACTTCAGCAATACTGTTGCTACCAAGTAGTAGTTGTTGTTGTTGTTGTTGGTATAGTAGTAGTAGTAGCAGCAGTAGTAGTAGTAGTAGTAGTAGTTAGTTAGTTGTTGTTGTTGTTGTTGTTGGTATAGTAGTAGTAGTAGCAACAGTAGTAGTAGTAGTAGTAGTAGTTGTTGTTGTTGTTGTATAGTAGTAGTAGTAGTAGTAGTAGTAGTAGTAGTAGTAGTAGTAGTAGTAGTAGTAGTAGTGATGGTAGTAGTAGTAGTAGTAGTAGTAGTAGAAGTGGTGGTGGTAGTAGTAGTAGTAGTAGTAGTAGTAGTAGTAGTAGTTGTTGTTGTTGTTGTTGTTGGTATAGTAGTAGTAGTAGCAGCAGCAGTAGTAGTAGTAGTAGTAGTAGTAGTAGTAGTTGTTGTTGTTGTTGTTGTTGGTATAGTAGTAGTAGTAGCAACAGTAGTAGTAGTAGTAGTAGTAGTAGTAGTAGTAGTAGTAGTAGTAGTTGTAGTAGTAGTAGTAGTAGTAGTAATAGTAGTTGTTGTTGTTGTTGTTGTTGTTGCTGGTATAGTAGTAGTAGCAACAGTAGTAGTAGTAGCAACAGTAGTAGTAGTAGTAGTAGTTGTTGTTGTTGTTGTTGGTATAGTAGTAGTAGCAGCAGTAGTAGTAGTAGTAGTAGTTGTTGTTGTTGTTGTTGTTGTTGTTGGTATAGTAGTAGTAGCAACAGTAGTAGTAGTAGTAGTTAGTTGTTGTTGTTGTATTGTTGGTATAGTAGTAGTAGTAGTAGTAGTAGTAGTAGTAGTAGTAGTAGTAGTAGTAGTAGTGATGGTAGTAGTAGTAGTAGTGGTAGTAGTAGTAGAAGTGGTGGTGGTAGTAGTAGTAGTAGTAGTAGTAGTAGTAGTAGTAGTAGTTGTTGTTGTTGTTGTTGGTATAGTAGTAGTAGTAGCAGCAGTAGTAGTAGTAGTAGTAGTAGTAGTTGTTGTTGTTGTTGTTGTATAGTAGTAGTAGTAGCAACAGTAGTAGTAGTAGTAGTAGTAGTAGTAGTAGTTAGTAGTAGTAGTAGTAGTAGTAGTAGTAGTAGTAGTAGCAGCAGTACTAGTAGTAGTAGTAGTAGTAGTAGAGGTAGTAGTAGTAGTAGTAGTAGTAGTTGTTGTTGTTGTTGTTGGTATAGTAGTAGTAGTAGCAGCAGTAGTAGTAGTAGTAGTAGTAGTAGTAGTAGTAGTAGTAGTAGTAGTAGTAGTAGTAGTAGTAGTAGTGGTAGTAGTAGTAGTAGTAGTAGTAGTAGTAGTAGTAGTAGTAGTAGTAGTAGTAGTAGTAGTAGTAGTAGTAGTAGTAGTAGTAGTAGTAGTAGTAGTAGTAGTAGTAGTAGTAGTAGTGGTAGTAGTAGTAGTAGTAGTAGTAGTAGTAGTAGTAGTAGTAGTAGTAGTAGTAGTAGTAGTAGTAGTAGTAGTAGTAGTAGTAGTAGTAGTAGTAGTAGTAGTAGTAGTAGTAGTAGTAGTAGTAGTAGTAGTAGTAGTAGTAGTAGTAGTAGTAGTAGTAGTAGTAGTAGTAGTAGTAGCAGTAGTAGTAGTAGTAGTAGTATTAGTAGTAGTAGTAGTAGTAGTAGTAGTAGTAGTAGTAGTAGTAGTAGTAGTAGTAGTTGTAGCAGTAGTAGGAGGAGGAGGAGGAGCAGCAGCAGCAGCAGCAGTATGCCGCCTCTGTGACAGAGAGGGTTACTGAAGTAATCTGTAGTCCCGCATACCGATTTCGGTTGAATGTAATACAATGGTATGAGAGCCGGTCATTCAGAACGCAATGGCAAACTATTGAATGTAGACGTGCCAAGAAATCATAAACAGCAAATAAAAATCAGTAACGCTTTGTGAAGTATATCCAGCTACCTTTTTAGTTGTGGTAGCAGCAGAAGCAGCAGCAAGACGCGTGATAGAACAAGACAGATGATGATGAATAATATTCTGCCTAGGAATTAATGGACTTACTAGAACTACACACATGTATAATAATAATAATAATAATAATAATAATAATAATAATAATAATAATAATAATAATAATAATAATAATAACTAATTATTATTATTATTATTATATTATTATTATTATTATTATTATTATTATTATTATTATTATTATTATTATTATTATACATGTGTGTAGTTCTAGTAAGTCCATTAATTCCTAGGCAGAATATTATTCATCATCATCTGTCTTTGATATAATAATAGTAATATTGATAAATATAGTAAAAAAAAATAGTAAATAATAATAATAGCCTAATAATAATAACTAATTATTATTATTATTATTATTATATTATTATTATTATTATGAAAACGCTTGTCACGTGTCCTTTACGGAACGTCGCCATCAACATCAGCATTGTTTACCTGTTTGCGATGTACTAGGAAAGGTTACGTTCAGTCACTCATGTGAATACACAGCCAGGTACTTACTCATGTGACCACACAGCGAGGTACTTACTCATGTGAACAAACAGCCAGGTACTCACCCATGTGATCAAACAGCCAGGTACTCACCCATGTGATCAAACAGCCGGGTACTCACCCATGTGATCAAACAGCCAGGTACTCACCCATGTGATCAAACAGCCAGGTACTCACCCATGTGATCAAACAGCCAAGTACTCACCCATGTGATCAGATAGCCAAGTACTCACCCATGTGATCAAACAGCCAAGTACTCACCCATGTGATCAAACAGCCAGGTACTCACCCATGTGATCAGACAGCCAGGTACTCACCCATGTGAGAACACCAGGCTTCCATGGCGTAGAACTGTCCAGATCTGTAGAACAGGGCCAGGTCTTTGCTTTGACCCAGTCTAGAGTATAAACGCCGGCACTTGGTTCGCCTTAAAGCTTCAAACTCTCCTATATCCCGCCATTTCGGCTCCTCTACAGCGACAGAAGTCACCAACAGTTTACTTTTTGATCTGCCAACTGAACCTAAATCCACACTGCCGATTTTTCTTGCTAAAATTGCTTCAACTTCGATCGTTCCGCCCGTTTTGTCTCCAATCTGTCTTCGAATCATCTGGTCTGAATTTGAATGTTTTATTTCCAATGTATTTACCATTTTTATTGTATCAGTTTGTCTCCGACTACTTTCTATCATTGATGAGGAATGTATCAATGTCGGTTTAGCTTGGCTGTCTGTAATCGGAAGTGTTTGTTGATTCCCCGATGCAAATTGTAAATGTATAGACTCTGTTGTTGTAGGCCTGTCACGTGATGCCACTTTGCTGTTGTCTGCCAACACGTCAATGGATTTAGTATCCCTGGCAACGGGAGAGTCGTTAGGTCCTTTAGTTACGTTAGCCATTGCGATGATCACTTGTTGAGCTTTGCTGTCATGAGGTACACCTAAGGCTTGGCGTTTCGGGGATCACTTTCAAGGAATACAAACAAACATATTTACAGAATCCTGTTAACTGATATCGCCAAAAAATGGACATATTTGGACAGAAACGCGTTATAACGGCATACCAGGGTCATAGTGTTATTTGTTTTGTTTCGCGGTATCTTCCCAAATTTTAATGCTCAATAAACGGAAATTTACATTATAAGCATCATCGTCATGATGTGCCTTGCCGATAAGCGATGGCTGTCATGTTTCGCCATTTTACATGATCACCAGAGTCGTGGATCAGCTCCGTATTCTTGTCTCCACCATTCCACGTGGTCAAGCTATCCACATATTTACTTCTCTGCCTTCCTCTTGATTTTCATTTTCCCTCAATCTTGCTAGTTGTCACCAAGTTCTCTACTTTATTTCTTCGTTTAATGTGTTCAAAAATGTTGACTGTCTACGTTTAATTGATCTAATCAGCTCACGACTCTCATTTGGTTCTTGTAGGACTTACTCGTTGGTTTTTCTATTTGTCCATGGTAGTCTTTGCGATGTCCCCAGAAACCACATTTCCACTGCCATCAGATGTCTCCCCCCCCCCCCCCCACCAGCTTGTCTGCTCATTGTCCACGTTTCACATCTATACAAATGTACAGGTTCTATGTAGTAGTACTTTATCGCTCTGTATAATACATTGCAATACATGTTCATGTGATTGTCTACCATGTCTGGTCAAAATTTAGTTTTTGTTTAGCATCGAATTAATTCAGTAGGTGGGAAGTGTGTCTCTCTCTGTGTGTGTGTGTGTGTGTGTGTGTGTGTGTGTGTGTGTGTGTTAGTGAGTATGTGTGTGTGTGTGTGTGTCTGTTACCTTCCACCTTAATAATAGAAATGATAATAATAATAATAATAATAATAATAATAATAAAACAATAATAATAAAACCATAGTGTAACAGCAAGTCCCCTTTTGGTAGGCCAGTATATTCAACATAGTTAATAACAAGTGCCACATCAGTTATTACTATTACTGAGTTGTGTAGTATTGATTTTTCATTTTTCCCATGCCTTTATAATGCAAGCCGGCTTCGTGGCTTAGAGGTTAGCTACTTCTCTCCGTAATCTCGTATACTCTCGTAGGTAACGTGATGACGGTGAGAATTAGCAGTGGTTCGAATCGCATCGGTAACTTACGAGGTATGTGAGCCGGCCGCTCAGAAAGCAATGGCAAACTACTGAGCGTAATCTTGCCAAGAAATCAACATACAGCTGAAAGATGCTGGTGTTGACAGCGATGTACTGTAAAAGATATGCAAAAAAAAAAAAAACATTATAATGCATATCTTTTATATTGTTGCCGTTTTCAGTTAGCCTTGAATGATGTGTGAATGATATAATGTATGAAAGAGAGTGATAGAAGGGCAGAATGTTATACGGGCCTGCGTGCCCAATTCTTAACCCTTTGAAAATAAAGTTTTGTTGTTGTTGTTGTTGTTGTTGTTGTATGAACTATTTGTGTGTGTATCATATATATCACATATATATATATATATGTGTGTGTGTGTGTGTGCGTGCGTGCGTGTGTGTGCGTGCACGCGTGTGTGTGTGTGTGTGTGTATGTGTGTGTGTGAGTGTGCACCAGTAGGTAGGTTGACTAGTACGCAGATATTTAAACGGACAGCTAGACAGACACATTGCTAAATATTGCTAAATAAGTAGACAGCTTAACGAACAACATTAACAAACAATATGAATGCTTACCGCTGGTCTACGAGCTATCCATCTGATGGCATCAGAGAAACAACGAATTCATCACTAGTGGAATACAATAACAACAACACACGTGACCTCAAACTATGACCGTCAACACAGCCCTCGTGCAGAGATCCTTGTTGCTAAACGGCCGTTTCTGTAGGAGCGAGATGCAAGACTGTTTGCAGACCTGTCGGGATAGACAGAGCGTGAAGTGTCCCAGGGAGGGTGAGTACTGCCAGTTGTGGCGGTGAGCTTATTTGCAGGCACCGAGCGTCCCCTGTCGCGTGCGCTGACAACCTCTTCACACACGGCCTTCATTTTCTCTTCGATTTCTGTTGCCTGCACAAAATGTTCCTATCGATTTCTGTATGTCACTGTTTTTGATTGGTTGTGTGTTTTTCAGTACGTCAAAAGCATCATGTTATTTCATAGGACATCGCCATGGAACGTTTGGAAATGTGTACTGTCACAAAACCTGTTGTGATTTATGACAGTGAATTGTGGGACGAGAATGGACAAATTACAAAGAATGAATCACACAACAACAACAACAACAACAACAACAACAACAACAACAACAAATAGAATATTCTACTAGAACGCGATCACAAGGATCGAAATAAACTTTGAGGGGCAAAGCCTTTGTCCTTCACAAGTAACGAACAATCAACGATACAGCTGCATGAAAAACCATTTTATATGTTGCATATCCCTTACAGGACGTTGCAGTCAACACCAGCATTGCTCAGCTGCTGTTGATGTACTAGGCAAGATTACTCTCAGTAGTTTGCCATTACTTTCTGAACGACCGGCTCACAAACCCCTGTAAGTAACCAACGCGGCGCGATACGCTACCGAATCTCGCGTAGCTGCATTAGTCACGAGAATATACGGGATTACGGAGAACAGCTACGCCAGGGAGACAGGTAGGTAAAACCCTAAAGGAATATGTATATCTTAGTCAGATATGACTGAGTATGACAGTAGACGGTACTACCAGCTTTCTGTTAGCGCCGAATGTTAAGTCGTGTTCACCAAATCCGACATCCCACATTGTCCCAAAAATAGCCCAGTCCCGCGGATCCGTCTGTTTTAATAATCGTGCAAGAAAAGACTCCACTTTGTACTGATCAGTTGCCATAAGTCGGTTGTTATCATAAACAGTACTATTTGTACCAGACATCGCCTGTCTCTTCATCTGCCGGTGCAGCCTCCAGAATTTATCCAATGTCACATCCCCACCGACTTCATTGATAAACTGTTTCCACTTAATCCTTTTTGTCACTGCTGCCTGGAGTTTAAAATCCTGCCCTTTACTTTTTTTAAAATACCTTTTAGCCTCCTCCAATTCTGTGCCAACTGAATTGGTTGCTCTCCGCACCCTCTGCCAATTCCTTGTGGCCGCCCTCTTTTCCCTCCATGAATTCTCGACCTCTGGTGTCCACCATGGTGGTTGGGTGAAGATTCTTCTTGTTGGTTTAGATCTCCCCTGTGATCTAAGGCGCCCCAAGAGTGAAGATTTGTAGCATTCATAACAGAATGCCCTGCGGGCTCTTAGAACCCTGCCTGTGCTGGACTTAGGCATCAGTACAGAACAGGGGAGGTGGTCATTTCCATGGTCCCCAAAGACAATCCATTTTATCTCTGATGCCGCCTCTTGTGATATAAGTTCCAGCAGAATGGCCGTGTCAGCGTCCTCCTGTCTCACTGCTAGCCTAGTTTAACTCCTCATTAACAATGCATTAAAAATGGAAATTGTCAAATGTTATGTATATTTAACACTATTATATATCACGGGCCGGTCTCTCTAGCCGAGGGGTTACACCACTTTCTCCGTAATCCCGTTTATCACGCAGAGTCTCGTAGTGGGCGAGAGCTGGAAGCGGTTCTACCCCCGCTGGTGACTTGCGGGATAACTGAGCCGGCCGCTCAGAAAGCAATGGCAAACTACTGAGCGTAATCTTGCCAAGAAATCAACAGACAGCTGAAAGATGCGGCTGTGGACAGCGATGTCCTGTAAAAGGATATGCGAATTTTAAAAAATATATATATATATCACGGAATCCTGGACAATGAACATACTATTAGATAGTCGAATAGAGGCCCTGGAGATGTGGATATACATATAATATGTCGCATTTAATGGAAACAAAAACAATCAAATACAGAGGTTCTAAAACACTGAAAATGAAAAGCTAGTTGGAAAAAAAAAGGCGAGTGAAATATTTTGGCACGTTTCCCGATTCCCGATTCCTAATTGTGGGGAAAAAATAAACTTTCCAACAACGTTCAACCAGTCTCTATAGTTTTGGTTATTTTCGCCGTGGTTCATGGTAAGGGATAAGTTTGTCACGTTTTCTGCGCCAGTGTTAGATGGCTTGTCGATCTTGAAGTGTTTGTGTCTGTGACGTCAGCTGGGGGGGGGGGGGGAGGGTTTCACGTTCTCCCTTGTGTCCGTCTTCTCTGGTGGTTTCTTTGGTCAGTGTTGGCTCCTGGTGAGTTTTGCTTGACTGGGTGCAGTCCTTATACTGATTGTTTATTTGATCTGTTTGCCTCCTTTTTTATTTTGTATTGCCTGCATAAATTTTTCGATGGCTTCATTATCTTCCTTGCGCCATTCTTCTCTTTCAGGTTTCACTTGGAGTTTCTTTTTCACGTCATAGTCTTTTTCACATGGGACGTATTCCTTCTCAGTCGTTTTATTTAGTTTGGGTCCCTCCTCTAGGCTATCTTCAGAGTTCTGGCGGGATATTGGTTTCCCCTTGGTGTCCTTGACATTGTGGTCGGACTGCTGGCTTTACCTTTTTAACTTGCGGTTTCTGGTTGGCCCTGTTTTTTGCTTCTGCTGGTTTGTTTTTAATTAGCTCCCTTTCAGTTGTTAGCAGTTCTCTCTCTCTGTCTGCTTTGATGGTTTGTAGGATTTCTTCGTCCTCCTGTATCAGTGCCATGCTTTCCACCTCTTAATTGTTTCTGTGCTGGATTTCTTTCATGTCAGCCAGTAGATTTTCGTTGTCGCTGTTTGGTGTTGGTATCAGAAGTGCCTTGACTTGTATAGGATCAGGTTGAAGGCAAGCGAAAAAGAGGTAGTCAACGATACAAGAGGGAAGATAACATCAAGAATGGGCCGGACAGCAGTCTGGCAGAATGTACAGTCAGGTCGAGTGACAGACAGTGTTGGAGATCCATTGCAGCCAAACTTCATCAATGAGGCCACCTAACTGGTTAAATTGAGGCTCAACAAGTCTAGATGACGTAAATTATTTCGCTCGTAGCCAATTGCTTATGTATGTACAAGTCACTTCTTTGTTTGTTTGTTTTTTTATCACAGAAGCCACAAACAATAGGTTGCACGATTTATTGCCCGGCATATTTGGCTGTATCTCGTCAGGTGCAAATTGCAGAGTTACATATGTTATGGAGTGAATGGATGAATCATATTTTGGCTGAAATACCTGACTCGCAATGTCACAGCAAATGATAACTCGATCTACTTTGGTGAAACCCCACTTCACAAGGTGGAGTTATACACCTCTTTAGGTAGCAGTGAAGGCAAATATGTGGGAACAGATCATCATCAAGTTCCCTGTCCGCTGGCGAAGGCGTTCATGTTCCTTCGCAGATTTCGGGCTATTGTGTTCTGGATCATCATTTCTCTTAGTCTGTCCCTGCCTGTCGTCCCTTTGATCTTTCCAGTTGTCACGATATTCTCCAATGCCTCTCTTCTCATCACATGACCAAAGAAAGCTGTGTCTCTTTCTTATTGTAGCATATAATGTTCTAGTTTCATTAACCTCTTTCCGGCAGTCGTTGTTAGTTACTCTGGCAGTCCAAGGAATTCGCAACATTCGTTTCAGGAACCAAATCTCGGTTGCTTCCAAGTTCTTCCTAATTTGTTCATTTACTTTCCAAGATTCTCTGCTATACAGTAAAACGGTTCTATATAACACTTCGGCATTCTGATTCTTACAATTAAGTATACCGACCTATTGCATAAGATACCTTTCATTTTCTTAAATGCAGGGTTTGCTTGATCTTAGTTAGGTATTTGTGTGAAATGAAATTTTGACTATACCCAAATTATATAACAAACAACATCAAAACAATAACATCAACAACAACAATAATAATGATAAGATTACCAGTAAAATACAAGACGTGTTTATTTATGAATTATTTTGCATTATTATTAAATTGTACTCAAACTATTCTTCTCTTCTTCTTCTGCTCTTTATTCCTCCTTCAAAAGGTCGACCTCGACCTTCCTGCAGCTCTCACTATATCATAGCCATAATAATCCCACGTTTCTAACTCTCTTCTCATGAGCATTTTTAGGTCTCACTGTTTCATTTTCCCCGCGGGCTCCACAGACAGGACTTCCTACTGACACTACTACCAAGTTATGTCTGGTCTATCCACCGCCTGGTGTTGTTCTCTTGCTCACGCGATACGCTTGAATCTGTTTTGTTCTGTCTATACAGGTCAGCATGGTCAAGTTGATAAGAGAGCTCTTTCTTAAACTTCCTTGCGCTGATGCCGGGGCCGCCTGTTCAACCCATGCACCGGTCAGCTGGACTAAAATGTTGACTTATCGTCCTAGACTTGCGGACGTAAATTACAAGTACCTTTAAAGTCGGAGTGGGTTCACCTGATGGCGAGGGACACTGGAATTTTGTTTTAAGTGACCTGAGCTTCCAGGTCGATCCAGACTAACATTGGTACCAGGAAATATTCAGGGAAGTAAACACGGCCTGCTTAATATTAACAATATTACCCTCCGGGTTCTTATTGGCACATTTCTCTCTTGACAAACGTAAGTTTGTTACAACTGTGCTAAAAAACCACTCCATTGTACAAAGCTTTGACTGAATTGTAGAGATCATGTGTTACCCATGCAGCGTGATCCCCGTCTCGGCCTGCCTAGTTTACTCAGATGAAAGATAACAGCCAATACATCTGGAACACGACAAGCTACAGAAGCTGCTGGAGCAGTACAGCAATGCTGTAACAGTCCGCCTGTCGGAGCTTCGATCCTAGACCGGCTGCCGAACCCTCCCAGGCCCGATTGATGGGGCATGGTGCTAGCACCATCTATCTGACACTCCACAAGGCGGGAATATTGATGAGGCGTGGTGCTAGCGCCATCTGTCTGACACTCCACAAGGCGGGAATATTGATGGGGCGTGGTGCTAGCACCATCTGCCCGAGGCTACACAAGGCGGGAATATTGATGGGGCGTGGTGCTAGCGCCATCTGTCCGACACTCTACAAGGCGGGAATATTAATGGGGCATGGTGCTAGCGTCATCTGTCCGACACTCCACAAGGCGGTAATATTGATGGGGTGTCGTGCTAGCGCTATCTGTCCGACACTACACACGGCGGGAATATTGATGGGGCGTGGGCTAGCGTCATCTGTCCGACACTCCACAAGGCGCGAATATTGATGGGGCGTGGTGCTAGCGTCATCTGTCCGACACTCCACAAGGCGGGAATATTGATGGGGCGTGGTGCTAGCGTCATCTGTCCGACACTCCACAAGGCGGGAATATTGATGGGGCGTGGTGCTAGCGCCATCTGTCCGACACTCTCAAGGTGGAATATTTATGGGGGCGTGGTAGCATAGCGCATCTGTCCGACACTCCACAAGGAGGGAATATTTATGGGGCGTGGTGCTAGCGTCATCTTTCCGACACTCCACAAGGCCGGAATATTGATGGGGTGTGGTGCTAGCACCATCTGTCCGACACTCCCCAAGGCTGGAATATTGATGGGGCGTGGTGCTAGCGTCATCTGTCCGACACTCCACAGGCTGGAATTATTGATAGGGGCGTGGTGCTAGCGTCATCTGTCCGACACTCCACAAGGCGGGAATATTGATGGGGCGTGGTGCTAGCGCCAATGGGGCGTGGTGCTAGCGCCATCTGTCCGACACTCTACAAGGCGGGAATATTGATGGGGCGTGGTGCTAGCGTCATCTGTCCGACACTCTACAAGGCGGGAATATTGATGGGGCGTGGTGCTAGCGCCAATGGGGCGTGGTGCTAGCGCCATCTGTCCGACACTCTACAAGGCGGGAATATTGATGGGGCGTGGTGCTAGCGTCATCTGTCCGACACTCTACAAGGCGGGAATATTGATGGGGCGTGGTGCTAGCGCCATCTGTCCGACACTCTACAAGGCGGAATATTGATGGGGCGTGGTGCTAGCGCATCTGTCCATACACTTTACAAGGCGGGATATATGATGGGGCGTGGTGCTAGCGTCATCTGTCCGACACTCTACAAGGCGGGAATATTGATGGGGCGTGGTGCTAGCGCCATCTGTCCGACACTCTACAAGGCGGGAATATTGATGGGGCGTGGTGCTAGCGTCATCTGTCCGACACTCTACAAAGGCGGGAATAATGATGAGGGCGTGGTGCTAGCGCCATCTGTCCGACACTCTACAAGGCAGGAATAATTGATGGGGCGTAGGTGCTAGCGTCATCTGTCCGACACTCTACAAAGGCTGGAATAATGATGGGGCGTGGTGCTAGCGTCATCTGTCCGACACTTTACAAGGCGGGAATAATGATGGGGCGTGGTGCTAGCGCCATCTGTCCGACACTCTACAAGGAGGGAATAATGATGGGGCATGGTGCTAGCGCCATCTGTCCGACACTCTACAAGGCGGGAATAATGATGGGGCGTGGTGCTAGCGTCATCTGTCCGACACTCTACAAGGCGGGAATAATGATGGGGTGTGGTGCTAGCGCCATCTGTCCCGACACTCTACAAGGCGGGGAATATTGATGGGGGCGTGGTGCTAGCGTCATCTGTCCGACACTCTACAAGGCGGGAATATTGATGGGGCGTGGTGCTAGCGCCATGGGGCGTGTGCTGTCCGACACTCTACAAGGCGGGAATATTGATGGGGCGCTGGTGCTAGCAGTCATCTGTCCGACACTCTACAAGGCGGGAATATTGATGGGCGTGGTGCTAGCGTCATCTGTCCGACACTCTACAAGGCGGGGATATGGATGGGGCGTGGTGCTAGCGTCATCTGTCCGACACTCTACAAGGCGGGAATATTGATGGGGCGTGGTGCTAGCGCATCTGTCGACACTCTACAAGGCGGAATATTGATGGCGTGCTGCTCGTCATCTGTCCGACACTCTACACAGCGGGAATATTGATGGGGCGTGGTGCTAGCGCCATCTGTCCGACACTCTACAAGGCGGGAATATTGTATGGGGCGTGGTGCTAGCGCCATCTGTCCGACACTCTACAAGGCGGGAATATTGATGGGGCGTGGTGCTGCGCCATGGGCTGGTGCTGCGTCATCTGTCCGCACTCTACAAGGTGGGAATATTGATGGGGCGTGGTGCTAGCGCATCTGTCCGACACTCTACAAGCGGGAATATGATGGGGCGTGGTGACTAGCGATCATATGGGGCGTGGTGCTAGCGCCAATGGGGCGTGGTGCTAGCGTCATCTGTCCGACACTCTACAAGGTGGGAATTTGATGGGCGTGGTGCTAGCGCCATCTGTCCGACACTCTACAAGGCGGAAATTGATGGGGCGTGTGCTAGCGTCATCTGTCCGACACTCTACAAGGCGGGAATATTGATGGGCGTGGTGCTAGCGTCCATCTGTCCGACACTCTACAAGGCGGGAATATTGATGGGGCGTGGTGCTAGCGCCAATGGGGCGTGGTGCTAGCGCCATCTGTCCGACACTCTACAAGGCTGGGAATATTGATGGGGCGTGGTGCTAGCGCCATCTGTCCGACCTCAAGGCGGAATATGATGGTGGTGCTAGCGTCATCTGTCCGACACTCTACAAGGCGGGGAATATTGATGGGGCGTGGTGCTAGCGCATCTGTCCGACACTCTACAAGGGGGGAACTATTGATGGGGCGTGGTGCTAGCGTCATCTGTCCGACACTCTACAAGGCGGGAATATTGATGGGGCGTGGTGCTAGCGCCAATGGGGCGTGGTGCTAGCGTCATCTGTCCGACACTCTACAAGGTGGGAATATTGATGGGGCGTGGTGCTAGCGCCATCTGTCCGACACTCCTACAAGGCGGGAATATTGATGGGCGTGGTGCTAGCTCATCTGTCCGACACTCTACAAGGTGGAATATTGATGGGCGTGGTGCTAGCGCCATCTGTCCGACACTCTACAAGGCGGGAATATTGATGGGGCGTGGTGCTAGCGCCATCTGTCCGACACTCTACAAGGCGGGAATATTGATGGGGCGTGGTGCTAGCGTCATCTGTCCGACACTCTACAAGGTGGGAATATTTATGGGGCGTGGTGCTAGCGCCATCTGTCCGACACTCTACAAGGTGGGAATATTGATGGGGCGTGGTGCTAGCGTCATCTGTCCGACACTCTACAAGGTGGGAATATTGATGGGGCGTGGTGCTAGCGCCATCTGTCCGACACTCTACAAGGTGGGAATATTGATGGGGCGTGGTGCTAGCGTCATCTGTCCGACACTCTACAGGGGGACATTGAGGGGCGTGGTGGCTAGCGTCATCTGTCCGACACTCTACAAGGCGGAATATTTGGGGCGTGGTGCTAGCGCCAATGGGGCGTGGTGCTAGCGTCATCTGTCCGACACATCTACAAGGTGGAAATTGATGGGGCGTGGTGCTAGCGCCATCTGTCCGACACTCTACAAGGCGGGAATATTTATGGGGCGTGGTGCTAGCGCCAATGGGGCGTGGTGCTAGCGTCATCTGTCCGACACTCTACAAGGCAGGAATATGATGGGGCGTGGTGCTAGCGCACAATGGGCGCAGCGTCATCTGTCGACGCTGCTACAGGTGGGATATGATGGGGCGTGTGTCTAGCGTCATCTGTCCGACACTCTACAAGGTGGGATATTGATGGGCGTGGTGCTAGACGCATCTGCCTGACACTCTACAGTGCTAATTATATGGGGCATGGTGCATAGGCCATCTGTCCGACACTCTACAAGGTGGGAATATTGATGGGGCGTGGTGCTAGCGTCAATGGGGCGTGGTGCTAGCGTCATCTGTCCGACACTCTACAAGGTGGGAATATTGATGGGGCGTGGTGCTAGCGCCATCTGTCCGACACTCTACAAGGCGGGAATATTGATGGGGCGTGGTGCTAGCGCATCTGTCCGACACTCCACAAGGCGGGAATATTGATGGGGCGTGGTGCTAGCGTCCATCTGTCCGACACTCCACAAGGCGGGAATATTGATGGGGCGTGGTGCTAGCGCCATCTGTCCGACACTCTACAAGTGGGAATATTGATGGGGCGTGGTGCTAGCGCCATCTGTCCGACACTCTACAAGGCGGGAATATTGATGGGCGTGGTGCTAGCGTCATCTGTCCGACACTCTACAAGGTGGGAATATTGATGGGGCCGTGTCGGTGCTAGCGTCATCTGTCCGACACTCTACAAGGTGGGAATATTGATGGGCGTGGTGCTAGCGCCATCTGTCCGACACTCCACAAGGGGGAATATTGATGTGCGTGGTGCTAGCGCCATCTGTCCGACACTCTACAAGGCGGGAATATTGATGGGGCGTGGTGCTAGCGCCAATGGGGCGTGGTGCTAGCGCCTATATCCGACACTCTACAAGGTGGGAATATGATGGGGCTTGGTTTGCCTAGCGCCATCTGTCCGACACTCTACAAGCGGGAATATTGATGGGGCGTGGTGCTAGCGCCATCTGTCCGACACTCCACAAGGCGGGAATATTGATGGGGCGTGGTTCTAGCGCCATGTGTCCGACACTCTACAAAGCGGGAATATTGATAGGGCGTGGTGCTAGCGCCAATGGGGCGTGGTGCTAGCGCCATCTGTCCGACACTGTACAAGGCGGGAATATTGATGGGGCGTGGTGCTAGCGTCATCTGTCCGACACTCCACAAGGCGGGAATATTGATGGGGCGTGGTGCTAGCGTCATCTGTCCGACACTCCACAAGGCGGGAATATTGATGGGGCGTGGTGCTAGCGCCATGTGTCCGACACTCCACACAGCGGGAAGATTGGCTCTTTGTTTATATGTCTATTATCATCATCATGTGCCATGCCGTGTTTCGCCATTTCACACTGTCACAAGAGTCTTGGATCAGCTCTGTGTTATTGTCTCGAACATGCCATGTGGTCAAGCCATCGTGATATTTAATTCTCTGCCTTCCCCTTGCTCTTTTACCTTCAATCTTGCCAGTTGTCACCAAGTTCTCTATCTTTTATTTTTTTTTTTTCTTTTTCCCCACTTAACGTGCCCAAAAATATGTAACTGTCGTCCTCTAATTTCTCTAATCAATTTAGCGTTTTCGTTTGCTTTTAGTTGAACTTGCTCATTGGTTTTTCTTTCTGTCCATGGTATCATTATCGTTTGCTGAGAAACCACATTTCCACCGCCATTAGATGTTTCTCAGCTTGTCTGCTCCGTGTCCACGTCTCGCATCTATACTAAAGCACAGGTTCTATTTAAAACTTCAAAACTCCTTTTCTAGTTGCATTTGACATCATTTTATTGGTCAGTATGTTTTTTATCTTGCAAAAGGCTACCTTAGCCTTAGTGATTCTTGTGTTAATCTCTTCAAGGGATCTCCAATAAGATGGTATGACTGTTCAAAGATAGTTGTACCGATGCACTTGTTTAAGAATATTCCTATTTATCCATAAACTACATTGTGATATGTCTTGCTTATTTTGTACCAATAATCTCTGTTTTCTTACAATTTAATTCTAACCCTAGTTGTTCACTGTGTACGATAACATCACCTACTAAATGTTGTAGATTCTATATACAACAAAAAATGTATTCATTTCATGAAATAATGCATGCATATTATTTATACACAGAGTATAACCCATCCCATATTTAACCCATCTCTTTACAGCTAATTTAAGAAAACATCATCATTGAGATAAATTGAGCAGTTGCATATGATAATACCAAGATTTTTGTACATTTAGAGATATGTACAACATATATCGAAGTATTTAATGTGCATCATGTTTCATTAAAATACAAATGTAATGACAAATGGTTATTATCTCTCTCAACTCAGTTGAAAGAACTTTTTCATGCTTTGCTACATATTTTAACACAGAAGCCAAATAAATAGGTTCCATCATTTATTGACTGTCGTATTTTGCTGAATCCCATCGGGTGCACACTGCTATATACATATAGCTAACAAATGCCCCACATCTGAAAAGTATGTGTGGCTACCATGAGGTTAACAAATGCCCCACATCTGAAAAGTATGTGTGGCTACCATGAGGTTAACAAATGCCCCACATCTGAAAAATATGTGTGGCTACCATGAGGTTAACAAATGCCCCACATCTGAAAAGTATGTGTGGCTACCATGAGGTTAACAAATGCCCCACATCTGAAAAGTATGTGTGACTACCATGAGGTTAACAAATGCCCCACATCTGAAAAGTATGTGTGACTACCATGAGGTTAACAAATGCCCCACATTTGAAAAGTATGTGTGGCTACAGTGAGGCTGACAAATGCCCCATATTTAAACAGTTTGTGTGGCTACTGTGGCACACACACACACACACACACACACACACACACACACACACACAAAACACACACACACAACACGTATTGTTTATGGCACAAAAACAAGTATTGTTTATGGCACAAACAACAAGTATTATTTATGGCATCCAAAAAATAAATCACAAGTATTCATTATGGCAACACACGCGTACGCACACACACACACACACACACACACACACACACACACACACACACACACACACACACAACAGGCAAGGGTGGATTACACAATGATAGGAATTCCAGAAGCATTCAAAGCAACAAAATAAATATACATATATATTGATTAGTATTCACAGAAAGTAGGAGATTCCAGAGTATACAGTAGACAACCGCAGAAACAACGAAAGTTCTCGTCACACTGAGTGAAATTGTGTCTCTTCTTCTTTGTATATTGTTGTGATAGATAATAGACTTGGCTTGTGATGACACAGGTGTGGGTTCAGGTAGAAGATAGCCCTGGCTAGTGATGACATGGTTGTGGGTTCAGATAGACCTGGCTAATGATGACATAGTTGTGGGTTCAGGTAGACCTGAACAGTGATGACATAGGTGTGGGTTCAGGTAGACCTGGCTAATGATGACATAGTTGTGGGTTCAGGTAGACCTGAACAGTGATGACATAGGTGTGGGTTCAGGTAGACCTGGCGAGTGATGACATAGTGTGGGTTCAGGTAGACCTGGCTAGTGATGACATAGTGTGGGTTCAGGTAGACCTGGCTAATGATGATATAGTTGTGGGTTCAGGTAGACCTGAACAGTGATGACATAGGTGTGGGTTCAGATAGACCTGGCTAGTGATGACATTTGTGGGGGTTCAGGTAGACCTGTCGAGTGATGACATGGTTGTGGGTTCAGATAGACCTGGCTAATGATGACATAGTTGTGGGTTCAGGTAGACCTGGCGAGTGATGACATAGGTGTGGGTTCAGGTAGACCTGGCTAATGATAACATGGCTGAACTTTCAGGGAGATGATAGACCTGGCTAGTGATGACACGGTGTTTGCTTCAAGTGAAGGAATGACGTGACAAATTTTTAAATGTTTGTTAATTAAAATGGATGATAGACCTGGCTACTGATGATACTTGGCTACTTGAGTTGTGGTTCCGGTAGTTAATAGACTTGGCTAATGATGAGTTAATTAATTCGTGTTAATGATAGACTTTCCTAACGACATTGTTGTTCGTGGAGATGATGACTGAACTAGCTAAAGATGTCGCGTCCCAATAGTGACTAGCTGATCAATCCTAGAATTCAACTTCTCCTTCAAAGAAAACAACTTCACTATTTGAAAATGTTAAATGGAGGTTTTGGTCGCCTGTACCTTCAACTGTTCGTGAGTCTAATGTGTACTCTGTTATTTACTACTATCACTTTGTCTTTCTATACTTACCACTCATTTTATTTGTTGCTTGGAAATACTGCGCCATGTATTGGGTAGGCACTTGGCCTATGTTTAATCGGTTCAAACCGTAATCGACACATCGGCCCATATTTTGAAGAGGGCTAATGTAAACTATGTTAAATAAAGTGTTACCGATTTACGGAGTAGCTGTACATGGAGGTACATCCGGGCAGCTTGAGCGGCATATATTTTGGAGACAGTTCTTTGATGCACACATAGCACAGATTCTGTCACTGACCCTCTTCTCTTCTGTTTCTCCCGTGGTTTGACTGGGGTCCGGGTCAGATATCACTTTAGAGGATATATTTGCTCTATTGCCGATGATCATGTTTATAAAGTCTTCTTTAGTTTTGTAACTGACAATACCATAGGTCGTGTTGCTGTTCCCGCCAGAATATTTAATGCTGCTGTCAGTGGAAATATTCCTGAAGCCTGCCATTTGGTTGATTCTGTTTTGTTGGAAACTGTTTCCTGGCACTTTGATTACTGCTGGTGCTTTTGTTGTTGTCGTACTGGTGCTGGGTGTTGTGGTCGTCGTTGTTGTTGTTGTTGTGGTCGTTGTTCTTGTTGTGGTGGTTTCTGTTGTTGTTGATGTTGGTGATGAAGACAGGGTGGATAAAAGAACTGACCTAGTAGATGGCGGCAAGGTGAGGGTTGTTGGGGTAGTCGGTGCCTGGGTGGTTGGTGTAACGGTTGTAGGCTTAGCTGTTGATGTAGTGGTTGAGGTGGTACTTGGAGACGTCGCCGAAGGTGTTGACTGTGTGGTCCCGTTGAGGCGCGGGTCTCGTGGGTTGATGGTGATGTCAGAGCAGGCGTAGAACTCCTCCTGCCGATCCCCGCATCCGGTGCAACATTGTCCGTTAGAGTAACAGCCCCAGTCGTTTCCTGGGTAAACGGATGGACATTGGTGTGTATACTAGAAAGTAGGTCAACGCGGTCACAAACAGGTTAGTAAACGCAGTGGTTGTAAGACTGTTCATTCTCTACTGTATGTGCTTCTCCCTCCCCCCTCCCTCCCTCCCTCTCTCTCTCTCTCTCTCTCTCGTTCTCTCTCTCTCTGCGCGCGCGTGTGTGTGTGTATGTGTGTGTGTGTGTGAGACAGACAGAGAGAGAGAGAGAGAGAGAGAGAGAGAGAGAGAGAGAGGAGGGTTAAATATAGTTTACACATTTGAAACAGACAGACAGACAGACAGACAGACAGACAGATAGACAGACAGACAGACAGACAGATAGATAGATAGATAGATAGATAGATAGATAGATAGATAGATAGATAGATAGATAGATAGATAGATAGATAGATAGATAGATAGATAGATAGATAGATAGATAGATAGATAGATAGATAGATAGATAGAGAGAGAGAGGGGGAAGAGAGATACCTTACCGAAAGAGGAGAGATCGAGACAGGAAAAGAGGAGGCCCAGACGGGATAGATAAAGAGAGAGAAAAAAGATGGGAGAGAGGGAGACATGGGCGCTTCAGAGAGAGAGAGAGAGAGAGAGAGAGAGAGAGAGAGAGAGAGAGAGAGAGAGAGAGAGAGAGAGAGAGAGAGAAAGGGAGAGAGAGCAAGATAGAAATATAGACTGATGAATGGGATAGAGAGAGAGAGAGAGAGAGAGAGAGAGAGAGAGAGAGAGAGAGAGAGAGAGAGAGAGAGAGAACGAACGAACGAACGAACGAACGAACGAACAGACTTTATTTTCAAAGGGTAACAAATTGGGCACGCAGGCCAGTCTTACATTCGGCCCTTCCAATCACTCATCTTTCTTTCATCAACAATGCATAGGAAAAAAACATTGTCACGTGAATTTTGTAAACATAATGTACTATGTTATGAGACACATCCACCACCCACCCACACATCCCCCATTCACTCCAACTCCCCCACCCAACCACACACACATACAATACATTCCCCCACCCATCCACCACATCCCTACACCTACACATCTCCCCGCCCACACACACCTCTCACCCACCACACATCCCATCCACCCACACCCCAAGCACACATACATTCAATAACCCACACATTCCCCCACCTACACACATCTCCCCACCCACTCACATATCCTCTACCCGTCCCATTTCCCACCAACAATCACTCATCCAATATCCTCCTCCACCCACACACCTCCAACCACTCAACCAAACACATATTCCTCAGCCACACACACATCTCCCCGTCAACTCACATATTCCGCACCTACCCACACACAAATTCCGCACTCACCCACATAATCTCCCATCTCCCCCAGCCCACTCACAGATCCCGAGCCCACACCTGCAAACATCCCCCACCATCTCCTAACCTGCACACACTCACCTACCCACATATCCTCTACCCACCCACACATCCTCTACTCACCCATCCCCCAACCAACATCCCTTAACCACACACCCTTACTCATATACAATCACCCACCCACACATCCTCTACCCAACCACACATCCTCCACCCAACCACACATCCTCCATCCACCCATTCCCCCAGCCACACATCCCTTAACCACACACCTCTACCCATATACACACACATCCCCACCCACGCACAATCTCCCCACCCATACAAACATCCCTCACACACATCCCCACCCACCAACACATTCCCCATTCACAAACACACACCTCCCATCCACGCACACACAACCCATACATTCATCCCCTCACAAATCCCTAGACACACGTACTTATCCCTCAACCACTAACACCCACACATCCCTTACCCACTCATCAACACATACATCTCCTATCTACCCACCCACACTCACACATCCTCACCACCCATCCCCCAACCTCATACACATCCTTCACCCACCCACAAACCCAACCACACCTGCACCCACCCACACAAACATAATTTATCCAACCCAGCTCCCCTCCCACACAATACCACACCCACACACATCCCAAAGACACATCCCTCACTCACACACACATCTATCCACACATCTCTTACACATCCACACATCCCCCAACTACAATCACCCTCACTACCCACACATACATCCTCCATCCAGCCACACACACCCCCACCCAGCCAGACATATCCCCCCCCACAACACACATCTCCAAATCCATCACCCACACCCATCACGCACCCTCCCCCAACCCACACACACCCCCCACACACATTCACCCACACATCTCTCACCCACACACACTCCCCACCCATCCTCCCAAACATCCCACACCCATACACATCCCTCACCCACACACACATCCCCAAACCCACAACCACCCCCACCTGCACACATCTGCCACCCACCACATATCTCCCCACCCACACATATACCCCCACCCATCCCATAACCCACCATCAATCATCCACCAACATAACCTCCTCCACCCACTCACCGACAACCACCTAGACAAACACACATCCCCACCCAAAAACACATCTCCCCATACACCCATACATCTCGCACGCACCCACACACAAAGAGAGAGAGAGAGAGAGAGAGAGAGAGAGAGAGAGAGAGAGAGAGATTAGAGAGGAGGAATATGAGCGTAATATAGGAGGAGAAAAGAAAGAGGAGAGCAAGACAGGTGAATGAGAGTGGAGAAAGGGGGAGATAGAGACGAAGAGAGACAGCGAGACGAGAGATAATGAATAAAGAAAGAGAATTGGAGAGCGGGGAAAGAGAGATAGAGAGATGGTATAGACATTTAGAGCGATATAGAGAATGACGGAAAGAAAGAGAATGATTATAGAGAGGAAAGAGTAGAATGGAGAGAGAGAGAACTAACGAACGAACGGACTTTATTTTCAAAGGGCAACAAGTTGGGCACGCAGGCCCGTCTTACATTCGGCCCTTCCAATCACTCATCTTTCGCTCATAATGGTGCATAGGAAAAAACTTTGTCAAATGAATTTTGTAAACATAAACAATGCATATTACCATGTTATGAGACACATCCACCACCCACCCACACATCCCCCATTCACCTCACATCACCCACCCAAGCACACACACGCACACACCCCAGGCACACATACATTCCCCCACCCATCCACCACATCCCCCCACCCACACACACCTCCCACCCACCACACATCCCATCCACCCACACCCCAAGCACACATACATTCCCCAGCCCACACATCCCCCACCCACACACATCCACCCACCTACACACATCTCCCCATCCACTCACATATTCTCCACCCGTCCCATTACCCACCAACAATCACCCACCCACATATCCTCCTCCACCCACACACCTCCAACAACCCAGCCAAACGCACATCCCTCAACCACACATCCCAACGCACACCACACATCTCCCCGCCAACTCACATATCCCGCACCTATCCACACACAAATTCCGCACCCACCCACATAATCTCCCATCTCCCTCAGCCCACTCACAGATCCCGAGCCCACCCATACAAACAACCCCCACCATCTCCTAACCTACACACACTCACCCACCCACATATCCTCTACTCACCCACACATCCTCCACCCACCCATCCCCCAACCAAAAATCCCTTAACCACACATCCCTTAATCATACACCTTTACCCATATACAATCACCCACCCAGAGAGAGAGAGAGAGAGAGAGAGAGAGAGAGAGAGAGAGAGAGAGAGAGAGAGAGAGAGAGAGAGGCAGAAATATAGAGAAATGTGAGAAATATACATGGGGATAGGGAGAAAGGAGAGGGTTAGGACAGAAAAACTGAGCTAGAAAGCGACAGAAAGATCGAGAGCCATGCACAGTTATAAAGAGAAAGATACACATAAATTGAAGAGGGTGAAGGAAATTGGGGGAGGGTTAAGAGATTAGAAAGTTGCAAGAAGGAAACGGAGAGGTTTCTGAATTGCGGCTATATTTACTTGTTTCATTATAACCACACACGCCTGGATTATCTTTGCTTGCAACAACAACACAAGCAACAACAACAACAATAGTCACAATAATAATATTCACCACAACAACAACTATTCAGTCAACATCAACAGCACCCACCACCACCACAACAACGATCACCACCACAACAGTAACAACGACAACCACAACGACAGTTCGATCACAAACAACAGCTACCAGAAATTTCTCATGACAACAAACATTAAAACACAAAACCACACACAAATACATTCCATCAGCAACAACAACATCCACCACAACAGAAGTTCCGTCAACAACAACAGATCCATCAACAACAATCACAAACAACAGTTCCCTCAACAACAACAACAACAACAACAACAACAACAACAACAACAACAACAACAACAACAACAACAAACAAGAGTTCCGTAAACAAAAACAGCAACAACAATTCCATCAACAGCAACAGTTCCGTCAACAGCAATAGTTCCATCAACAACAGTTCCATCAACAACAGTTCCATCAACAACAGTTCCATCAACAACAGTTCCATCAACAACAGTTCCATCAACAACAGTTCCATCAACAACAGTTCCATCAACAACAGTTCCATCAACAACAGTTCCATCAACAACAGTTCCATCAACAACAGTTCCATCAACAACAGTTCCATCAACAACAGTTCCATCAACAACCAGTAACAATTATGTCAACAAAAACAACAACAACAACAGTTTCATCAACAACAACAGCTTCATAAACAACAACAACAATAGCTTCATCAAAAACAACAACAAACAACATTTTCATCAACAATAACAGTTCCGTCAACCACAACAACAATTCTGTCAACAAAAACAGTTCCTACAACAACAACAGATCTGTCAACAACAACAACAACAACAACAACAACAAAAACAACAACAACAGTTTCATAAACAACAACAGCTTCATAAACAACAACAACAATAGCTTCATCAAAAACAACAACAAACAACATTTTCATCAACAATAACAGTTCCGTCAACCACAACAACAATTCTGTCAACAAAAACAGTTCCTACAACAACAACAGATCTGTCAACAACAACCACAACAACAACAACAACAACAACAACAACAACAACAGTTCGATAAATAACAACAACAATTCCATCAACAAGAACAAAAACATCTCCTTTAGCAATAACAAACACAAGCCCCCCACCTACAACAGCAGCTCCAATAGCAATAACAACAGTTGCTTCATCAACAACAAGAACAGCGTCAACATCAATAACAACAACAATAGTTCCATCAGAAGCAGCAACAACCACCACAACACTTCCTTCACACAATAGCAACCACAACCATAACGATAGTAAATCAGCATGAAAAACAACCACAACATAAATTTCATCAACAACAACACTAACAGCAACAGCTTCCACAACAGTTCCTTCGGCAACAAAAATACTAATAGTTCCATCAGCAAACACAAACAACAACGATTACAACACTTCCTTCAGTAACATCACCTACCACCACAAAGACAGATAGTCAACAGCAGCAACAACCACAATAACAGTTATTTCGACAACAACTACCACCATCACCACAACAACAGTTACATCAGCAATAACAACCACCACCACCACCACAACCATAGCAGCTGTTCCACCAACAACATCAACATACCACATTTCCACTTCCACTGAATGACACACTGTCTGCAGGTCAATCCCTCGGGTAGAACAAGCGTGTAGTCGAAGTACCCAATATTTCTGGTCCCGTTGGTGAACCGGCTCAATCCATCCTCATCTTTCAGTAGAATTTTGTCCAAACACGCCTGGGTGGCTTCTACGCCATCTGTGGTTGCCACATTGCAAATACGAAACTCGTGATAGCCCTGTTAACAAAATCAACATTGTTCATTTTCTCTTTATTTTCAGTGCGTGCTTACTCTAGCAAAATACCAAAAACAACGGAAATATGTCATCATCATCATCATCATCATCATCATCATCATCATCATCATCATCATCATCATCATCATCATCATCATCATCATCATCATCATGTGCCATGCCGATAAGCTTGGACGATCATGTTTTGCCACCGTCTCCGATCACCAGAATCGTGGATAAACTCCGTGTTTGTGTTCCAACCAAGCCACGTTGCCAAGCCATCCAGGTATTTACTTCTCTGTTCTCCCCTTGTTCTTTTCTTTCAATGTTTCCAGTTGTCGTAAAGTTCTCCAATTTATTAGTTCTCATCATTACGTGTCCAAAACATGTTGACAGTCTACGCCTAATTCCTCTCATCAGTTTACTGTATTTATTAGTTTCTTAGTAGGACTTGCTCAGAAATCACAAGCAGCCATAAAACAAACATAAATAAATAAATAAAAATTTTAAAAAACATGCTAGGGAACGACTGTGGCGGTCTGTAAAGGATTTTTTTTTCCCCCCGCGTTTCCATCCTGTTTCAGGATATTGCGGTCAACATCAGCATCTTTCAGCTGTATGCTGATTCCTAGGCTAGATTACGCTCATCAGCACGCCACGACTTTCTGAGCGACCGGCTCCATACTCTCATAAGTCACTGGCGTGACTCGAACCGCTTTCAATTCTCGTGCGCTCACGTCAACCACGAGAGTATTCGGGGTTACGGAGAAAGCTTCTAACTCCTCAGCCACGGAGACCGGCTGTAACGGATATACATCTTAAAAAAAGGAAGAAAAGAAGATTTCACACTAGCTATACGGAGCAGCAGCAGTAGCCATAGAGAACACACAGTCACCGTGTTACCACCAAAGAGGCAACATATATGTATTGCATATGAACTTATTCGGCGCCGAAGGATAATATATGGCCAAATGTGATCTCCAATCTGGACAGAAGGACGGTACATCACCATACTAGGGACATCGTGTTATGTGTATTTATCTAGGTATCCTCCGCAATTTCAATGCTCACTGAAAGGAACTGTACATTTTAATATTAGTTTATTTGATTATGCACCATGTTTGGTGCCATCCTGCTGTTTGTTTGACTGAATCAGTTAAATAATTACCCAGATTGCTTGAGCGCGCTCAGGTTAAACGTAACAGATATAATAACATATTTTACTTCGGAGGAGCGGCTAGGCAGAGTGGCTAAGAACACCGGGTTCTCCTTCGGGAGACCCGGGTTCGAATTCCTTGGTAAGGTTTGGATTTTTTCTGTCGGTGGCTAAAAGAAAACCCTAACCTGCAAAGTTTGTGGCGACTGCACTAGCTTATTTCCTTAAGCTCAAGATCCCCAGCCACACACATTACTCATCTCCCTCTCTAATTCTATTTTACTCGTGTTTTTGTGTCTCCCTATTTTCCTGCTGTTTTGTGCCTCACAGAGAATGGAATTTCCAGTTATACTATTATCAGGCTTTCTCAATGCGTGTCCAATATAGTAAGTGTCTGGTCTTAGATATGACTCAGCTACCGTATGACAGTAGACGGTACTACATGCTTTCTGTTAGCACCGAATGTTGGGCGGCGCTCTCCAAACCCGACACCCCACGTTGCAGCAATGACTTCGGGCGGGAGAGTGCAACTGGTAAAGTACAAATATTTTCCTGGTGCGAGGAATTGTAACCTAAAGACTAAATGTTGTGGCAGGGCAAACCAGACCCTAACCCTTGGTCGGTAACAGCTCTAGGATGGAAGCTCAGACAGATGTACAGTTATAGCATTGGTTCGCTGATCCGGCAGCTTCTGCAGCTTGTCTTGTTCCAGATGTATTGGTGCTGCCTTTCCTCTGGAGTAAATTAGACAGGCCGAGAAAGGTATCATGCTGCATGGGCAACACACAGTCTCTAAATTCAGCCCAGGCTTTGTGCTGTGGAAAAGTTATTATGCTATTGCTATTATTACAAAGTAACAAACTATCGTCTGTCAAGATAGCAAGGTGCCAGTAGTTTACTTACTCCATGTGCCACAGTGATCTGTAAACGTATAGAAATGACTTGATTTTCCAGGTAAGTCTCTGATATAACGTTGTGTTGCACCATTGTGCCATTTGGCCTCTCGTATAGATGCTGTCCTGGCCAAGGGTCGCCACATATCCCACACTTGCCACCGCTCTGATCCCACTGGACCTGTGAATACACCAGGGCATTATTATAATTGTACTAACATTGTCCTCGAAATAATATCTGTTGTCCTTTTTCTAGAAGTCTAAAAGTATCTTCAAATCAAGCTTCTCTTTAACAAATGTTCTCCTATCAATATGTTATTATACATTTTCTACAATACATACTGTACTATTCATATTTCATTATATATACACATATTCTACTAAACATATTCCACTGTACATATTCCACTGTACATATTCCACTGTACATATTCCACTGTACATATTCCACTGTACATATTCCACTGTACATATTCCACTGTACATATTCCACTGTACATATACTAGTATACATATTTTACTATACATATTCTGCTATACGTATTCTATGATACATAGATATTGCACATATTCTACTATACACATTCTACTGTATACATTCAAAAGTCGCTTAAAAGTCGACAGGGTCGACTTCACTGCACCGGGTTTTATCCCATATGGCTCGGTCTCTTTCCGCAGCACGGAAAGCGTCGCACAAAGCACGAACTCCGTAGCTTTTAGCGACGACCCACAGGAGTCTCCGAAACATTTAGCTCGTAAACCGAAGGGTGCGGCCCGGAATCGAACCCACAACCTTCGGAGCACGAGTCAAACGGCTTGACCACTTCGCCACAGAGACTCCCATGTATACATTCAACAAAACATATTCTTCTATGCATATTCTACTATATATATATATATATATATTCCATATAGGGGGAGAACGACAGAGAATCGACTTTATTGGATTGTATTTTATCCCATATGGACCGATCTCTTTCCGCAGGAGGTCAGCCGAAAGCGGCGCATAAAGCAGGAGCTCAGTAGCCCCCCTGGAGTTTCCAAGAAAATTGTACCCTGAGGAAGATTTACAACATCTACTATCTGCATTTTAAAATGCTTGTTATGAATTTTGTTTAACAATTAGCACAAAGAAGACACAGCATTTGTTTCAAACAGAGGTTGAGTTCCGGTTGTTCAGAAAGCAATCGTAAATTTCTGTGAATTTGCAAGGATTCCCCACACAGCCAAAACATGCTGGGGGTTGTCTGCGACGTCCTGTAAACGATATGCAGCTATTTGTTGTTGTCTACAGGACACATTCAACACCAGCCTCTCCTCCAATCTGTGGAGTGACTTACCGATCTTACCACCACAGTTCTTCTCGTGGTCGTTGTAGTCAGGGGGAGTCCCAAGCCCACATATATAACCCGACATTCTGGAGCAAGGATTCAACATGCGTCCAGTGCGCATGACAGGACATCGGTGCACAGATTAACAGGACAGCAGCTAGTAGGTTCGTGCGTGACGCCATCTTAATTTCTGTTTCAAATACAGGAACATACTACAAATAAAACAGTTGCATGTAATTTCCAGTGACGTTGTGATCAAGTGCAAGTTGATTTTCAACACTTTTACATTCAGTAGATTGCAATTTCATGAAAATCAAAACAATGTTTTCCCGTAGTGAATTTGAATAACGAAGACACAAACCATAGATTGTACGATTTATTGACGAGACGCGGCGAAATATGCCAGGCAATAAATCGTACAATCTATGGTGGGTGTCTTCGGTATTTAAATTTGTCAATTTGTCACTTGTAGTGTGAAAAAGTGTTGAGTGGTATATAGAACCTGAGCTTTTGTGTGAATGTGAATAGTGTACAACCAGCAGACAAGCTGAAAATCATCTAAGGGCCATAGACACTGGTTTCTGAGGGAAATGCAAAAGGATACCATAGACAGACCGAGAAACCAATGAGCAAGTCCTACAAGAAACAAATGAAAACCGTAAACTGATTGAAGAAATTAGACCTAGACAGTCAAAAGTATTTGGACACTGTATGAGGAGATCTAAATTGGTGAACTTGGTGACAACAGGCAAATTTGAGAGGAAAAGCACAACGGGAAGGCAAAGAAGTAAATTCCTGAATGGCTTGGCCACGTGATATGGTCGAGACAAGAACACTGAGCTGATCCGACTCCGGTGATCGCGTGAGATGGCAAAACATGACCTCCCAGGCTTATCGGCATGGCACATGATGATGATGATGATGATGATGATGATGATGATGATGATGATGATGATGATGATGATGATGATGATGATGATGATGAGTTTGCTATAGCTTTATGAGAGAATTCAAATTTAAAATCCAATTGACCGGCGTGTATAAAGGAAAATACCACAAGATATATTTATTGTATCGTCGTCATCATGTGCCTTGCCGGCTGGCGTGGGTGATCATGCTTTACCTCAAACTATGATTTCCGTCGGCATGGGTCAGTTCGTGGATTGACTCCCTTCCCTGCCAAGACACAAAACTGTCAATTATTGTCACACGTTGTCTTCCTCTATCTCTCTTTCCACAAATCTTTCCGGTTGTCACAACATGTTCCAGTTTTTATCTTCTTATAATGTGACACTTGATAAAGTAAAACGTGACAAACTGATTAACATGTTGGAAGATGTCAACATTGACGGAAAGATCCCAGGATAATAAAGAATATTTACTGGAGCCACGTAGCAGCAATTAAAATAGGAAATAAAGAGGGCAATTAAGAACAAATAAAGCTAGGAGTACAGCAGGGAAGTATCTTGTCACCAGATCTCTTCTCCCTCTATAGCGAAGTAATAATGAGAAAGATTAAAGATAAGCCATGAATATTAATAGGAGGTTATAATATAAACAATATATGCTATGCAGATGACACAGTATTGGTGGCGGAAAATGCAACAGACCTACAGCAATTGTTGGACATTGTACTAACAGAGAGTGCAAAGAAAGCTTGCTTGCTTGTGTTCGCTGGCTGTGAACTCCAGCGTGAAGTCCTGTATGTCGGATGAAGACATCCTGTTGTCCACATCAGTGTGATGTCATACCGGACTGAGGTTTGCGTGAGTATCCGTTGTCCCATGTCTGGCTTATTGGTGTGCAGACTGGTGGTTCCTCGCCGTGCAGGCAGACACTCTCCAACATCGGAGTAATCAGCGATCCTACTGATGTTAGCCAGGATCCCGAAGGGACCTGTTTCCCAGGACGCGCGACTAGGACGTGTCAGTAGGTCTTGGCCAGTATAGAACCTGGTCCTGGTGCCTTGGAAACACCTCTGCCTGCGTCCCTGCAAAGAAAGGACTCTCCTTGAATATCAAGAAAACAGTAACAATGGTGATATCAAAGAAAACGTTGACACCAACATGTGAAATAGAAATAGAAGGAAACATTCTTAACCATGTGGAAAATTTGAAATACTGAGGAACACTTATAACATTAGATGGAAGATGCACAACAGGTAGTAAGAGGAGACAATTAAGAGTATCTTATGCAACAAGTTACTATCGTTGAATGTAAGAAAGAGAGTGCTAAAATGGTATCTAGTGCCTAAAGATGTACAAAGAAATGGGGAAGAATTCATATGCAGGTATGTATTCATGCCTTGTGTATTAAACAGTTTCTGGGATGTATAGATCGTGTGAAACGTGGAAAATGAGCAGACAAGCTGAAAAACATCTAATGGCAGTGGAAATGTGGTTTAAGAGGAAAATGAAAAGAATATCATAGACAGAACGAAAAGCCAATGAGCAAGTCCTTCCAAGACACAAATTAAAACCGTAAACTTGTTAGAGAAATTATTACGCAGACAGTCAACATTTTTGGACACGTTATGAAAATAAATACAGTAGAGAACTTGCAGACACCTGGCAAAATTAAAAGGGCAAGAACAAATGGAAGGTAGAGAAGTAAATATCTGGATGGTCTGACTACATGGCATGGTAGAGACAAGAACACAGAGCTCATCCCCGACTCTGAACATCGTGAAAGATGGCTGACACATGACCGCACACGCCTATCAGCATGGCATATGATGATGATGAAGTGTTATAGAGTAACAACATTTCTCTCTTCTTCATCCACTGTCTTATAAGAATGTGTCCGTAAAATGTGAAGTTCAAAGGCTTCCAGTATCCATTGTGTTAGTTGTGAAATAGTTCATGATTCACACTCGTCGAGTTCCCAAACGTTAAAAACCCATCGACAGTTGAAAATGGAAGCAAACTGGAGGGATAAGTTGATGCCCAGAATAAATTTAAAATGATTAAATCCACCAACAAAACGATACATAATGTAGCAATTTTGTTCGCTCGCTTGCTTTGTACTCATGCATAGTCCATATGTGTGCAACTATTTCAAGTGCACTGGACTTCTACTTCCTCTTCTTCTTTTGTTCGCGTGACATTTGCCTTGTAACTGCAATGATGTCTCTTGTATGAATTTAATTATTTTTGCATATGGGCCAGCTTTCCCTTTTTACCAGTGTCCCTCGCCATCAGTCGAACCCACTTGTAATTTACGTCCCCAAGTCAACATTGAAGTAAATATTTTAGTCCACCTGACCGACGTAGGGGCTTAACCGCCACCTCGACATCAGCACAATGGAAGCTTTAGAGCGATACCTTTTATCTATTCATAATCCTAATATGTCAATTCTCGACAGTGTAAGGATTTAGTGAACTGTCATGAGATCCACCTTTCTGATCTATGGGGAGATGCTGAAGCTTTTATTCAATGAACAGCGTGCAATGAAAATTTATGTTTATAAACAAAACAAGCCCAAATATTAATTATGTACTTTCTATAATATACGACGGCTTCGGGTGGATGAGCATATTCGGAGGGTACAGTCCTTTTCCTAGTGCGAGAAAATACACCTAAAGAAGACTGAATGTCATGGCAGAGCAGACCAGTCCTAAGCCTTGATCGGCAATTGGTCTAGGATCGTAGCTCCGACTGACGGACAGTTAAAGCATTGCTTTGCTGGTCCGGTAGACTCGGCAGCTTGTCTTGTACCAGATATATTTTCGTGAGCGCTCATGTCTGTCCACAAACTGCGATCTCCCATGTTATGGACAGCACTAGCCAGGCGGCCTTAATTCCTCAGGATCAAGCCCCCCCCCCTTCCCGTCCTACACCGCAAAGCACTATAGGCAGTAGATGACCGATACCAGATGGCGTGGATCACATCGTGCTTTGACTCTCTTCCGTGCGATCCAATACTGCCACAAATTTGCTTTCACTATCTTCTTCATTCTCTCTTTCAAAAAATCTTTCCGGTTGTCACAACATGTTCCAGTTTTTGTCTTCTCATAATGTGGTTACAAACAAATTAAAAAAAACAAAACGATGAATGCTTCTAACTGATGTTTGTGATAAATTGTCTTTGCGACTAAGCCTCCCTCAAAATGTCCAGATTGCTCATTTTTGAATGTTCATATTTCGTCTCTAACTCTCTAACACCACATCCACAAAGGTTTCTTTTCCTTTGCTTTCCGCCGGCTTGCGTATGGTTGGCTATATTAGCCTTTGTCTACAAAGACAGCCCTGCAAGGCAGCAAGGGGGAGAAGTTATGTAAGGCCCCGCTTGCGCTCCGATGGCCACGTCATAGGGATTTGAGATGTTTTATAGAGATAGCTGCCTGACCAACTAACTCGCCTCCGCTCAGTGACAACCTCCGATGTTTTGTCCACCTCTGCTTATTCAACAAATTTACAGTTGACCTCTAGAAGGGCAAACTGCTTAAATACAATTACCCAATGCTGCTTGCTTGTGTTCGTTGGCTTGAGCTCCAACGCGAAGTCCTATATGCCGGATGAAGGCATCCTGTTGTCCAACATCATTGTGATGTCATACAGGACCTGAGGTTTGCGTGAGTATCCGTTGTCCCATGTCTGGCTTATTGGTGTGCAGACTGGTGGTTCCTCGCCGTACAGTCAAACACTCTCCTACTTCGGAGGAATCGGCGATCCTACTAACTTAAGCCAGGACCCGGAAGGGACCTGTTGCCCAGAACGCTCGACGAGGACGCGTCAATAGGTCTTGAGTAAACCGCAAACAGCCAACAAATGCTGGTGTTGATTGCGACGTCTTGTAAATAGAGCATATATTTAACTTTTAGCATATAGACAATGGATTCTAAAAACCAGAAATAAAACAAATAAATAGATATGCTTAAATTTTACTTACGTTGTGTTAAATTGAATTGACGTGTAGTTTCAGTATATCCCGACCTTAGTTGTCTCTTATTCTTTGTATAGCGTGGGTTATTTTACATCTACGTTATGTTTCTATTAAAACAAAATTGCTGCTTTTAAATTTGAACCCATTAAATCATGCGAAAAGTTAATCTACGTGAAAGAAATCTGACTTAACCAGATGGCGTCACCAATCTCTGTACACAGTAATACTGGTTGTTGTGGACAAGCCAACTTAGCGCCCCTTATATTCACTCTGCAAATCCTGAATCCACGGATTGTTTGCTCTTGGTATTGGCCGCATCCATTCATGTAGTTATTCATGTTTTGTTTGTTCATACAATATGGTGATAAATTGCCGTTCTCTTCCAGAGATTTAGCTCAGCAAACATGGCCTCAATACTTTTCAAATGCCAGGATTAAGAAAATGAGGCCCATGAAACTGTGATCACGAACTTTATGAAAGTACGTCGCTGATGTCTTTCGCTGAATACCTGGGGCTGTTTGTAGAGTTAGTCATACGTCCAGAATTATAATTATGTGCTTCATTCAATGTGTTTGTGTGAGTGTGTGTGTGTGTGTGTGTGTGTGTGTGTGTGTTGTGTGTGTGTGTGTGTGTCAGTACCCACCTAATTTTGGTCTTGGCCTTCAATCTCTGAGCATTGTAGAGGCCGCCATCTGAGCGTGAGTGAATGTATATACCACCATCCTAATCACGAAAGGCATATTTCAGTAGAAGTGAAAAGTATATCCCAAAGATGGTGGAAGCTAGTTCACAACCTTGCTTAACTCCACTCTTAATTTCAAACTCTTCTGAAGTTGCACCATCAAACTTGATTATAACCTGTATGCCTGTGTGGAACGATTCCACAATGGACAGAAGAGTTGGTGGGCAGCCAATCTTCTTTAGTGCCTTGAACAGACCCTCACGACTGACCAAATCAAATACCTTTGTGAGGTTTAAGAACCACAGGCTTTCTTTATCCCTTTATACATGCTTTTGATGTTTCCTTTATCATTTGCAGTTTGAATGGACTCTCATAATTTGGTCCAATAGTCATGTGTACACTGCCTGGCAGCCTTTTGCATATCCTTCCTAGCTTGCTTAAGCTCACTGAGAGTGTTACGCTTTTTTCTTTCCTTGTTTCTTAAGAAAGCTTTCTTCTTTTTATCAATCAAGGGCTGCAGTGTCTAGCTATTTCCCCACAAATCAGTCCTTCCTCTTATGATCCAGAGTGCCGTAAACCTCTACCGCTGTTTTATAAAGAGTTTCCTTAAGTTTACCCCACATTTCACTTGCTGTACAAATGTCTCATGTATCAGTTGAATCAAGATGCTGCTGGAACTCAAAGCACTCACCAGGATCAAGGGTGTTACTAGCATTAATCCTGCGGCTAGAATTGTGTTTAGCTGTTTAGGTTTTCTTTGGTCTCTGTCTAACCCTTGCAGCAACCAAAGAATGATCCGTATCACTGTCAGCACTGTGGTAACTTCTAGTTAATGATGTTTGGTTCAGATTTTGTCTCCGTGTGATGATGAAGTCCAGCTGATGCCAATGGCCGGATCTTGGATATTTCCATGTGACCTTATGCAGCTCTTTTGTTTTAAAGGAGTTTGTAATACATAGGTCATTTCTGGTGCAATGCTCCAGCAGCCGTTGCCCATTTTTATTCATGCGGCCGATGTTGTATTTTCCAAGGCACACTGGCCATAAACACGAGTCCTGGGCATATGGTTCTTATGTTTCAGGTTGCAAGCCGTAGCTTGATGTTTCTATTTTTATTTGTTCCTGATGCATTGGTTTAACAGCCTGCGATTCAGTTTTGTTCCAGCCCCAAGCACCCATTGAAGCAGGCAGGCTGTGGCGGATCAACACCCAGTTGGAAGGGAGGATGCCCACCTTAAGGCGGGCGGTAGTTGATCAGTGACACATGTAGGTGTCTTCCCACCGCCAGAGACAAGCCGTGGCGCCCCATGTCTAGGCCAATTGACTAAATGTTACCTCTCGCTTCGTTTCCGAGACCGGTTAAGACCAGGGATGGTGTTATACCTCTCCATAGCACAAAGCCGGGGCTAAAATATAGAGACCGTGTGTTGCCCATGCAGCATGATCCCTCTCTCGGCCTGCCTAGTTCACTCCAGAGGAATGGTAACTACCAATACATCTGGAACAAGACAAGCTGCAGAAGCTGCCGGATCAACAAGCAATGCTCTAACTGTCTGCCAGTCGGAGCTTCGATCTTAGACCAGCCGCCAACCAAGGCTTAGGGCCTAGTCTACCCTGCCATGACATTTTGTCTTTAGGTTGCATTTACTCGCACCAGGATAAGGCTTTTACCTTCCCAATTGTGCTGTTCCGCCCGAAGCCGTTGGCACAATGTGGGGTGTCGGGTTTGGTTAGCGCCGCCCAACATTCGGAGCTAACAGAAAGCAGGAAGTACCGTCCACTGTCATACGGTAGTTCGGTCGTATCTAAGAGTTGACACTGTAACTAAGACTTGACACTGACCAAATCATCATATTCAGGTTTTTGCCACATCTGTTAATTTGACTAATACATTTCGCTCCCTCAGAAAGTAAAACTACACTACAGAACGCTTCTCACCCAGAAATCAATGGCAAACTACTGAAGGTAAACTTGCCTAAAAATACAACTTATGGTTCATCGCAACGTCCTGCATAGTCCACACAACCTGTACTTTCCAATATATATATATATATATATATATATATATATATATATATATATATATATATATATATATATATATATATATATATATATATATATAAGATAATGTTTGTTTGTTTGTTTGTTTGTTTGTTTGGTTGGTTGTTTGTTTGTCCTTTATGCGTTCCGAACGGTCCATCCGATTGAAATGAAATTTGGTACAGATGTTGTTCTCATCCCCGCGGATCCAACTGAAATAGTTAGTTTAAAATCAATTTTTAATTTTTACACGAAAGAAAAAGGCTACGAGCTTCAGATACAGACGAGCAACGGCAACAGAAGCATCAGAAACAGACGCGCAACGGGAACGGTAACGGGAGCATCAGAAACAGACGCGCAACGGGAACGGGAACGGGAGCATCATAAACAGACGAGCAACGGGACCGGGAACGGGAGCAGGGGCCGAACGCGTACTCTGTGCGCTTAGAGAAATGTATTTGAATATATAATGACTACTTATATGAATTAAATGAGACGCTCTCCCCCCCCCCCCCCCCAGGTGTCCTGGCGACGCAGGGCGGGGTCAGCTAGTTAATATATAAATGAATACATCTCCCTGAAGTAAGTTTTTTTGTTTTTGTTTTTTTTTTTGTTGTGTTTGTTTTTTGTTTTTTAGTGACACAGATGTTTAATTTTCTTAGTTAAGGCAGAAATATTAGTTGCACGTCCTTTAGTGGATGTTGCGGTCGATCCTAGGATTTATTGGCTGTTTTTGAGCTGCTTGACAAGTTTAGTTTAGTAATTTTCCATTGCTCTCTGAAAAGCCAACGCCTCATACCATTACCATCAACGCAAAGCTGTCTCCTTAATCACTGGCAGCTGATGTCAATCACCCAACTCGCTATGGCGAGAAGTTATCAGAATGCACGTCTCACTATCTCCTAATCCACATCATCAGCATGTGCCATGCCATTTGGCGTAGGCGTTAATGTCTCTCCAATATCTTGGTCTTTGGTGTTCTGGATTAATTCTGCTGCTGATAATCCTCTAAGTCAGGGGTCACCAAACTACGGCCCGCGGGCCGGATCCGGCCCGCGACGTCATTTCATCCGGCCCGCGACTGTACTCGAACTTGCTTGATATAACGTATGAAACACGAGACGTTGTGGTACAGTTTAAATGTAAATATTATGTTTAGAATAATAGGAGATCTTCACACGTGCGGATACCTCCTGGCTGCTCTAGGCTGTTTATTTATGCGGCCCTATTTATATTTTTGCAAACCTTATTATGAGATATATTCTATTACCAAATGAAGCCGCATGTCGTGGCTCTACAAGAGTATGGAGTAGCATATCCCATGATACCCTGGTAAAAAATGCATAGGATGCTGGGATGTTGTGTTGGTATGCCTATAAGAGCCCAGTCACGCCAAGTTCCCGCCTCTTTGGCCTTGAGAGCAACTGAGGCCGAAGAGATGCTGATGTCTAATTTTCAGCAGAGGGTTTGAACTCATCCCTCTGAGCCACTACCAAGCACATGGGCGAACATGCCCCAGGCACAACCGAGCGTGGCCACTGTTTTTCCAGACCTCAGTTGAGAAGGCAGATAGATCATGTGAAGATCCAAAAGAGCCAAGAGGATCTTGATTGTGGATTGACGATTATCTGCTGCGGGGTGAGTTTTGAATGAACCTTCATAGTTTAAATAGTAACATAGGAACAGAATAGCTATGTCTGTGCCCGAGAACAATAATAGAGGGGTATATGCCTGGGAAGAGAGGAAGAGGAAGGCCAAAGAGAAGATACGTGCAGGATGTGGCGGATAATCTCCAGAAGGGTGTATCTGAAGCGGGACATCTTGCTTATGATCAAGAGGTTTTCCGGAAGGTTGTTATGGGAGCGAGGTTCTGCAAACGGCATGCTACTAAATGAATGACTTTTGTTCCATCTTGTTGTCTGATAATTGCTGGTGTTATGTATCAGACTACAGTTACAGTGTTGGATGACTACCCGTACTGTGATGGAAGATCACTGGTACTGTGTTGGATGACTACCCATGCTGTGATGGAAGATCACTGGTACTGTGAAGGATGATCATGTGTATGTTTATTCATGGGGATGCATCTAATCATGAATTGTATTTATTTGTTTATTAATCAGATGTTGTTGTATCTTTTCAATTACATTATTCTGATTCCCTGTACACGGACCTGAATTTCTTCTGATATTTCTAAATCTTTTCTATCTTGTTAGCCGTAGAAATAGAATGAGATTCTCTCTGTCTTCTTATTCCTCTCTTCTTCTACGGCCCATGAGCAGTCGGCGTTGTACTATTATCTCTATCATCTCTGTGCGGTTACACAAAGGTACCTATAAACTGTATATGTACCTTTGATGAGCCGTAGCTTCACCAGTGACCCCTAGTCCTCTGCTTTTCTTCTGTTTCAATAGGATTTTAATTATGTTTCTAATTTAATGTCTTTTTTTCATTTTCAGATCCCGTGTGCTTCACCCTTAATTATGGCTACTAGGAAAACAAAATTGAACGCCGATTGTCGATTTTTCAATGAGGAATGGGGAGTAAAGTACTTCTTTGTTGAAACAAAGGACCAGAAAACCAGTTGCGTAATATGCAGCGAAAGTGTTGTCGTTTTGAAAGAGTACAATCTTCCGCGTCACTACGAAACAAAACATCTATCAACAGATTAAAAGTTTTCTGGAAATTTACGTTCTGGGAAATATGAGTCCATTAAACGTGGTTTTGAAACACGAAATCTCTTCACGAGAAAATTTGTTGAAAATGAATCTGTCACTCGTACAAGTTACAAAACAGTGCATAATGCAGAACGAGGAAAGCCGTTTACTGATGACAACTTCATCAAAGAGTGTATGATCGAAGCAGCAAATGACTTGTGTCCTGAGAAAGCCGATTTGTTTGGAACTATCAGCCTTTCGGCAGTTCAGTTGTGCGGAGAACAGAAGAACTTGGAGAGAACATAGTGCTACAGATATTGGAGAAAGCTAGGATCTTGTTGTGGTATTCTCTGGCGCTGGATGTTTCTACTGACCTCTAGAGTAAGTCACAACTTCTCTTGTTCATTCGTGATGTCAATTTGGACTTTCAGATAACGGAAGAGTTGGCGTCCGTTTGCAGCATGCATGGAACAACAACTGGGAAATATATTTTCGAGGAAGTGCAAACAATTTTGCAAGACTATAATCTTCAGCGGAATCAGCTTCGAGGTGTTACAGTTGATGGAGGAAAAAAAACATAGCTGGAGTAAGGAAGGGTCTAGTGGGGCAGATCAGGACTCAGTTGGAAGATTTGCTAATTCCGGGCGCTCTGTTCATATACTGCATCATACATCAGCAAGTACTCTGTGGGGATACTTAGATATTTATTGTGTACTGAAACCAGTCGTTTCTGCTGTGAACTTGATTCGGGAACATGCACTCAATCACCGTCAGTTCCAGGCTTTTCTTGAATAAACTGATTCTGAATTCTGTGACTTGCCTTATCACACATCAGTCAGGTGGCTCAGCTTCGGTAAAGTCCTGCATCGTTTTTACAAGCTCCGAAACGAAATAGATGTTTTCCTCACTGAAAAATATAGAGCTGATTCACAGCTGTCAGATTCTACCTGGCTGTAAAACGTGTCATTTTTGGTCAACATGAATGAACTGAACTTGAAACTTCAGGGAAAGATTTACCTCGTCTGTGATCTCTACAGAACAATCAAAGGGTCATTGTTGGAGGCATAACTGGAAGGAGAAAATCTTTCTCATTTTCAATGTTTCAAAGAGTTTGGAGAGATTTTCAGATATTGACAGAATTGAGGGTGACATTCTTCTGTTCCAGAATCTGTTTGATTGTAACCTTGATGATGTGCCAGTTGAACAACAGTTGGAGCTCACTGATGTGCAAGCAAATGACTTGTTGAAAGAGAAGCACAGAGAATGAAAAACTTGTTGAATTGTACCGCTGCTTACCCGATGTTGAGTTTCCGAAACTTAAGAAATTTGCCGCTGGTAATGGCATCAGTGTTTGGAACAACTTATGTCTGTGAGGAAACATTTTCAAAAATGAAGTCTGTGAAGTCACCACATCGAACGAGATTGACTGATGAACATTTGAAAGCATTTCTCTTGATTGGATGCAGCAATTCCAAAACTAAACATTGTATGGTATTTTGAAAGCCACACGTCAGTTTCACAAATCTCCCTATCCTCTTTTGCCGCTTAGTTTGTGAGATTCGGATATGTGCACATTAGGTCTGATGTAACTATCTTTTTGCTAACGTCGCCTTCTTTGATAACTTTGTTTAGTAAATAAATGTGTTGGTTGTCTTTGTTTTTTGTGTGCATTGCACGCCCTTCCTATGATTAACTTAGTTTTTCGTCTCTTTTCCCAGAGCTTTCGTTCTAGCTTGCAATTATTGTTAAAGTTAGTTGTATATCCTGTACAGGACGTTTGCAGTCAACACCTGCATTGTTTGCTGTTGTTGATGTCTTGGCAAGTTTACGTTCAGTAGTTTAATATTGCTTACTGAACGATCGGCACCCATAACATAGCACAAACACAAGTGCAACGTTGTCTGCTGCCAAATCGCGCGCAATTGTGTTTCGAAGACGGGTATACCGGATTACGAACCGAGTCCGTAAGACCTTCGCCACGGAGATCGGCGCAAGTATTGTACAGAATGACTATCCGGCCCGCGCTCGTCATTTACTCAGCTAATCCGGCCCGCCGTGAAAAAAAGTTTGGTGACCCCTGCTCTAAGTCATTCTCAATCCATCCAGTATCATTACTTTTGTTCTGCCTCTGCCTCTCATCCCCTCGATCGTTTCAGTCGTCAACATGATTTCAGTCATCACGATGTTCCCCAAAGCCTCTCAGCTCATCACATGACCAAAGAAGGTGCCTGTAATTTTCTCAGTAAAATCACGAAATCTGCCCAGCTCCTTGCCGCACCTTGCTCCTTTCAGTTTAATATTCAGTGACGTGCCCGGGTTAGAGTTCACCTCCGGGACCAAATGTCGCATGTTTATTCATGTTTGCACTAAGCTCTTCCAATACCGAATGAATCGCCGAAATAAACGTAACAAGAACTTGTTGTTAACAAATATATCAAGCAATCCTTTTAAAAAAAGGAGACGTGAAGGTGCAGCGCTCGTCTCTAGAAACTGATAAAAACTATCATTTTATATGTCTTGGGGTGTGTTAGACAGAAGGTGCTAATTTCATACTTTATAGACCAAATTGTGTCTGGAGCGAACAAACAAACGAACGCACGAAAGAACTTTATTTTCAAAGGGTTAAGAATTGTGCACGCAGGACCGTTTGACATTCTGCCTATCTTATCTCTCTTCTCTCAAACATTATTTAGAAGTAGTATCACGTGCATAGACTACGCTTTATTTCAAAGCTAGCGAACATAAAACACACACACACGCACACACACACACACACACACACACACACACACACACACACACACACTCGCACAAATACAATAATGAACAGGACAGAGAGGCTGTCGTCTGCCTGCTGTTGGTTATGTTGTCTAACCTGCGGTCGGGGTGTATTTAAAATTAACTCATGCCCACCAATCTTATAAAATGGACACTAAAGATTTTCACGTAAGTTAAAGACTATCTGTATAATAATGGCTACAACGAGAGCCGAGAGGTTGTAAACAAATACGGACCTAGCAATAAATCCCCAGTATGTCACGTGGCGTGGGATCAACTAGAGACTGAGATAAGGGGAGTGGTAAAGCAGCATTCGCTTTCAGAAAACATCATCATCTACACAGATGGGTACATGAAGCACGGTTCTAGGTTATTGTGGACGTACGCGGTACAAAGGGAAATATTCAGATATGGTAGGGAGGCTTTCTGAACTGCTCAGATCTCCGTTGCCTCATGAGTACTCGAGCCGACAGCGGAACTGTCATTTATTTACTGCCAACATAGTACCTTGCGGTGTATGATAGAGGGGTCTTTGAGCCTGAGGAATTAAGGCCGCATGGCTAGTACAGTCGCCGCGAACTGTGCAGGTTAGAATTTTCTTTTTGCCCCCGACAGATAAAAAATCCCACACCTTACCGAGGGATCGAACCCGGGTCTCCCGAATGGGAGTCCGGCGTTCTAGCCACTCGGCTAGCCGCTCCTCAACACAAAAACAACACAAATGTGGCGATCGAAGCAGATTCTATGAACATGCTACAGGAACTTGCAGCCTGCAGTCTTCGCTCTACGTGGGTAGACAGCATTTGGGAGCGCTGTTTCGCATAACTTACATTGATTTAAACCCGGATATGCCGGAGAAAATGGTAATGAACTCGCAGACAAAGCTGACAAGTAATGCGCCGGTACACAAGGGAAGAAGCATGGGCAGGGGGACATAGTAAAGTGCAGTATGGACTCGGCAGTAAGATACTGGCGAGACTCTTACGTTAACCTGACTTTCCAACCTGGCAGTGAAGTCTGGCCAACCTGGCAGTGAAGTCTGGCCAACCACGTGGATGTCATCTTCGATGCTAAGAGAAGGGATGTCATAATCCATGCGGTTTTCTATGCCAAAAGAAGGGATATCATAATTTATGCCGTCTTCGAGGTCAAGAGGGGATATCATAATCAAACCGTCATATGAAGGCTTAGCTGAGTTACTTTGAAACGGGTATTGCATAGTTGTACCGAGCAAGCTTGACATGGCCAGTGATCAATAACCTCGTTCGTGATAGCATACCATTTACACCCCTGAAGTCGGAGTGGATTCGTCTGAGAGCGAGGTACACTGGTGATAGGGACAGCTTCAGTCTATTGCTGCTAGAAGTACTTCTTCTGAGTTAGCGAGGGAGAGCACACATAAAAAATAACATTCATATTGACTTAACACCATATTTTGCGTACATTATAACGCAGCAGGTCAAGATGCAAGTCTCTTGACTCGGGTTAAACAGCAGCAACACGAATGAGGTTTCTGTTTCCGAACTCAATATACAGCTCGTGACCTCAGTTGTTTGCACGAGCATGTAACTACAGCCAGGTGAACTATTACATCAGCAAGCTGAACATATAGATCACGTTCGTGTTTGCATCACGTAGAATGAATTCTCATGCACGGTTTTAATTTTAATCTCACATTTTAATATTTCTAAGATCCATATATTCTAAAATCCACGACATTCTAACATTCACACCTTCTACAATCCACAACATTCTAAGATTACACATTTTACAATCCACGACATTCTAGGATCCACAAATTCTACAATCCACGACATTCTAAGATCCACACATTCTAAGATCCATGACAATATAAGATCCACACATTCTAACATCAATAATATTATAAGATCCACACATTTTATCATCCATGACAGAATAAGATCAACACATTCGGCGATATGGTAAGATCCATGACAGTATTCTGAAATCTTCGACATTATAAGATCGCACATTCTAAAATTCTCGACATTATAAGATCCACACAATCTAACATCCACGACATTATAAGATCCATACATCCTAAAATTCACAACATTCTGAGATTCACACTTTCTACAGTCACGACAGCCTAGGATGCACACATTCTAAAATCCACGACATTCTAAGATCTAAACATTCTAAACTCTTCGACATTCTAAGATCGAATCATTATAAAATCATCGAAATTCTAAGATCCATACATTCTAAAACCCACTAAATTATAAGATCCACCCATTCTAAACTCCACTACTTTCTAAGATTCACACATTCTGCTTGCTTGTGTTCGCTGGCGGTGAACTCCATGCGCGATGTCGGGTGAAGGCATCCTGTTGTCCAACATCAATGTGATGTCATACCAGACTGAGGTTTGCGTGAGTATCTGTTGTCCCATGTCTGGCTTATTGGTATGCAGACTGGTGGTTCCTCGCCGTGCAGGCAGATACTCTCTTACTTCAGAGAAATCAACGATCCTACTGACTTTAGCCGAACCCCGAAGGGACCTGTTGCCCAGGACGCTCGGCGAGGACGCGTCAATAGGTCTTGGCCAGTATAGAACCCAGCCCTGGTGCCTTGGAAACACCTCTGCGTCCCATTCACACATTCTAAAATCTATGACATTATAAGATCCACACATGCTAATATCCATGACATTCTAAGATACACACATTCTAAAATCCACGATATTTTAAGATCCACATTCTAAAATTCACGACATTTTAAGATCAACACATTCTAAAATTAATTTTCAACTGTTGATTGACATTCATCATTTACAACATCACTTAACCTGGTGGAAACGAAGATGTCGATTTTGAGAATGGCGTAAGTTTGTTTCATGTCCAGGATGCACAGTCAACCCCAGCATCTATTGGCTGTATGCATTTCCTCGGCAATTTTATGTTCGTTAACTTGCCATTAATTTCTGAATGACCGAAGCTCATACCACTGTGTAAATCTGCACGAAGCTGTCTGCTCCTAAATTATAGATTTGAGAATATTCCGGACATTATAATGTGTGGATCGTATAATGTCGTGGAATTTAGAATGCCATGAAAAAATGTAGCTGGTGAAAAATTTTGAATATCTTGGGTCATTGATTACCAACAATGGTGACTCAATGAGAGAAGTTAAAAGACGGATAGCTATTGCTCTTGAAAGACTGGGGAAAAAAATGAATAAATTGTGGAGAGGGGCAGATGGAGCTATAAAAATCAGATTTTTAAGTGCATGCATCTTCCCCATTGCAACATTTGTCTGTGAGACCTGGACACTTACTAAGCAAGCTGAACAGCGCATAAATGTCTTTGAATATAAATGTTATAGACGAGCCCTATGTTCGTGCTATGGAGAGGCAATAACTTCCATCCCTTATGTCACAAGGTGCACATGGAGTACCATCAATCTTTATTGACGACGCCGAACTAGAGATAGTAGACCATTTTACATATCCAGGATCAGTGGTAAATAGCAAATTATCCCTAGATCAGGAAATCAACATCCGGATTGGTAAGGCAGCAACAACAATGAACAGGTTAAGAAAAAGAGTCTAGGAAAACAGGAAGCTTACTGCCGAAACAAAAGTCCTTGTCTATCAAGCCTGTGTCCTTAGTACTCTTCTCTGTGGCAGTGAAACCTGGACAACTTACTTCACACCAATAGAAACGTTTAAACAGCTTTCATATGCGGTGTCTGCGAAGAATTCTTGGTATTAAGTGGCAAGACAAAATCACAATTACTGAAGTATTGGAAAGATCAGGTTGTGTGACGGTTTATTCCATGCTCAGTCTTCGTAGACTTAGATGGATAGGACATGTTAGGAGGATGGATGATGGTAGAATACCAAGGTACATCGTTTTTGGTGAATTACAGATGGGTAAGAGATCTCAGGGTCGGCCTCTACTACGATACAAAGATGTGTGTAAGCGGGACATGATTGATACAGGCATTGATAATGCACATTGGGAGCAAGTCGCCGCTGAACGTGTTGCATGGAGAGCAAACATCAGAAATGGAATAAAGACAAAGGAGAAAATTATTGCAGATACGTCACACACGAAGCGTGTGAGACGTAAGATGGTGCATGATGGTGGAAATGACCACGTGTTCACATGCACCCACTGTGAACGGACATTTACAGCGCGAATTGGCCTTATCAGTAACATTCGCTACCTCCATAGGTAAAAGTTGTTATTTTGTGGTTGTTTCGGGATTTGAAATTTAAATATTGAGCACAACCCACTACTGGCAACGCCGATCGCATTCTGGTATGAACCTAAGGCCTATCCACGTCAATATGGAAGCACTATACTCGAGTTTCGCCCTCATTTGAGCTCGTCAGTAGTGCATATCCCTGACCGGATCCGGAAACAGTCCCGGATCACGCGTGTGAAGCGGGTGTGTAACCACGCTGCACACACTGGACACACCAAATTATCACAACAGAACATCACAACGCTACCCATCGTAGGCTATGCTCAAGATTGCCCAATCGCCGCGACCGACGTCCGTCAATCGATGGGACCCGAACGATCAGGACTTCTCACTGGCAAGGAACACCAGGCCTCCTAAATCCAGTGAGCAATAATCAATTGATTATGTGGTTGTTTCGGGATTTGAAATTTAAATATTGAGCACAACCCACTACTGGCAACGCCGATCGCATTCTGGTATGAACCTAAGGCCTATCCACGTCAATATGGAAGCACTATACTCGAGTTTCGCCCTCATTTGAGCTCGTCAGTAGTGCACATCCCTGACCGGATCCGGAAACAGTCCCGGATCACGCGTGTGAAGCGGGTGTGTAACTGTGTAACCACGCATAGCCTACGATGGGTAGCGTTGTGATGTTCTGTTGTGATAATTTGGTGTGTCCAGTGTGTGCCGCGTGGTTACACACCCGCTTCACACGCGTGATCCGGGACTGTTTCCGGATCCGGTCAGGGATATGCACTACTGACGAGCTCAAATGAGGGCGAAACTCGAGTATAGTAGCTTCCATATTGACGTGGATAGGCCTTAGGTTCATACCAGAATGCGATCGGCGTTGCCAGTAGTGGGTTGTGCTCAATATTTAAATTTCAAATCCCGAAACAACCACATAATCAATTGATTATTGCTCACTGGATTTAGGAGGCCTGGTGTTCCTTGCCAGTGAGAAGTCCTGATCGTTCGGGTCCCATCGATTGACGGACGTCGGTTGCGGCGATTGGGCTATCTTGAGCATAGCCTACGATGGGTAGCGTTGTGATGTTCTGTTGTGATAATTTGGTGTGTCCAGTGTGTGCAGCGTGGTTACACACCCGCTTCACACGCGTGATCCGGGACTGTTTCCGGATCCGGTCAGGGATATGCACTACTGACGAGCTCAAATGAGGGCGAAACTCGAGTATAGTGCTTCCATATTGACGTGGATAGGCCTTAGGTTCATACCAGAATGCGATCGGCGTTGCCAGTAGTGGGTTGTGCTCAATATTTAAATTTCAAATCCCGAAACAACCACATAATCAATTGATTATTGCTCACTGGATTTAGGAGGCCTGGTGTTCCTTGCCAGTGAGAAGTCATGATCGTTCGGGTCCCATCGATTGACGGACGTCGGTCGCGGCGATTGGGCAATCTTGAGCATAGCCTACGATAGGTAGCGTTGTGATGTTCTGTTGTGATAATTTGGTGTGTCCAGTGTGTGCAGCGTGGTTACACACCCGCTTCACACGCGTGATCCGGGACTGTTTCCGGATCCGGTCAGGGATATGCACTACTGACGAGCTCAAATTAGGGCGAAACTCGAGTATAGTGCTTCCATATTGACGTGGATAGGCCTTAGGTTCATACCAGAATGCGATCGGCGTTGCCAGTAGTGGGTTGTGCTCAATATTTAAAAGTTGTTATGCCTTTTTAAAGCACAAACTATCGTCTGTCAAGACGGCAAAGTGCCAATGGATGGGTGGAGACGAGCCCTAAGGATATCTTGGATAAATAAAAGAAAAAATGCACCCATAATTCTAGAGCTCAATACTGAAGAAGGTTGGCTATTAAAGACGATAAAACAAAGAAAACTAAAATATTTTGGTCACTTGAAACGTCACGAAAGTTTGGAGAGAACAATAATGGAGGGGTATATGCCTGGGAAGGGAGGAAGGGGAAGGTCACAGAGCAGATGGGTGTAAGATGTGGCGGATGATCTCCAGATGGGTGTATCGGACGCGGGACATCTTGCTTATGATCGAGAAGTTTTCCGGAAGGTTGTTAATGGAGCGAGGTTCTGCAAAGGACATGCTACTGAATGAATGAATGAATGAATGAATGAATGAATGAATGAATGAATGAATGAAATAATGAATGAATTAATGAATATATGAATGAATGCAATAATGAATGAATGAATGAATGAATGAATGAATGAATCCTAGAATGTCAGGATTGTATAATATGTATGTGTGATTCTTAGAATGTGTGATACTTAGAATGCGTGATTCTTAGAATGTGATTCTTAGAATGTGTGGGTATTAGAATGTCGTCCTATCGCTGGTATGTACTGTGGTACTATCCCTGGTGTGTACTGACTTCATATGGCTGGTGTGTACTGACATCCTATCGCTGGTGTGTACTGTCGTCCTATCGCTGGTGTGTACTGTCGTCCTATCGCTGGTGATTACTGTCGTCCTATCGCTGGTGATTACTGTCGTCCTATCGCTGGTGTATACTGTCGTCCTATCGCTCGTGTGTACTGTACTTTCGTCATATTGCTACAGAATACAGGTCTTATGTCCAAACAGGCGCCCCGCGATGTACAGCTTGGTTTAATTTTATCTTCAATCCTGGAGCCTTACCCAGAATGGAACACACGTCTGCGATGTGTGAGGCAGGCATTCTGACCTCTCGAGTGGACTAATGGATGGGAGGGCAGTTAGACGGATGAATGAGTTTATATTTGGACAGATGGATAGATAGATAGATAGATAGATGGTTGAATGGATGAATATGAGTGGATGGATGAAAGAATGGGTGGATGAATGGATTGATGGATGGATGGAACGTTTTATATTTGGACGGATGAATAAAAAGATGGTAGGATGGATGTATATTATTAGATGGATGGAGGGATGAATGGGTTCATTGGGAATGGGTGAGACTGTGGGTGGTTGGATGGAGGAAAGGTTTTCTGGATTGATGCATGGTTGGTTGTTTGGATTAACGGAATGATTTTTGAATGATTGGATGAGTGGCTGAATGGATAGATAGATGGATGGCTTGAAGGAAGGATTAATAGATGAGCGGACGGATAAATGAATGGTTTAGTCAATGGATGGCTGGTTAATTGGTTGAATCGATTGATGGATCGGTTGATGAATGAATGGTTATGTGGACGGAGGAGTGAATTGACAGATGTTTGGATAACTGAATTGTTGGTTGGATGGAGGGATGAAAAGATACATTTATGGATGGGTGGATGGATGGTTGGATTGATGGATGGGTCGTTGGATAGGCGGATAGATGGGTGGATTAATGCGTTAGTATGTGGGTGAGTGAGTGGGTCGAAGGGCAAACAAGTTTATGGATTATAGTTGGATGAAGGTATGGGATGAATGTAGGTTGACCGATGGGAATTTATAATTGAATGAACGAGTGGAAGCGCGAATGAAAGAAAAGATAGATGGATGAATCAATAGATGGATGGATATATGAGCATACAAGTTAACAAGTTAAACAGCTCACTTCATGTACGCATCAAATTTTCTTTCACAACTGAACAAACAACACTCTGTGACCTACCCTATCCTGTTGCTTCTTTCTTCTTCTTCTTTTGTCCTACAGCTTTTACAGTTAAACCACCGACCCTATCCTACTGCTGAGCTTTTATCCGAATGTTTACTTATACGAAAAGATTCCCACAATCCCTAGACACCCATCCATTTCCGGAACATGGTTGTCACGACATCGAAACCGTCCGGTGGCTGTTTGAAGTCTTGAGGTAGTAATCTTGCCTGTCAATAATTTCAACGGCGCAAATATGAGCACATTATCGCTAAATTACGCAGCAAAATTTTTTTGCCATTTGCATGGGAGATCCTATTTGATATGGGGTTTTCTACAAGAGCAAACTCAGGAACTGTTGCTGAAAGTGAAAGGATACGGTTCCTGAGTTCTTCATTTGCCAGGGGTTGTTGTTAGCATAGGTTCGCGAACTTTTTACTAGACCTGTTGGTTTCTAATGATATCAAACACTCCAACAACGATCTCGTGGATTGTGAACTGGGATACCTAGCCCACTTGGGTTATTGAGGAAATAATCAAGACCTATACACATTGTGCATATTAAAAATTGAAACAATACATACAATGAGGTCGATCAAATGAGACGACATCGGAAAATGAAGAAGAAGAGGAAGAATAAGAAAGACCGAAGAGGAAGCAGTAGCAGCAGCAGCAGCAGCAGTAGTAGTAGTAGATGTTGTTGTTGTAAGGTAACATAAAGCACCCATTCTCTCGGCATTAAGCCTATTGAACAAACAAGTGAAAGTACTACGGACCCGTTTATACGCTTTCAAGCCTAATTTGTATATGGTGCTAGCCCCACACTGTACAGACCAAAGGAAACTATTCGAGCTGATGTAGTCCGTATGACGTCGGCATTTATCTCCCAAGGACATTTCCTGGCAGCCATGTTATTCTGGGTGGACATGGGAAGCCGTTGACATTTGGTTAACTCTCCGAATCGGGACAAGAACACAGGGCTGATCCAAGACTCAAGACTCGGCCATCTTGTCAGATGGTGAACCAAGACTGTCCGCTCTTATCAGCGCGGCACACACACACACACACACACACACACACACACATATATATATATATATATATATAATATATATATATATATATATATATATATATATATATATATATATATATATATATATATATATATATATATATAGCATATCCTTTTTACAGGACTTAGCTTTCAACACCAGCATCTTTCAGCTGTATGTTGATCTCTTGGCAAGATTACGCTCAGTAGTTTGCCATTGCTTTCTGAGCGGCCGGCTCACATACCCTGTAAGTTACCGATGCGATTCGAACCACTGCTGATTTGAACCGTCATCACGTTACCTGACGAGAGTATACGAGATTACAGAGAAAAGTCATAACCTCTAAGCCACGAAGCCAGCTATATACACACACACATTGACACCTTGCCGTCTTGACAGACGATAGTTTGTGCTTTAAAAAGGCATAATAACTTTTACCTATGGCAGTAGCGAATGTGACTGATAAGGCCAATTCGCGCTGTAAATGTCCGTTCACAGTGGGTGCATGTGAACACGTGGTCATTTCCACCATCATGTACCATCTTACGTCTCATACGCTCGGTGTGTGACTTATCTGCAATAATTTTCTCCTTTGTCGTTATTCCATTTCTTATGTTTGCCCTCCATGCAACACGTTCAGCGGCGACTTGCTCCCAATGTGCATTATTAATGCCTGTATCATTCATGTCCCGCTTACACACATCTTTATATCGAAGTAGAGGTCGACCCTGAAATCTCTTACCCATCTGTAATTCACCAAAAAAGATGTCCTTTGGTATTCTACCATCATCCATCCCCCTAAGATGTCCTATCATCTAAGTCTCTCTCTCTCTCTCTCTCTCTATATATATATATATATATATATATATATATATATATATATATATATATATATATATATATATATATATATATATGCTACTGGTACTATTGGGGTTGGAACTCTTCGCTGGCTTCTGAGGATGGGGACGGAGCGCTTATGGGAATGCCCCGAATGCTGTGATGTCGGTTCCTAAATCAATCATATATATATATGTGTGTGTGGGGTTTGCGTGTGTGTGTGTGTGTGTGTGTGTGTGTGTGTCATGGCGTTATTGCCTGGCATCCTCATTTATGTTGTGCGCCTCCTGACTGGCTGCCTCCGTCTTCAGGACCTTTCCTTTGCAGGAACATATCTAGAGCAGTCTTTTCTTTTCTTTCTTTTTTTTTACGGCTCCAGAGACTCGCCGTCGCCCCTTCTCCTGTGAGTTAAGACAGTTCCGCCACGTGAAGACAAGAAGTTGGTCTTTTGCTGCCAAAGGTGATGAATGGGGGTCATGGGTGTACTTTGCAAGGTTGTGCTCTCACACCAACTCTATATAGCTATATACCAGGAGTTTAAAACTTGCGCTACATATGATAATGATCATAATATGATGCCTCTTTGAGCGTAATTCTCGGGGAATTCTCCCCCCCCCCCCCCAGTTGCAATTAGAGTATACTTCCTGGACTGTCAGTGTTAATGCGCTATAATACATGGTTGTAGGCAGAGTATACTTCCTGGATTGTCAGTGTTAATGCGCTATAATACATGGTTGTTGCATCAAGTTTCATCACTGGAGCTCAATGAGAGAATATGCAAACAGCGTAGCACTACTTACGCCAATAGATCAAGCATAGAGAAGGCACACAATTTAGCCATTGTAGCGACGACAACACAACTGGTATTCAACCAGGAAGGTACAAGAAGGTTTGCATATTCTCAAAAATACAGTGACGTCTGTAAGAAAATCAAATATTTGTTTCGTCTCGCACATCTAGTTTTTTCCCATAGTGCTAATGCATTAGTAGAGGATTCACAGCATATAGAAGATTTCAGATTTGCAGAGATCGGTAATGGGTATCTGACGCTAGCTGAAGTGCACAAAAAGTCAGCCGTGACTGCGCGTATTTTTACACAAAACTACAAGAAGCATATCTTAACTGATTCAATACCGAAGGATAATATATCGCCAAATGTGACCTCTCATTTGGACACAAGGACACAATACTAAGGTTATCGTGTTATTTGTTTTGTTTTGTGGCATCTTCTGCACTGGTACAAATATTGGAAGTACAAAAATTCGCTCCCTGCAAAGTTGTATGATTCCTGTTGTGTATGGATGCGAATGGTGGACAATGAGTAACCTAACAAATCAGCTTGGGTGGAAATCAGAGTTAATCAATCTTCAAGAATCCCTTTGCAGTCTAAACGTCAATATCGGCTATCGTATGCTTATTAGCATTCATATTGTTAATAAACAGAACCTATTTCTATACTGTATTCGACTAACAGTAATCGGTTCCTTAATGTTATCGAAGCATTATCGATTAGGCAATTCCAATCGTACAGATACAGATAACATCACCGTAGAAATGATCAATGCCTTAGAAGAATATGGAATAGACCAAGTCATCAGACTGCTGAACGCAGTATACGATACTGGAGATATACCTCCTGAATTATGTAATTCTTTATTTATTTCAATCCCGAGGAAATCAGGAGCCATGGAATCCGATCAACATAGAACAATTAGTATAATGAGCCACATCACGAAGATTCTGCTAAGAATTATCATGCAAAGAGTTAGGAAGAAAATACAACCCGAAATAGGAGAAGAACAATGTGGGTTTGTAGAAGGCAAGGGCACAGTAAATGCTGTGTATATACTGAGAACAGTAATTGAGCGTTTTATATAAGTAAACAAAGATCTATATCTTTGCTTTATTGACTACACACAAGGTGTTTGAAATCAAAAACAGGAAAGATAATATTAGAGGAAGATGCTATAATGAAGAGGTGGAATGAGTATATAAGAGAATTATATGAAGGAGAAAGGGAAGAATTAACAGAAGATAGTAACTTAGAAGGTCCACCTATTCTGAAAGAAGAAGTCGCTGACGCTATGAAACGTATGAAGAAAGGAAAAACAGCTGGGCCAGATGAAATCACAATAGAAGAATTAGAAGTATTGGGAGAATTTGGAGTAGATATATTAACCAAAATGTTGAATGTTATTTACAGCAGTGGATATTTACCCAGTGATATGCTGAAATCTGTATTTATAGCTATACCAAAAAGACCAGGAGCAATTGATTGTGAAGATTTTCGTACAATTAACCTTATAAACCATATCACTAAGCTTATACTCAGAATCATAATGAGAAGAACCAAAAATAAAATAAAAATGGAAATTAGTGAAGAACAGTATGGATTTGTGGAAGGTAAGGGCACAAACAATGCAATTTATACATTACGGACACTAATAGAAAGGTCAATAGAGAAACAGAGAGACATATATTTGTGCTTCATAGATTATACTAAGGGTTTGATAAAGTAAAACATGATGAACTGATTAAAATGTTGGAAGATATCAACACTGATGGAAAAGATTTAAGAATAATAAAGAATATTTACTGGAACCAAGTAGCAGCAATTAAAATGGGAAATAAAGAGGGTAGTTACGAACAGATAAAGCTAGGAGTACGACAAGGGTGTGTCTTGTCACCAGATCTTTTCTCCCTGTATAGCGAAGTAATAATGAGAGAAATCAAAGAGATGCCAGGAATACTAGTTGGAGGTTATAATATAAATAATATACGCTATGCAGATGACACAGTATTGGTGGCGGATAATTCAACAGACCTACAACAATTATTAGACGTTGTAGTAACAGAGAGTGCAAGGAAAGGACTCTCCTAGAATATCAAGAAAACAGTAACAATGGTAATATCAAAGAAAATGGTGGCACCACAATGTGACATAGAAATAGAAGGGAAAATCCTTAACCAAGTTGATAATTTTAGATACCTAAATTTTAAATTGTGTTGCGTATCCCTTACGGGACGTTGCAGTCAACACCAGCATTTTTTCAGCTGCTGTTGATGTACTAGGCAAGTATTACGTTCAGTAGTTTGCCATTGCTTTCTGAACGACCGGCCCCTATACCTTTTTCGAAAAAACCAGCACCGCCGTGTTTCGAACCCGGGTATACAGGCTCACAAACCGCGTTCGCAAGCCCTTAGCCACAGAGACCGACTTTACCTAGGGGCATTTATAACATCAGATGGAAGATGTACAACAGAGATTAGGAGAAGAATAGGGCAGGCAAAAGCCTCATTTCAGAAAATGAAGAGTATCTTATGCAATAAGTCACTATCACTGAATGTAAGAAAGAGAGTGCTGAAATGCTATGTAGAACCAGTTTTGCTGTATGGCAGTGAATCTTGGAATGTAAATGAACAAATTAAGAAGAAATTAGAAGCAACAGAGATGTGGTTCCTGAGACGAATGTTGCGAATTCCTTGGACTGCCAGAGTAACTAACGACGACTGCCTGAAACAGGCTAATGAAACTAGAACATTATATACAACAATAAGACAGAGACAAACAGCTTTCCTCGGTCATGTGATGAGAAGAGAGGCATTGGAGAACATCGTAACAACTGGAAAGATCGAGGGTAAGAGAGGCAGAGGTAGACCAAGAGAAGTGATGCTGGATGGATTGAGACGGTGGCATGGAGGAATATCAGCAGCAGAGTTGATCCAGAAAACCAAAGATCGAGATCTATGGAGAGCCATGAACGCCTACGCCAGCCAGCACGGCACTTGATGATGATGATATTGACTACACAAAGACTTTCGATAAAGTGAGACATGTCGACATGATAAGGATGCTTGAAGATCTACAAATTGATGGAAAAGACCTTAAACTTGTAAAAAACATATATTGGACAGAACAAGCTGCCATCAGAATTGATACCGATGTGAAGATCGTAAACTGATTAGAGTCATTAGACGTAGACAGTCAAAAGTTTTTGGGCATGTTAAGAGAAGAAATTACTTGGAGAACTTGATGACAACTGGCAAGATCGAAGGGAAGAGACAAGAGGAAGACGTAGAAGTAAATACCTGGATGGCTTGGCCACGTGGCATGGCCGAGACAGGAACACGGAGCTGATCCACGACTCTGATAATCGAGTGAGATGGCAGAACATGACCGCCCACGCTTACGGGCATGGCACATGAAGGAATGGACATTCCAATCGTTGTTCTGCAAACAGAAGGACTTCCTTTTAAATTTTAGACTTCCGTGGGGTTAACATACTCCCCATTCGATCTCTATCAGAAAATATGCATTTAGTATTTCAGCCATAGTATTATTCGGTAATTCACTTCTTATGATATACAACCCTACTGCCAAGTAGCAGAGTAGACGAAATGACGTCAAATAGAGTTGGTGAGAAAATCGCGAACCAACTTTTACGAGAAACCAACGATATGACGAAAAAAGGAGAAAACGTCAGAAGTAGTCAACAACAACAGTCAGATCTTGGGATTGACAGAAGAGGCAGCACGATTCGATTTGCAGAAATAAGATACATTATAAACTGGCACAACATCGCAAGGATGGATAATAAATATTAAATGGAAGGGCGAGATTATTCAGGTATGATTTGGATAAGCCCGAAGGCGACGGACAGATGCGACCGTATCAGAATGTGACTTAGAAGTCAGGACAAGGTGACGCAGAAGCCGATTGGTGAAGACAGAAGGACCGGGACATTTTAGTTGCAAGTATCTAAACATATTCAACTTCGAGTCATTGATCACTGTTGGTATTATGCTTCTACATTCTGTTGGATTGGTACAACCCTGGACCATTTGAGCAATTTTGATTATGTTCATCATTTGCAAAATTCTAAAAAAAAAAAAAGATTACGAACTACTTTAGAACCATAGCTAAGCGAAACACAGCTTGGATTTAGGAAAAACAAAGGATGCACAGATGCCATATTTGCTCTTAGACAGCTTATAGAAAAATCAATCGAATTCAATGAAACACTCTACTTAGCCTTTGTAGACCAAGCAAAGGCATTTGATAGAGTAGATAGAAACAAGTTGTGGGAAATCCTTAAACAATACGGAGTGAGTACACATCTAACAAACCTATGTAGAAGTTTATACAACAACAGTGAATGCATAGTGAGAGCAACCGGAGGACACTCAGAACCCTTCATCATAAGATCTGGAGTACGACAAGGTTGTGTCATGTCCCCTCTCTTGTTCATAACATATATAGACAACATATGTAAAGAAACCAGCCAAGCAGAGACAGCAAGAATACCGCATGACGAGAACACAGAAGAAGAACCATCTGCAAATCTAACCATTAGAGAACTCCTGTTTGCGGATGACCAAGCACTAATAGCAAAATCAGAAGCTGAATTACAAGAGCACATGAATAGTCTAAACGAAATGTGTAGGGAACATAACATGAAAATTAGCACAAGCAAAACAGAGGTAATGACTATAACTAAAGAAGAACAAACAACAACAATTCACCTGAACGAACATCCCTTGAAACAAGTAAAGAATTTAAAGTACCTAGGAAGTATAATATCATCAAATGGCAGATCAGAAGACGAGATCGAAAATAGGTGCAATAAGGCAAATCAACTCATTGGACAAATGGCACCAATACTAAAGAACAAACATGTATCAATAACTACCAAGAAAGCTCTTTACAACACACAATCTTCCTGCCAACTCTATGCTACCAATGCCAAACCTAGGACAATGACAGAAAAAGAGAAAAGAAAAATCACAACAACAGAAATGAGGTTCCTGAGAAGAATACTCAACGTATCAAGAAGAGATAAGATCAGAAATGAAGAAATCAGGACTAAAGTGGGGGTTAAAGCAGCACTAGATTTTATCAGAAAGCAGCAATTCAAATGGTTTGGCCATGCAAGTAGGTTACCAGTCAACAGCATACCACAACAAGCAATGATGTACAGACCAGATGGAATCAGAGGAAGAGGCCGACCACGTAAACGTTGGACGGAGGGAATAGCAGAGTCCATGGGAATATCGATATATGAAGCCCATAATCGGGCACTCTCACGAAGTTTATACTTCACCTCGACACCGCAAGGTACAAGAGGAACATGATGAGATGAGATGAGATGAACATGGGGTTTCATCAACATTAATGTTCATCAACGTGAGGTTTTATCAACATGATGGTTCATGAACATGAGGTTTTATCAACTGAGAGTTCAACAACATGAGGTTTCATCAACATGAGGTTTCATTAACATTTGGTTTCAATAACATGAGATTTCAACATGTGGTTTCATAAACTTGAGGTTTCATCAACATGAGGTTTGATCAACATGATGTCTCATCAACATGAGGTTTCATCAACATGAGGTTTCATTAGCATGAGGTTTAAGCACGAGGTTCCATCAATAAGTGATTATATTAAGAAGAGGTTTAATAACATGAGGTTTCATCAACATAAGGTGTCATCAGCATGAGGTTTCATCAGCATGAGGTCTCATTAGCATGAAGTGTCATCAGCATGAAGTGTCATCAGCATGAGGTTTCATCCAGGGAGATCGGGTTATCATGTGCTTGAAATTAGGGCATCCAGGCCACCACAAAGAGCATGACTATTACAAACTCCACCTGGTCGTCTTGGTCGAATGGATAAGATGGCGCGATCTTAAACATCTGTTGCGCTGATGCCGAGATAGCGAGTTCAGTGAGTTACATGTATCCCAAAAGCCAAAAACCCTTATGGCGAGGGTTACTGATAACAGGGAAAGCTAATTAGTTAGTTAGACTGTCCTCTTGAGCCTAAGGTGGCGCATAGGGCAGAAGTCATGGCTCTCCGTGGCTGCTACCTGTTGTAGATCTTGGATGGTCACTTGGCCGTTTAATGAGCCTTCTCTGATGGTGGTTCTACGCAGGGTCTCTCTTGGTCTTCCCCGTTTTCTTTTCCCTACTTGGTGACCATATGAGGGCTTGGTTGGGGAGTCTTGTCTTGTCCATTCTGAGTACATGGCCGATGTAGTTCCAACGGCGTTTTCTTATAAAATTGGATAGAATGTCTTGCTTAGTCTCTTGTCTTATTTGCGTATTGGTTCTGAAATCTGTCCAGTAGAGGTTTAGCATTTTTCTAAGACATTTGTTCTCAAAATTGCCTATTTTTTTTTATCTAAAGCTACCGTTGATTTCCAACTCTCACATCCATACGTTAGCACTGGAATCACACAAGAGTTGATCCACACGCAAAATTCAGCCCAATGCGCAAAACAAAGAGCGCTGAAGACTCATTCCAGGCGCCGTTTCATGATGACTCATCAGTAGAAGTTTAACATTTGGGCCAAGAATTGCAACAAAGTCCGAGGTCATTTAAAAAAAAAAAAACCGTGTCAAAGAGACTGACGTGAAATACTGCGCCAGTTTAAAAAAAACACAAAAAAAAACTCAGTCACAAGACGTGTACACCTGATGCCTGACAGCAAACATGTAATATGAACAGAAACAGGTTTAAGTTATTTGCCCATGTAGATCCACAAGAGTGCGTCTTTTGATCGTGACATCATTACAAGGACACACCACAGAAAAGAACGCATGATTCAAATCATCATGTGCCAGGCCGACAAGCATATCGGGCATATTTCGCCATCTCGCACTGTCTCAAGTGTTCCAAGTTCTTTTCTCGACCATGCCACATGGGCAAGCTATCCAGGTAATACTTCTCTGCCTGTTCATTGTTCTTTTCCCCTTAATCGTTTTCTCTAATCATTTTGCGGTTCTCAGTTGCTAGTTATTTGATTCTAATGTATTACCAGACATACTCATCAAGCAACATGGCGGTGTGGGAATCTGTTGACTTCGTTGCACACCTTTATTCCCCCTATGTATAGTTACACCACACCAGCCAACTGACATGGATGCATACTTTCGCGAGGCCTTACACTTGAACAAACCGCAGACTGTATGTGTGTATTCACGATATATGTTATTTTTTTTTAAACAGCAAAGCTCATACAGACTGGCTGGCTGGCATTACAGTTTGTGTGGTAATTTTTTCTCCACATGTGGCGCACTTAGTTGTCAACAGGCTCCTAGAAACTCCTACCGTGATCAGCAAGTTTTCTCTGTCCGTCCGTCCGTCCGCCCGCCCGCCCGTCTGTCTGTCTGTCTGTCTGTCTGTCAAATTTCTGTCTGCATGTCTGTCTACTCTCTCTCTCTCCCTTTCTCTGTCCCTCTCTGCCTCTCTTCTCTCTATATTTCTCTCTGTGCCAATATGTCTCTGTTTTTCTCTGTCTGTCGCTCTCCTCTCTCTATGTCTGTTTCTCTCTGTTCCTGTCTCTTTCTCTTCTCTCTCCTCTCTCTGGGATTGTCTGTCCTGTTCTCTCTTTGCATGCCTGTTTCTTCTCTCTCTCTCTCGCTCTCTCTCTCTCTCTCTCTCTCTCTCTCTCTCTCTCTCTCTCTCTTCCATGTCTGTCTCTCCCCCTCTCTCTCTTTGTCTGTCTATCTGTCTCTCTCTTTTCCTGTCTGTATCTCTTCAGTCTGTCTGTCTGTCTGTCTGTCCGTCCGTCCGCATGTCTATGTCTCTCTCCCCTCTATGTCTGTCTCTTTCTCATCTCTCTCCTCTGTCTGCATATCTGTCTCTTTCTCTCTCTTCTATCTCTCCTCTCTCCGTCTGCCTGTCTCTTTCTTTCCCCCTCTCTCTGTATATCTGTGTCTCTCTTTCTCTTCGCCTTCCTCTGTCTGTCTGTCTTTATGTCTCACTCTTTTCTCTGTCTATCTCTGTCTGTCTGTCTGTCTGTCTGTCTGTCTGTCTGTCTGTCTGTCTCCCTCTCTCCCTCTCTCTGTACCTCTCTCTCTCTCTCTCTCTCTCTCTCTCTCTATATATATATATATATATATATATATATATATAATATATATATATATATATATATATATATATATATATATATTATAGGGCAAAGTGAACAAAAGACATTGGAAATATTGACTCACTTAAAGGAAAAAGCCCAACAGATGGGGCTGGTTATCAACCAAGATAAGACAGAATATATGGTAATTTCAAGAGACGGAATGGCTAAAAACTCTGGCCACATACAAATAGATAATCAATCAATCAATCATGTGCCATGCCGGAAAGTGTGGGCGGTCATGACTCGCCACTTCACTCGATCACCAGTGTCGTGGATCAGCTCAGTGTTCCTGTCTCGTCCATGCCATGTGGCCAAGCCATCCAGGTATTTTCCTCTCGGTCTTCCTCTTGGTCTGTTCCCCTCGATCTTGCCAGTTGTCACTAAGTTCTCCAATCCATTTCTTCTCATAACATGTCCAAAAAATTTTGACTGTCTACGTCTAATTTCTCTAATCAGTTTACGATGTTCATTTGTCTCAATATTGGTTCTCTCAATATTGGATCAAATTGTCAAATGTTGAAATAGTTCAGTCATCTCGTTAGAATGCAAAATCATCAACTACCAGAACTGGCACTATATCAAGAAATCAAGAGGACACCCGAGAAGAAAAGAGACTGACAGCATCAAAACCATGTATACAATCACAATAATCATTATCAATATATATATATCTATTTGTTCAATAGATAATATGACCATTAAAAGAGCGGAAACATACAAATACCTGGGTACAATCTTCAACTGCGTGAACATCATAAGGGAAGAAATACAAACTAGAATCAACTCTGGAAATAAGATATACTATGCACTACAACATCTACTAAAATCAAAGGCGCTATCTCGTAACACCAAAATCACAATATACAAAACACTGATCAGACCAGTTGTGCTGTATGGCTCTGAAACCTGGAGTACAACGAAAGGAGACGAAGCCTTGTTACAAACCTTTGAGAACAAAATTTTAAGACGCATCTTTGGACCCTTTAGGGATACACAAAGTGGAGAGTGGAAAAGAAGAAGTAACAAAGACATTTATGATCTGTTTAAGTCCCCGCTAATCACTGGTATCATGAAGGCAATAGACTACAATGGCTGGGACATATAGAAAGAATGGAAGATAATAGGGAAACAAAACTTGCTTACACTCAGGAAATAAATGACCGTAGACCCCGAGGTAGACCAAGAAGGCGGTGGAGAGATAATACATGTACAGACCTACAAGCACTTGGAATCAACGACTGGAAAGAGACGGTCCACCAGAGAGACGAATGGAGACGGATTGTATTTGCAGCAAAGAACCAAGAACCTCAATGGCTTGGAACGCTGAAGAAGAAGAAGAAGAAGAAGATATATATATATATATATATATATATATATATATATATATATATATATATATATATATATATATATATATATATATATATATATATATCCTCTCCCCTGCCACATACACGGTGAAGTATCTCAGCGGTGACCGGCAGATCCACAGGGTGGACCGTGTGTGTTTGTACAAATCGGAATATGACTGCATGTTAGTTAGTTAGTTAGTTAGTTAGTCGACAGATCATCCTCATTGCACATCGAAACATTCAGTCCATAAGTGCTCGGATCCCCTCCTCAGCAAATCCCACAGCGTGTAGCGGCTAACGACGCCAGTTCTGTGTTGGTTTATCAATCTTCTTTGGCTTCCTGCGTAGTGTTCTTGTTTGGCCACCCCTCTTTTAATTTGCTGCTCTAGCAGTCTGGCCATTGTTGTAGATTCACAGTCATCACTTGGTTCTCGCAAAAGTCTTACTTCTCGTAGAGCATTCAGAATGTTAGCCTGGTCCATGGCGCGTCCGCCCTCCACAGCAGCCTCACCTGCGAGCTTGTCAGCCCGCTCATTTCCTTGTACTCCCGCATGCCCTGGCACGAAGATGAAACTAATCTTTGCCAGCCGAGACCGCTCCAGAGGTAGCAACCATTGTCTTCGGATCGACCCCTCCTCTATCCTCTTGATCATGTTCATTGAGTCGCTAAGGAAACAAGCCCTAGTGAATGTCTGTGTCTCGAGTCATGTTATTGCTTTACTTACTGCCATGACTTCCGTGGTCAGGCTACTTGTGGTTTCAGTGAAAGCACCAGAGTCCTCCTTCACAATTCTCCCTCCGGCCCGAGCTGTAAAGGCCCATGAGCTTCTCACATGTCGGACGACCGACCCATCTGTGTAGATGACCGCGTCACTGTCTAGCGAATTCTCGAAAATCAACGCTTGTACTTCAGCCTCCACAGCAGCCGGATTACAGCAGCAGCCTTATGACTGCATGTTTCTTTCTGATCCCGGTGTGTGATCCCTCTGTGCTGCAATGACCGGTGGGGGGGGGGGGGCAAGTGATGGTACCAACCATGCATGTCGCAGGAGGCAACTAACTCTAAGGGCTGGCCAGAGACTGGACAACTCGTATCTTCTCTTTAGCTGCTAAACGTAACCAAATATGAACAAGTCTACAAAGCGTTTGATGTGAATTAGAATTAGTTGAGTGTCTGTGTTTTATTGGGAGATGAGACGAAGGGAAAGAGAAGATGATGACGATGAACGATTGATTCAGAGGTGCTGAGTAAGAAATGACTTTATCAGATAGACAGTGAGATCAGCACCTTGTGTCATATATCTATCTAATCGAGAGGCGAAAGATCAAATTGTCAAATGTTGAAATAGTTCGGTCATCTCGTTAGAATGCAAAATCATCAACTACCAGAACTGGCCCTATATCAAGAAATCAAGAGGACGCCCGAGAAGAAAAGAGACTGACAGCATCAAAACCATGTATACAATCACAATAATGACACAATCCAGTGCCATCCACCGGGCGCTGAAGTTAAAGTGAGTGCAGTCCCTTCCGTAGACATAAACAGATAAACATGGCAGCGAGTACTTCAAGCTCTAGGTAAAGCGTTGTTCTGATGTTCTCATTCTGTCAGTTTCACAGTTTCTCGCCAGCCTGGTCCTCATTAATCAAGCGTCTTGGTGTGATAGAAGCGTCACATGTAAAGTTGAGCGTTTATGTTAATTAATGTTATTCGGTGTCGCAGAACCATACACACACGCCATAATTTTAATTAACAAAGTGGACAACGGCAAAGTCAAAAAATGTAGAAAGATCACTGATCAGCTGGGAACCAGTAAATGATAGAATCATAACAGCTCGTTACCAAACGAAATATTTCAAGCTAACAATCATCCAGTGCTACGCACCTACCAACGACGATACAGACATCAACAAAGATAATTTCTATGAACAACTAATTGGTACCATCAACTCATCTCCCAAGCACGACATTGTTGTTGTAATGGGCGATTTCAATGCAAAGATAGGGTCTGACAATAAGGGTGTTGAGAGATATATGGGAATTCACGGCTTAGGGGATATGAACCAAAACGGAGAGAGACTACTAGAATTCTGTGAAATAGCAAATCTGATAGTAGCAAACTCTTTATTTCCGCACAAAGATATACACAAAGTCACGTGGAACTCGCCTGATAGCATCACAAAAAATCAGATAGACCATTTTTGCATTAATGCCAAATTCCGTTCATCAGTACAAGACGTCAGAGCCTACAGAGGTGCAGATGCTGGCAGTGATCACAATCTCTGCATTGCCAAACTAAAAATAAAGCTCAAGACTCTGCACAGATCACCCAGAATTAAGAAAATAAACTCACAGTCCCTACTGACTAAAGAACACCAACTCGCATTCAATTCAGAGGTACAAAGCATCTATGCTAACAAAGAAAGTATATCGAGCAGTGCGAATATTAAAAACAACATTGAAGAAAATTGGAATTTCCTAAAAACTACCTTGCTAAATGCTGCAACAAACACAGTCGGCTACGTACAAAGACAGAAGAAGAAGTGGCTAAGCGATAACACCTGGACGAAGATACAAGAAAGAAAACAAGCAAAACTAACACTTCTTTCTGCAAAAGACACATCTACATATGAAACCCATAAGCAAAAGTACTCTATGTTGGATAAAGAGGTGAAATCAAGCGCACGAAAAGACAAACAGAACTTTATTCACAGCCTGGCCTCCGACGCCGAATCAGCTGCCAGAACTGGAAACAACAGAGCCGTATTCCATATCATGAAGCAACTATGCAATCACTCACCTACACCAAATATACCCATCAAAGACAAACAAGGCAATCAACTGTTATCCGATGACCTTCAAAAGCAACGATGGGCAGAACATTTCAAAGAAATATTAAATAGACCGCAGCCTGACACTGTTCCGAACCTGGATGGAGAAATTACTATGCCCCCACTGGATGCCTCCTGCGAGTCATTCACCATGGAAGAGATTAAAGCAGCCACCAAAAAATTGAAGAACAACAAAGCTGTTGGTGAAGATGAAATCTCAGGAGAAATGCTCAAAGCAGCAGATGAGAACACCTTACAACGTTTGTTACAGCTGATCAATGAAATCTGGCAAAGCGAATCCCCACCACAACAGTGGAAAGATGGTGTAATTTTCAAACTGCCTAAAAAGGGCGATATGTCTGATTGCAATAATTGGCGTGGTATCACTCTATTGTCAGTACCAGGAAAACTTTTTTGTAGCATGTTACTTGAGAGATTGAAAAAGGCGATAGATGAAAGGCTCAGAGAAGAACAAGCAGGCTTCAGACCAAAACGGTCATGCATAGACCACATTTTCACCCTCAGAATAATCATTGAAGACTCCGTAGAATTCCAGTCGAAATTAATCACAAACTTTGTCGACTTTCAAAAAGCCTTCGACAGCATCCACCGTCCTTCACTTTGGAATCTACTTAACATCTATGGTTTTCCTACCAAATATACCAACGTCATAAAATCTTTCTACAAAGAGACACGTTGCTGCGTAAGAACAGAAACAGGCAACTCTGACTGGTTCTCAGTCGAAACAGGAGTGAAACAGGGTTGTGTCTTATCACCGATGCTTTTTGGAATAGCTATCGATTGGGTCATGCGCAAATGCACAAGCAACACAAATATGGGTATTCATTGGGTTGACAAAATTCTAGAAGACCTGGACTTTGCCGACGACATAGTGCTTTTGAGTTCAACACATCCGGATGCTCAAGAGAAAATAAACCACCTCCAAAATGTTTCAGGGCAAATTGGTCTCCAAATTAACACCACAAAAACAAAGACTATTGATCTTACCAACAGTTCAGATGAGACCAAATTGAACAGCTACGTTCTTGAAAAAGTCAACAGCTTCACATACCTAGGAAGCAAAATGACATCCACAGGGGACTCAACACCAGAAATATCAACTAGAATCGCACTGGCATCTAGTGCCTTCAACAAACTGTCAAACATCTGGAAGTCAAAGACACTCAGCAAACACACAAAACTTAAAATCTTCAACTCTTGTGTGATTCCAGTGTTAACGTATGGATGTGAAAGTTGGAAATCAACGGTAGCTTTAGATAAAAAATTAGACAATTTTGAGAACAAATGTCTTAGAAGACTTCTAAACATCCACTGGACAGACTTCAGAACCAATTCGCAAATAAGACAAGAGACTAAGCAAGATACAGTATCCAATTTCATAAGAAGACGCCGTTGGAACTACATCGGCCATGTACTCAGAATGGACAAGACAAGACTCCCCTACCAAGCCCTCATATGGTCACCGGTAGGGAAAAGAAAACGGGGAAGACCAAGAGAGACCCTGCGTAGAACCATCATTAGAGAAGGCTCATTCAATGGCCAAGTAAATATCCAAGATCTACAACAGATAGCAGCGAACCGCCAGGCATGGAGAGACAGGACTTCTGCCCTATGCGCCGCCTTAGGCACAAGAGGAAAGACTAACTAACTAAACAACGGCACGGACTTCTTCTATCGTTACTCACTGTTACAGTGTTACTTGTTACGCGTTACATTATAATTATAAATTATTATAACATAATTGTCTATTATCATAGTTATACTTTTACTGATTTAATTTATGATCTTATCTTGCACATTGCCAAATGGCGTAGCCGTTCAACGGTTCATGTCTCTGCACAGATTCGGTCCATGGTGCTCCAGGTTTATTCAGTTGATAATTGAATAATATAAATAATATAATTTATTGTTCATCATATTCATAGTCTTACTCTGTCTTGCCTTAGATATGCAGCGTTATTTCTCTTGAGCTGCCTCTTGTGTCACCGATCTTTCCAATTTCACTGTGATCTGCAATGCCTCTCTTCTCATATGATATTACAAGAGAAAGAAAGAACACCATCTGTGGGTGGGGGGGGGGGGGGGGGGGGGGGGGGGGGGGGGGGGGGGGGGGGGGGGGGGGGGTGGGGGAGGTGGGGCGGACGGATGGAGGGAGACGTAGTAAGAGGTGTGTCTAAGGGATAGAGGAGGGGGGGGGGGGGGGGGGGAGGTGGGACATTTGTATGACGAATGCCTGGGTGAGGGATGGGTGTTTTTGTGTGGGGGTATGTTTACAAACTTCAATTTGACAATTTTCTTTTCATGTGAATGTATCATGCACTATTGAGAACGAAAGCTGAGTGATGGAAGGGCCGAAATGTAGATGGGGCCTGCGTGTCCAATTTGTTAGTTAGTTAGTAGTTTTCCTCTTGAGCCTCGGCCGGGGGGGCGCATAGGGCAGAAGTCTGACTCTCCATGCATGGCGGTTCGCTGCTTACTGTTGTAGATCTTGGATATTTACTGGCCATTGAATGAGCATTCGCTAATGATGTTCATACGCAGGGTCTCTCTTGGTCTTCTCGTGTTATTTGTCTCCTTCTTGCCAGACCCTGTAATCCATTGGCTCCTCGAGGTGTGCACGTGCTCCACAGGCCGCACACTGTCTGCCTTGTCATGTTATCAATACCCACCAAGTTCTGCAGCAGAGCCAGCCAATCTGCAGCCTGTTCATTTCCCAGCCACACCAGCATGCCCCGTGATGGAAAAGATCCAGTGAGCTTGTCACCCGTGACCTCCGAAGCGAAGCAAGCCACTCCACACGAAGTCTGCGTCCTTCTAACAATGCACATAACTACCACCCATGGCAGATGCATAGAGATTTTTGGGGCACATTATGAGAAGAATTAAACTGGAGAACTTGGTGACAACTGGCAAGTTTGAGGGGAAAATAACAAAGGGAAGACAGAGAGGTAAATATATAGATGGTTGGCCACATGGCATGGTCGAGACAAAAACTGATCTACAGCTCTCGTGATCATGTGAGATGGTGAAACATGACCGCCCACGCTATCAGCACAGTAAGAGTATGTGTCTCCTGGAGGGATGTTGGGGTAGGGACCTCTCTCCTGTCTCAGTACCTGATAAGAGCATGTGACTCCTGGAGGGATGTTGGGGTAGGGACCTCTCTCCTGGAGGGATGTTGGGGTAGGGCCCTCTTATAACAGAGTGTCTGTCTCTGTTAAGGGGATCTAGCTCGGCGTGCAAGAGAAAAAGGGTCTAAACTTCAGTGCACGCGGGAGCACCCCGGGAAAATGTAAATAACTAGGGATGCTCACGCGTGACGAAAGAATAGCAACGGGGGAAGTTACTAGCCAGCAGTCTTAGAGAGAGGTCGCATAGAAGTCGCCATCTAGTATTGTTGAGTTAGCTGGACCTCTGTTAATGGTTTACGATATTCGGAGTGGACTATTTCTAAGAGTATGTAAACTTGAAGTAACTACAATCAATGTCATACATCGGGAGACTGCTGGAGTTATGTTGTTTATGAAACCATCAACTTCACCACTTCGCTATAATGTCGCACTCTCTCCTGTCCCAGTACCTGATAAGAGCATGTGTCTCCTGGAGGATGTTGAGTAGAAACTCTTCCCTGGGAGGGATGTGGGTAGAAACTCTTCTGGAGGATGTTGGGGTGGACCTTCTCTCCTGGAGGATGTTGGGTAGAGACCTCTCTCCTGGAGGAGGTTGGGGTTAGAGACCTCTCCCCTGGAGGGATGTTGGTGTAGGGACCTCTCTCCTGTCCCAGTTACCTGATAAGAGCATGTGTCTCCTGGAGGGATGTTGGGGTAGAGACCTTCTCTCCTGGAGGGATGTTGGGGGTCGAGACCTCTCTCCGGAGGGATGTTGGCGGTGTCGAGACCTCTCCCCTGGAGGGATATGTTGGTGTAGGGACCTCCTCCTGTCCCAGTTACCTGATAAGAGCATGTGTCTCCTGGAGGGATGTTGGAGTAGAAACCTCTCTCCTGGAGGGATGTTGGGGTAGAAACCTCTCTCCTGGAGGGATGTTGGGGTAGAGACCTCTCTCCTGGAGGGATGTTGGGGTAGAGACCTCTCACCTGGGGGATGTTGGGGTAGAGACCTCTCTTCTGTCCCAGTACCAAAGTACCATATCTACAGGAACTGTTGCAGAGCTCTGCTTCCCCTCTCCAAGCACAGAAGCCAGCGAGGCATACAAGGTTGGTACAAGTCCTAGGTTGTCCATGTTGCCACCTCAGGTTTAAAGTATTTCTTTTCAACAGACTCCGGCCCTTTGGTGGGGAGAAGTTAAACCATGCGTGTCTTCTTGATCATTGCTAGCGTCTGGTTTGTTACATTAATGTTATCCTTTGACAGGTTTCTTCGACATTCATCCATCCAAATTGAAGTCCGAGAAAGCCAGTTCTGGGCATGAGACTCTTACAGATGTTGATACCACAGAGGTAACTTCTCCTGTAATGATAAGTAAGAACTCCCTTAACTGTTTGACCTTGTGGTACCAAGTTAAATGTGTGTGTGTGTAAAGATTCATGTCTTGACTTACCTGTTTATGGATATTAGATTGACCGCCCCAGGAAGGTTAACCTGGTCAACAAATGCCTGTGGAATTCAGATATTAGACTGACCCAGGGTCACATACACACATACGAAGATGTAAATTACAATTACCTCAGAAGTCAGAGTGAGTTCGTCTGATGGCGAGGGACACAGGTAATAGGGAAAGCTAATTGCATGCAAAAATTATTCCAGTGAACTAGAAGTAGTAGCACGCGTATGGACTACTCTTGAGTTCAAAGCGA
>JACEFZ010011691.1:1022500-1298228 GCA_014155875.1 Cepaea nemoralis
AAGATAAACTCTATGGATCGCTGTGTGAACTGAAAAAGAAAGTTCAATTCATACAAGAGACAGCACTGCAGTTATAGACATATTTCAAGCGAACGAAAGAAGAAGAAGAACGACCGAAGAGAAGGAAAGGAAATGCCTTGAGTTGGTGAACAATTTGGAGAAACAGCAAACTGTTTTCACTAAACAGTCTTCAATTCAAGATGCTGCAACTGAAGCTAGTCTTGTGCTGTCACACAGAATGGTAAAACAGATCAAGCCATTTTCTGATGGCGAGTTCATCTAGGAATGGTTGCTAGATGCAGCAAACATGATGTGTCCAGAACAAAAACACAGATTTGACATTATTTTATCAAGGAGAACTGTGGTCAGACGTGTTGACAAGATCAGTGACAATGTGATGCATAAACTTCAAAATGTAAGTAAACAATTGTTGTGGTACTCTCTTGCATTGGATGAGAATACCGATGTACATGATACTGCCGAATTATTGATATTTATACGTGGAATAAACACTTCTTTCAAACTCACTGAAGAGTTACTGAGTGTTGAGTCACTCAAAGACACAACCACAGGCCATGATATATTCAATGCTGTTACTAACTGTATTGAAAGAACTGGGTTGGTTTGGAACAAGATGGCAAGTGTTACAAATGACGGAGCTCGTGCTTTGACCGGAATAAATGTAGGTCTGGTAAAGTTGATAAGTGATAAGATTAAAACAGAATATCCAGACCACACATTATTACATTTTCGCTCTGTGATTCATCAAGAAAGTATGTGTAAAACTGTTTTGAATATCAAGCATGTTACTGACCCAACTGTCAGTGTCATCAACCTCATCAGATCAAGAGGACTTAATCACAGACAGTTCAAGTCATTACTTGATGATTTGGAAACTGAACATTCCGATGTCCTGAACCACACCAATGTTCGATGGCTGAGTCTCGGCAAGGTGTTGAGGCGAGTGTGGGAACTCAGAGAAGAAATAGTGATGTTCCTAGAGATGAAGGGCATTGCATGTGACTTTAATACTAACATTGTCAATAAAGAGTAGCAGTTAGACTTTATGTTTGCCATTGAAATTATGGAAAAGTTAAATCAACTGAATGTCAAACTTCAGGGCAATGGTGTGTTTGCACATGAATTGTATGTATATGTAAAATAATTTCAGGCAAAACTCTCACTGTTCTCCAGACAAGCAAGTGAAAAAGATGTTGTCACTTCCCTTTGCAGAAACAAGAAACCATTTCTGGTGAAATGACTGAAAAGTACAAAGCCCAATTAGATGCATTGATTGAAGAATTTGGATGGAGATTCCAAGATTTCAAGAAATTAGAGCCACAGTTCAATATTCTCAGTTCACCTTTTAGTGCAGAAGCTGATACAGCCACAGAGGACATGCAGTTGGAGCTGCTTGACTTACAAGCAGATCATGACCTGAAAGAGAAATTCAGGCAGATGGTTTGCTGGATTTCTATGGATCTTTATCACAAGAATCATTTCCCAACTTGAAAAACTTTGCAGCTAAACTTGTATCATTATTTGGATCAACATGCATTTTCGAACAAGCATTCTCTTGCTTGAAGATCAACAAATCTAAGAATAGGTCTTTATTGTCGGACTGCAACTTGCATGCTGTCATGCGAATTTCAATAAGTAAACTTACTCCAGATTTCAAGAATATTGTCAAAAATTACAAGCAGTTACATACATTTCATTAGAAATCAACAACTGTAGTGACAATGTAGTCGCTGTGAGTCTAAATTAAAGCCATTGATAGATAATAAAGAATATTTGTTATAATAACAAGTTGTAAAATCGTGTCAAATATAATGTATAAGTGTATAAGTAAAATAAAATTGCAATAATTAGTTATTTATACTGCTTAATAACATATAAATAATTAATAATTACTTATTGTGATAGGTTGCTGTAAACAAAATGGATATATATATATATATATATATATATATATATATATATATATATATATATATATATATATATATATATATATATATATATCATTGGCACCTTGCCGTCTTGACAGACGATAGTTTGTGCTTTAAAAAGGCATAATAACTTTTAACTATGGCGGTAGCGAGTGTGACTGATAAGGCCAATTTGCGCTGTAAATGTCCGTTCACAGTGGGTGCATGTGAACACGTGGTCATTTCCACCATCATGCACCATCTTACGTCTCAAACGCTTGGTGTGTGACTTTTCTGCAATAATTTCCTCCTTTGACTTTATTCCATTTCTGATATTTGCCCTCCATGCAACACGTTCAGCGGCGACTTGCTCCCAATGTGCATTATCAATGCCTGTATCAATCATGTCCCGCTTACACACATCTTTGTATCGTAGTAGAGGCCGACCCTGAGATCTCTTACCCATCTGTAATTCACCAAAAAAGATATCCTTTGGTATTCTACCATCATCCATCCTCCTAAGATGTCCTATCCATCTAAGTCTACGAAGACTGAGCATGGAATAAACTGTCACACAACCTGATCTTTCCAATACTTCAGTATTTGTGATTTTGTCTTGCCACTTAATACCAAGAATTCTTCGCAGACACCGCATATGAAAGCTGTTTAAATTGTTCTCTTGGTGTGAGTAAGTTGTCCAGGTTTCACTGCCATAGAGAAGAGTACTAAGGACACAGGCTTGATAGACAAGGACTTTTGTTTTGGCAGTAAGCTTCCTGTTCTCCCAGACTCTTTTTCTTAACCTGTTCATTGTTGTTGCTGCCTTACCAATCCGGATGTTGATTTCCTGATCTAGGGATAATTTGCTATTTACCACTGATCCTAGATATGTAAAATGGTCTACTATCTCTAGTTCGGCGTCGTCAATAAAGATTGATGGTACCCCATGTGCACCTTGTGACATAATCTGTGTCTTCTTTTTGCTAATTGTTAAACCAAATTCAGAACAAGCATTGGAGAATGCAGATAGTAGACATTGCAATTCTTCCTCAGAGTGGGTCGTAACTGCAGCATCATCTGCAAAAAGCAACTCTCTGATCAGTACCCTGCTAATTTTGGTCTTAGCCTTCAATCTCTGAGCATTGTAGAGGCCGCCATCTGAGCGTGAGTGAATGTATATACCACCATCCTGATCACGAAATGCATATTTCAGTAGAAGTGAAAAGTATATTCCAAAGAGGGTGGGAGCTAGTACACAACCTTGCTTAACTCCACTCTTGATTTCAAATTCTTCAGAAGTTGCACCATCAAACTTGATTATACCCTTCATGCCTGTGTGGAACGATTCCACAATGGACAGAAGAGTTGGTGGCCAGCCAATCTTCTTTAGTGCCTTGAACAGACCCTCACGACTGACCAAATCAAATGCCTTTGTGAGGTCGATGAAGGCAATAAACAGTGGTTGATTCTGTTCACGGCATTTTTCTTGCATTTGTCGCAATGAGAATATCATATCAGTGGTAGACCGGTTCTGTCGAAAGCCACACTGTGATTCAGGGGTAGACTTGATCTCCTAGGACTTGAAGTCTGCGCAGAACAATTCTGGCAAATACTTTTCCAACAATACATAGAAGTGAGATACCCCTATAGTTGTTGCAGTCGCTCCGATCGCCCTTGTTCTTGTACAGTGTTATGATGCTTGAATCTTTGAAATCCTGTGGGACTTGTCCTTCACGCCAGCATAGCTCTATTAGCTGGTGGATCTGTATAGTGAGTGTGTCTTGCCCACTCCTGATAACCTCTATTGGAATCCCATCCTTACCTGGAGCCTTGCCAGATGCAAGTTCATTTATAGCACACTTAACTTCTGTTATGGTGGGAAGTGTGTCCATGTGGTCAAGAGTTGGTAGAGCCTCTATGGCGTTAAGGGCATCATCCGCTAGTTTGGTCTCACTTGAGTAAAGCTCCAAATAGTGCTCTACCCATCTGTCCATCTGCTGTTTCTTATCAGTGATGACTTCTCCAGTCAAGGTTTTCAGCGGTGCACTTCTTTTGATCACTGGACCACAGGCTTTCTTTATTCCTTCATACATGCTTCTTATGTCTCCCTTATCACTTGCGATTTGAATGGACTCACATAACTTGATCCAATAATCATTTGCACACTGCCTGGCAGCCTTTTGCACATCCTTCCTAGCTTGCCTTAGCTCACTCAGAGTGTTACGCGTTGGTCTTTCCTTGTTTCTTAAGAGAGCTTTCTTCTTCTTATCAATCAAGGGCTGCAGAGTCTCGCTGTTGGCCGCAAACCAGTCCTGCCTCTTATGATCCACAGTGCCGTAAACCCCTACGGCAGTTTTATAAAGAGTTTCCTTAATTTGACCCCACTTTTCATTTACTGTACAATTTTCTGGTGTATCAGTGAAAGCGTCTTCAAGTTGCTGTTGAAACTGAAAGCACTTTTCAGGATCATGAGTGTTAATAATATTAATCCTGGGGCTAGATTTGTGTTTAGCTGTGTAGATTCTCTTTGGTCTCAGTCTAACTCTTGCAACAACCAAAGAATGATCTGTATCACAGTCAGCACTGTGGTAACTACGAGTCAATGATATATGGTTCAGATGTTGTCTCCGTGTGATGATGAAGTCCAGCTGGTGCCAATGGCCGGATCTTGGATGTTTCCATGTGACCTTATGCATCTCTTTTGTTTTAAAAAAAGAGTTTGTAATACATAGGTCATTACTGGTGCAATGCTCCAGCAGCCTTTGCCCATTTTCATTCATGCGACCGATGTTGTATTTTCCAAGGGACACTGGCCATGAACTCGAGTCCTTGCCCACACGAGCATTGAAATCACCGAGCATATAAATGTAGTCAGATTTTGGAACTGCCTTGATCACGGAGTCTAACTCCTCATAGAACAAATCCTTCACATCATCAGAGGAATCGAGTGTCGGTGCATATGCAGTAATAATGGTGGCAAACCCACAAGAGGTTGCCAAGCGCAGGGATAATAGTCTTTCATTTCCTCCTGCTGGAATTTCAATCATTCCCAGTAGCGAATTCTTCACTGCAAAGCCCACACCGTGTTGCCTTTTATCTGCCTGCCCTCTACCCTTCCAGAAAAAGGTGTAGTTGTTTTCCCTGAGTGACCCTTCCTCAGCGAGGCGAGTCTCCTGCAGGCCAGCAATATCAATGTTAAGACGATTGAGTTCGGCATCAATCACAGCCGTTTTTCTCACATCGTCAATATTGGTCAAGTCAGTGGAAAATCCTGGACACATGGTTCTCACGTTCCAGGTTGCAAGCCGTAGCTTGAGGTTTCTATTTATATTTTTGTTTGTACCTGGTGCATTGGTTTTACAGCCTGCGATTCAGATTTTGTCCTAGCCCCAAGCACCCATTGAAGCAGGCAGGCTGTGGCGGATCAGCACCCAATTGGCTGGGGGCTGCCCAGCTTGAGGCGGGCGGTAGCTGATCAGTGACACCTATAGGTGTCTCCCACCGTCAGAGGCAACGCGTGGCGCCCCATGTCTACGCCAACTGACAAGGACTTATAACCCGTAACAGTTGCCTCTCGCTTTGATTCCGAGACCAGTTAAGACCAGGGATGGAGTTATTGCCTCTCCATAGCACAAAGCCTGGGCTAAATATATAGAGATCATGTGTTGCCCATGCAGCATGATCCCTCTCTCGGCCTGCCTAGTTCACTCCAGAGGAAAGGTAACACCCCTACATCTGGAACAAGACAAGCTGCAGAAGCTGCCGGATCAGCAAAGCAATGCTCTAACTGTCCGCCTGTCGGAGCTTCGATCCTAGACCAGTCGCCAACCAAGGCTTAGGGCCTGGTCTGCCCTGCCATGACAATTTTGTCTTTAGCTTGCATTTCCTCGCACCAGGGTAAGGCTTGTACCCTCCCAATTGCGCTCTTCCGCCCGAAGCCGTTGGCACAATGTGGGGTGTCGGGTTTTGTAAGCGCCGCCCAACGTTCGGCGCTAACAGAAACCAGGTAGTACCGTCTACTGTTATACGGTAGCTCAGTCATATCTGACTAAGACCTGACAACAATATATATTGATTATGTGGTTGTTTCGGGATTTGAAATTTAAATATTGAGCACAACCCACTACTGGCAACGCCGATCACATTCTGGTATGAACCTAAGGCCTATCCACGTCAATATGGAAGCACTATACTCGAGTTTCGCCCTCATTTGAGCTCGTCAGTAGTGCATATCCCTGACCGGATCCGGAAACAGTCCCGGATCACGCGTGTGAAGCGGGTGTGTAACCACGCGGCACACACCGGACACACCAAATTATCACAACAGAACATCACAACGCTACCCATCGTAGGCTATGCTCAAGATTGCCCAATCGCCGCGACCGACGTCCGTCAATCGACGGGACCCGAACGATCAGGACCTGGTGATTTAGGAGGCCTGGTGTTCCTTGCCAGTGAGAGGTCCTGATCGTTCGGGTCCCGTCGATTGACGGACGTCGGTCGCGGCGATTGGGCAATCTTGAGCATAGCCTACGATGGGTAGCGTTGTGATGTTCTGTTGTGATAATTTGGTGTGTCCGGTGTGTGCCGCGTGGTTACACACCGCTTCACACGCGTATCCGGGACTGTTTCCGGATCCGGTCAGGGATATGCACTACTGACGAGCTCAAATGAGGGCGAAACTCGAGTATAGTGCTTCCATATTGACGTGGATAGGCCTTAGGTTCATACCAGAATGTGATCGGCGTTGCCAGTAGTGGGTTGTGCTCAATATTTAAATTTCAAATCCCGAAACAACCACATAATCAATTGATTATTGCTCACTGGATTTAGGAGGCCTGGTGTTCCTTGCCAGTGAGAGGTCCTGATCGTTCGGGTCCCGTCGATTGACGGACGTCGGTCGCGCGCGATTGGGCAATCTTGAGCATAGCCTACGATGGGTAGCGTTGTGATGTTCTGTTGTGATAATTTGGTGTGTCCGGTGTGTGCCGCGTGTTACACACCCGCTTCACACGCGTGATCCGGGACTGTTTCCGGATCCGGTCAGGGATATGCACTACTGACGAGCTCAAATGAGGGCGAAAAACTCGAGTATAGTGCTTCCATATTGGACGTGGATAGGCCTTAGGTTAATAGCCAGAATGTGATCGGCGTTGCCAGTAGTGGGGTGTGCTCAATATTTAAACAATATTATTATATCTATATATATATGATAATATATTATATACATATAAATATTATATATATATATATATATATAGATATATATATAGATATATATATGCGGCCCGCCAATAGCTTTACATTTGTCTATGCGGCCCTCCGCATGAAAAGTTTGCCCACCCCTGGTCTGGAGTAAACTATTCAGGCCGAGAGAGGGACCGTGCTGTCACATGGGGCAACACATGGTCTCTATATCTCAGTTCAGGCCTTGTGCAGTGGAGAGGTATAACTCCATCCTTGATCTTAACCGGTCACGGAATCAAAGTGAGAGGCAGCAGTTATGGGTTAAAAGACCTTGTCAATTAGCGCAGACATGGGGCACCACGGGTTGCCCTTGACAGTGGGAGACACCTACATGTGTCACTGATCAGCCTCAAGCTGGGCAAACCCCAGCTAAGTGGATAATGGCCACAGCCTGCCTGCTTCAATGGGTGCTTTGGGCTAGGACAAAATCTGAATTACAGACTGTAAAGCCACCAGAGACTACAAAAAAGAAAAATAGCAACCTCAAGCTGCGGCTTGCAACATGGAACGTAAGAACCATGTGTCCAGGATTTTCCACTGACCTGACGAATATCCACGTGAGAATGACGGCTGTGATTGATGCTGAACTCAATAGTCTTAACACTGATATTGCTGGCCTGCAGGAGACTCGCCTCGCTGAGGAAGGGTCACTCAGGGAAAACTATTACACTTGTTTTGGGGAAGATAGAGGGCAGGAAGTAAATAGAAAACATGGAGTGGGCTTTGCAGTGAAAAATTCACTACTGGGAATGATTGAAATTCCAGCTGGCGGAAATTAAAGATTATCCCTGTGTTTGGCAACCACTTGTGGTTTTGCCACCGTTATCACTGCATATGCACCGACAATCAATTCCTCTGATGATGTGAAGGATTCATTCTTTGAGGATTTAGACTCTGTGATCAAGGCAGTACCAAATTCTGACCATATGTATATACTCGGTGATTTAAATGCTCGTGTGAGCAAGGATTCAAGCTCATGGTGTGCCTTGGAAAATACAACATTGGTCACATGTATGAAAATGGGCAAAGGTTGCTGGAGCATTGCACCAAAATTGACCTATGTATTACAATCTAATTTTTTAAAACAAAAGAGCTGCATAAGGTCACATGGAAACACCCAAGATCCAGCCACTGGCATCAGCTAGACTTCAACATCACACGAAGGCAACATTTGAATCAACTTCTTTAACTTGAAGTTACCACAGTGCTGACTGATACGGATCATTCTTTAGTTGTTGCAAGGGTTAGACTGAGACCTAAGAGAATCTACATGACTAAACACAAATCTAGCCCCAGGATTAATATTATTAACACCCAAGATCATGATAAGGGCTTTGAGTTCCAACAGCAAACTTGAAGATGCCTTCACTGATACATCAGAAAATTTTACAGCAAGTGAAAAGCGGGGTAAATTTAAGGAATCTCTTTATAAAACAGTGGTAGGGGTTTATGGCACTGTGGATCATAAGAGGCAGGACTGCTTTGTGGAAAACAGCCTGACACTGCAGCACTTGATTCATAGAAAGAAGATAGCTCTCTTAGGAAACAAGGAAAGAATAACGCAAAACTCTCAGTGAGCTGAAGCAAGCTAGGAAGAATGTGCTAAAGGCTGCCAGGCAGTGTGGAAATGGCTACTGGATCAATTTATGCGAGTACATTCAAAATGTAAGTGATAAGGGAAACATCAGAAACATGTATGAAGGGATAAAGAAGGTCTGGTCTCCCTGGCCTAGAGCTAAACGACTTTCTCCGTAATCCTGTTTATCCACATAGGGTAACGAGAATTGGTAGTGGTTCTCGCCGCGTTGGTGACTTGCGGGATATGTGAGCCGGCAGCTCAGAAAGCATTGGAAAACTACTGAGCATAACCTTGCCAATAAATCAACAACAGCAGTAAAATGCTGGTGTTGACAGTGATATCCTGTAAAGGATATGCGGGGGGGGGGGGGGTAGAAGAGAAAACCTGTGGTCCAATGATCAAAAGAAGTGCACCACTGAAAACCTTGACTGGAGAAATCATCACTGATAAGAAACAGCAGATGGATAGATGGGTGGAACACTATTTGGGGCTTTACTCAAGCGAGACCAAACTAGCGGATGATGCCTTCAATGCCATAGAGGCCCTAACAACTCGTTGACCATCTGGACACATTTAACACTATAACAGACATTAATATGTGCTATTAATGAACTTGCATCTGGCAAGACTCCAGGTAAGGATGAGGTTCAAATAGAGGTTATCAAGAGACACACTCACTCTACAGACCCATCAGCTAATAGAGCTATGCTGGCGAGAAGGACAAGTCCCACAGGATTTCAAAGATTCAAGCATCACAACACTGTCCAAGAACAAGGGGGATTGGAGTGACTGTAACAACTATAGGGGTATCTCACTTCTGTGTATTGTTGGGAAAGTATTTGCCAGAGTTGTTCTTCACAGATGTAAAGTCCTGGGAGATCAAGTCTACCCCGAATCACAGTGTGGCTTTCAACGGAACCGGTTTACCATTGATATGATATTCTCATTGCGACAAATGCAAGAAAAATACCATGAACAGAACAGAATCAACCAATGTTTATTGCCTTCATCGACCTCACAAAAACATTTGATTTGGTCAGTCGTGAGGGTCTGTTCAAGGACTAAAGAAGACTGGCTGGCCACCAACTCTTCTGTCCATTGTGGAATCGTTCCACATAGGCATGAAAGGTATAATCAAGTTTGATGGTGCAGCTTCAGAAGAGTTTGAAATCAAGAGTGGAGTTAAGCAAGGTTGTGTACTATCTCCCACTCTCTTTGGAATATCAAAGTCGCTTAAAAGTTGAAAGAGTCGACTTCATTGCACCGGGTTTTTATCCCATATGGCTCAATCTCTTTCCACAGCGCAGAAAGCGTGCACAAAGCATGAACTCCGTAGCTCTAGGGATGACCCACAGGAGTCTCCGAAAAATTTCACTCATGAAACCGAAAGATGTGGCCCAGAATCGAACCACAACCTTCGGAGCCCGAGTCAAACAGCTTGACCACTTCGCCACGGAGACTCCTCTTCTACTGAAATATGCCTTTCGTGATCAGGATGGTGGTATATACATTCACTCACGTTCAGATGGCAGCCTCTACAATGCTCAGAAATTGAAGGCCAAGACCACAATTAGGAGATTACTGATCAGAAAGTTGCTGTTTGCAGATGATGATGCAATTACAACCCACTCTGAGGAAGAATTACAAAGTCTACAATCTGCATTCTCCAATGCTTGTACTGCAAAAAGACACTGATTATGAGACAAGGTGCACATGGGGTACCTTTCATGACCCAGATGTAAGCACAAGTGATGGGTCATGACTTATAGGTGATTACAAATCACAATCACTCATTACGGCATGGTAAAAAAAAACACGAGCCATGCGTCTGGTCACCGTCAGGCGTCATTCAAGTGGTGCCTGTGGTTCGAGTTGGACTGGTCATGTTTCGATGGCCATTTATAGTGCTGCCGTTTTTGGTTATAGTTATTTTAAGTACGATTGTAATTAAACCACTACTGTCATATCAGCTATTTAACACTAACAACATAACAACATAGATGGGGGGTACGGGGTGTCAGGCATTGGTAGCACCTTTGGTAAGGATGACTCTCATGTCCTTTTCAGGCCCATCCCCCACTGGTCCAAGCCTGACACCCAGCTCGCGCCTGTGGCTCCTAGTAGCTGTCAGCATGCGACAGCGGCCACCCCCGGGCAACAGCTGTGAGAGGCTGGCTAAACCAGGCGTGGGTAGCCGATTTGGTGTCAAACCAAATCGGTAAACAAGGGTATGCCTACCCAGCATGTGAAGACAGGATTCGGCAGACTGCGCGGAAGAAATCATTCCTGATTCAACGGGCAAGACGGCGTTTACCTGCAAAGCGTTGTGGAATGTAATGAGCACGGCAAGGCACGTAGAGCGCCCTGGTCATCCACTGCACCTGTATTCGTCTCCAGTCGTCTCGACTTGTCTTGCCACTGGATTCAGATGAACTCAGGCGAGAGAGTGAGGTCGACGAATTGCGCAACTCTTCCTCACTTTAATAAAAGTCATCGCGCAAGTCATTCTTCATCCAACGTCATATATCACCTTCAAGCCCTGTGGCGATGGGCGAGCGGCAAAGCGGCAGGCGTGGGTACGCTGGCAGCTGTAGTCGCAGACCTGCACAGAGGCGGCTCAGGCCATATGGTCATCTTCTACTGACTGGAGCAGCAGTGGGATTCGGCAGCCCCCTGAGCGACTGAGCAGCCCTCTATAGGAACACACTGCTCACCTCCATAGCATGAGGAAGGGGCTAGAAAAGGTGCCCTAAACATTGTCTGCTCCATCACTACCTAACCAGCTAGCCGCGGTTGGTGGGTACCCTAACTGCGGTCGACATACAAATAAAGATAAAACAAGTAAAGCTAAAAGAGGAAACCATATTCCCTTAACAATTGGAACTTGGAATGTACGCACCCTACTTGACAGAGACGGCGCGTCGGGTCCAGAGAGACTAACAGCACTGATTGGGAGAGGACTGGGCAGGTACAACATCGACATTGCAGCCTTGAGCGAGACATGACTTGCAGAAGAAGGCCAAATCTGTGAAATAGGTGCCGGCTACACATTTTTCTGGAGTGGAAGGAAAGGCGAGGAAAGACGCCAATCCGTTGTGGGATTTGCCATTAAGTCGGCCCTGTTCGGCAAATTAGCTGGATTTCCAAAGGCTATAAACGACAGGCTCATGACCATTAAAATGCCCCTGCTGAATTGAAGGAAGCATGCAACCATTGTGAGTGTCTACGCACCAACTATGACCAACGAAGATGATGTCAAGAACAAGTTCTATGAGGACCTGCACAATGTATTAACATCAGTTCCCAAAGGAGACAAACTTATACTTCTTGGGGATTTCAATGCCAGAGTAGGCACGGACACCACCTATTGGAGTGGCATTATTGGAAAGCACGGAGTCGGAAATTGTAACAGCAATGGACTCTTCCTCATTCAGACATGTGCCGAACACGATATCCTGATTACCAACACAATTTTCCGTCTTCCCATGAGAAATAGGACATCGTGGATGCACCCTCGCTCGGAACACTGGCACCTCATTGACTATGTCATCGTCAGGAGAAGTGACAGACAAGACGTTCGGGTAACAAAATCCATGTGTGGTGCCGAATGTTGGACAGACCATCGTCTCATTGTCTCGAAAATAAACATTCACATCAAGCCACCACGGCGTCCTCAAGGGGTAAAAATGCACAAAAAAACTAAATGTCACACGCCTAAACAGCAAGAAAATGCAACAGTCGTTTGAAAATATGCTGGAAGACCGCCTCAAGCTCAATACTGCTGCTAAACAGGATACAGAAACAGAGTGGAGAGCCCTAAAGGACATAATTTACAACACTGCTATGGAAATCCTGGGTCCAGCCCCCCGAAAGCATAAATATTGGTTTGATGTAAATTCCGAAGACATCAACCAATTGCTGGCCGAGAAACATCTTCTCCTCAAGGCACATTTGAAAGATCCGAAGTCAACATTAAAAAAAAGATACCTTCAAGAACATTCAGAGAGTAGTGCAGCAGAACTTCGGCACATGCCGGTCTCCTGGCTGATGAAATTCAACGCTTTGCTGACAGACATGATATGAAAAACTTCTACGACTCACTGAAAGTGGTCTATGGTCCTACATCACCAGGCATACTCCCCTCCTCAGTGCAGATGGGGGAACATTGGTCACCGATAAAAAAGAAATCCTTCAACGCTGGACAGAGCATTTCAGCAACATCTTAAATGCAACTTCCTTCTTCGATGATGAAACCATCAACTGCCTTCCTCAAGTTCCCACCAATGAGACACTTGATGACCTGCCAACCATAGTGGAAGTAAACAAAGCCATCCAGCAACTCTCCAGCGGCAAGGCACCTGGTCCTGACTCCATCCCAGCAGAGATATACAAGGCAGGTGGGCCGGTCCTAACAGAGCAGCTTCACCAAGTCTTTACAAACATATGGGTGAACGAGACCATGCCACAAGATTTCAAGGATGCGTCAATAGTCCACCTTTACAAACGTAAAGGAAACCGCCAATCCTGTGACAACCACCGAGGCATCTCCTTGCTTTCAATTGCAGGGAAGATACTCGCCAGAATTCTTCTCAATCGCCTCACGGCCCATCTCGATCAAGGTCTTCTTCCTGAGAGTCAATGTGGCTTCAGAAAAGAACGTGGAACTGTTGACATGATTTTCGCTGCAAGGCAGCTGCAAGAGAAATGTCAGGAACAGAACTGCGAAATGTTCTCCACTTTCATTGACCTTACCAAGGCTTTTGATACAGTCAGCAGAGAAGTACTGTGGAAGATCATGGCAAAATATGGCTGTCCACGAAAGTTTGTCCAAATAGTGCGGCTATTTCATGATGGTATGCAGGCAAGAGTACAGGAAAATGGTGAACTGTCTGAACCCTTTCCTGTCACCAATGGAGTGAAGCAAGGATGTGTCATGGCACCAACACTGTTCAGCCTCATGTTTTCAGCCATGTTGATGAATGCCTTCGAGAACGACGACATTGGAATAGACATCATCTACCGTATGGATGGAAAGTTATTCAATCTCAGAAGGCTGAAAGCTAAAACCAAAATTAACAGCGACACCGTCAGAGAGCTCCTGTTTGCTGATGATTGCGCTCTATACGCCAACTCAGAGGCGGACATGCAACATAATGTTACAGCTTTCTCACATGCCTGTGCCAACTTTGGGCTCAATATCAACTTGGAGAAGACTGTAGTTATGTACCAGCCAGCTCCAGGGAATAATCACACTGTGCCGAATATCAAAGTGAATGGTCATAGACTAAGTGTTGTGGACAAATTCACCTATCTTGGCAGCACTGTGTCACAAGCTGCCACAATTGATGACGAAGTGAATGCAAGAATCTCCAAGGCCAGTGTGGCCTTTGGCAGACTGTACAAGAATGTATGGGACAGAACTGGAATAAGCCTGCAAACAAAGCTAAAAGTCTACAAAGCAGTTGTATTATCCACACTGCTATATGCTTGTGAAACCTGGACTGTTTATCAGCGACACGCTAGGAAATTAAACCACTTCCACACAGTCTGCCTAAGGAAGCTACTGAAGATTAAATGGCAAGACAAGATCCCAGACACTGAAGTCCTAGAAAGAGCGTCCATGCCCAGTATCCACACTCTACTGATGAAGAATCAGATTCGCTGGGCTGGTCACTTGACTCGCATGCCAGATCACAGGCTCCCTAAACGAATATTTTACAGCGAACTGCGTTGTGGTAAACGCTACCAAGGCGGCCAGAGGAAACGCTTTAAAGACACTCTGAAAATCTCTCTGAATGCTTTTGGCATTCATCATGACACCTGGGAGACTGTAGCCAGAGACCGAAATTCGTGGCGTGCATCATTACACAAGGGTGCAGTCATGTGTGAGGCAAACAAGACTGCAAGAGCTGTAAAGAAAAGGCAGGACAGAAAGACCACTGCAGGAAATCCTCCCCCAGAAACGTCAAGCATTCTTTGTCCACATTGTCAAAGAACATTTCGAGCCAAAATAGGCCTTATCAGCCATCTTAGAACCCACGGCTCCATACTTTCAATCCCATTGGATGAAATGAATGGTCATCATCATTCTTGATGGACAAATAACACAACACAACAACATAGCCCACCCCTAGATGGGTGTCAGAGTCTCACATGGAGTCGGTAGGAACATAATGATAGAAGGGAATTAGAGAAGGGACATAACCCCAATACAAGGGAACTAAAGAGACCCACTCGAATGCTCGAACAATCTAGAGCCTTCGAGAAGGATAGGTCAGTTCGCCTACAGCTCCGTGGACACAGGTGGAACCCGCTTACCGAGTACCAGGACCTGTTCCACGAGAAGCTCGAGGAGAGTTACAGCCCGTTTCCGATCGAGACACGTTAGAGGGGGGACGCCGACTGGACATCGAAGAAGCAACAGAGCTTAACTTAAGGGGGACTTGATAGATTGAACACAAGTGTATTTAGGGGTGTTACTCATAAGATAGATAGATGATAGAGTTTGTTGTAATGATTATGTATGATTGCTTTGTTATGAACTCCTGTGATATGCTACTCAAGTGTAGCTGGCTGCGAAAACCATTCTTCGCCAGCTTACTGTAAATAAATTATATCAGATAGTATCAGAACGGAGTTTGTTACCTGTATGAACCCGAGTTTCATTTCCCTAGGTCTCTAGGACGTTGACAATGGGTTATGTCAGTACCATCAATCTTAATTGACGAAGTTGAACTAGGAGATGGTAGACCATTTTACATATTTAGGATCAGGGGTAAATAGGAAATTATCCCTAGATCAGGAAATCAACATCAGGATTGGTAAGGCAGCGACAACAATGAGCTGGTTAACAAAAAGAGCTTGGGAGAACAGGAAGCTTACTGCCAAAACACAGGTCCTTGTCTATCAAGCCTGTGTCCTTAGTACTCTTATCTGCGGCAGTGAAACCTGGTCAACTTACTCACACCAAGAGAAACGTTTAAACAGCTTTCATATTGATGTCTGCCAAGAATACGTGTTATTAAGTGGCAAGAAAATCACAAATACTGAAGTATTGGAAAGATCAGGTTGTGTGATGGTTTGTCCCATGCTCAGTCTTCATAGACTTAGATGGATAGGACATGTTAGGAGGATGGATGATGGTAGACTACCAAAGGACATCTTGGTTTGGTGAATTACTGGATGGGTAAGAGATCTCGGAGTCAGCCTCGACTAAGATACAAAGATGTGTGTAAGTGGGACATGACTGATACAGGCATTGACAATGCACATTTGGAGCAAGTCGCCGCAGAATGTGTTGCATGGAGAAATATTAGAAATGGAATAAAGACAAAGGAGAAAATGGTTGCAGATAGGTCACATACTGCGTGCGTGAGACGTAAGACGGTGTGTGATGGTGAAAATGACCATGTGTTCACATGCCTCGATTGTGGATGAACATTTACAGCACAAATTGGTCTGATCAGTGACATTCACTACCATCATGGGTTGCAGTTATTATTCCTTTTTGAAGGACAATGTAACAAACTATTATCTGTCACAATGGGAAGGTGCCAATGAATATTTTGCTGCATCTCATCAGGTGCATACTGCAGAGATACATATCACATGAAGTGAATAAATGGACTATACTAGAACTAAATTACATAAAACACAGTCACTGATTTTGTTTGAATGTGGAGCATCAGTTTTCCAAATGGTAATTGCAAATTTAAAAAGAAGTTTTTCTATTTGCACAAAACTGGCTGTAACCATCTAATTACCAAAGCCTTATTTGAGCATTTACTGTCATCAAATACAATATGTCTTCTCCTTTTTAACTTTATGATGACTATTAAACAAATGTCTAAAAATCGCCGCGCTAAGAATTATATATATATATATATATATATATATATATATATATATATATATATATATATATATATATATATATATATATATATATATATATATATAAAAGAGAATGTGTCTTTGTTTGTGTGTCCTTTATGCGTTCCTGAACGGTCCATCCGATTGAGATGAAATTTTCTACAGATGTTCTTCTCATTCCCGCGCAGCCAACTGGCATAGTTATTTAGTTTAAAATCAACAATTTTTCCTCCAGCACAAATGAAAATGGCACGAGCTTTAGCAACAGACGAATAAATGTTCCGCCATCTTGCTGCAAGGGAACTCTGATTAAACCAGAAATTAGTTAGGAAAAGTTGTTGTTCTCACTCGTGTGGATGCAACTGAAATAGTTAGTTAGTTAAAAATCAATTTTTAATTTTTGGGAACAAGAGTAGCGGCCGAATATGAATTAAATGAGACGCTCCCCGCCAGGAGCTAGGCGAAGCCGGGCCAGGTCATCTTTTTTGGGAACTGGAATGGGAGCAGGGTCCAAATATGAATTAAATGAGACGCTCCCCGCTAGGGGCTGGGCGAAGCCGGGCCAGGTCGTCTTTTTTGGGAACGGGAACAGGAGCCGAATATGAATTAAATGAGACGCTCCCCGCCAGGGGCTGGGCGAAGCCGGGCTGGGTTGTCATTTTTGGGAACGGGAGCAGGGGTCGATCATGAATTAAATTAGATGCTCCCCGCCAGAGGCTGGGCGAATCCGGGCCGGGTCGTCTAGTCTATATATATATATATATATATATATATATATATATATATATATATATATATATATATATATATATATATAAAAGACGATGTATGTATGTGTGTAGGGATGTATTTGATGCGTTCGATAACGGTCCACCCGATTGAGATGAAATTTTCTACATGTATTCTTTTCATTTCCGTGCAGCCAACTGTCATAGTTTGTTAGTGTACAATCAGCTATTTACTTACTAAAATTAAATATTTAAATTTACATTATCATTTATATCTATCGAGTTGACTTAACTTAAGAAAAGTTATTTCAAGGGGCATAACTTTTAATAGCATTGCTATATATTTTATATATAGATTGTTGCATTGTTTTCAAAGATTTATAAACTCTTTGTCTACAGTTATTTACAGGCATATGAGTTATAATAATTAATAATATAATCTTTAAGGCATTTTCAAAGTTTCCATAAAAATAATGCATCTTTGATTATGTGGTTGTTTCGGGATTTGAAATTTAAATATTGAGCACAACTCACTACTGGCAACGACGATCGCATTCTGGTATGAACCTAAGGCCTATCCATGTCAATATGGAAGCACTATACTCGAGTTTCTAATATTATTGATGTTACATACCCCACTGGTGATTCCTTTCATATCTTCTACATTTCTGAAAATATTTTTTACTGTACAGGAAAAGAAGATCCTGTCTCACACCTCTCTAAATATGCTGACATTGACCTACTTCATTATCTATCTTTATGGCAGCTTGTTGTTTCCAATATATGTTTTTTACAGTCTAAGGTCTTTCCCATCAATTTGTAGATCTGCAAGCATCTTCATCATACTGACATGTCTTACTTTATTGAAAGCCTTTGTTTAGTTAATATAGCAAAGATGTAGTCTTTCTTTACTTCTATAGTTGACTGATTAAACTGTACGTAATTTTTTTGGTCTCCTTTAATCTTTCATTAACTGCAAGATTTGTTGACAGAGATATTGATGCCTGTATCATGAACGTAAACAGTGACATGTTTGCAGTAGCTTTCTATCCTAGCAGATATGATACTTCAGTGGAGATAGCACTGCCACCAGTTATTCCACCTTGTCCTGACAGAATGGACTCTGCCATTTAGTTCACAACTGCTTATTCATTCAGAAAGATTCTGGGATAAGGAACCATTGATCTGCAATATCCATAGGACAAATGACACACCACTCCACTCCACCTCACAAGGAATAAATTCAGATAAGTAATACTGGGTTCTACCATCTGCATTATGAGTGAGTCATCATACTGAGGGTCTACCACTGAATTATGACTGAGTCATCATACTGGGGACTACCACTGAATTATGAGGCTTCCGGTCCCCAACATGGCGGATAGGCATTTAAACCGTTAAGGCCTCTGGAGTGTTTACACTTGTGGCTATGGTTTGCATTAGCATTTCCCTCATATTGGACTGGTGGTGCATGGTACCATCGCCCTACTACTGAGTGAGTGTGTGGTGCGACACTGTGAGCTGTGAATTTTGTGTGGGATGCTTTTTTTGGAATGCGAATGTCTGCGGTTGTTTGTAGCATGAAATGCATGTTCAGAACAATGGCGGTCAGATGTTGCTGAATTGACTGGTTTGCCATTTTGGTTCATGAGTGCATTTTCACAGGAGACAACTGGGAGTCGTCAGTGGAACTACGGAGTTCGTGCTTTGTGCTATGTTTTTGATGGGTCACCTTGCGGAAAGAGACCAAGCCATATGAGATAAAACAGGGGCAAATGAAGTCTTTTAGGTGACTGCTGCTTCCATCGACAATGAACTGTATTTTTCGTGGAGGACTTTTTGTTGGCAATTTCTGACGGCGACATTATGCACAGTGTACCTGTGCGGGGTGTTGGCTTGCCGAGACTCCTATCTTTTCTACTTTTCACATTGGGCAGTGACGAGCCTTTGTGTGATATTCAATGGCACAGGAACAGAGCATAATGGAGACGACCCGTTGCCATGAAGTTGGAACCGCGACTAACTAACTGAATTATGAGCGAGTCATCATACTGGGGTCTACCAATGAATTATGAGCGAGTCATCACACTGGGGTCTACCACTGAATTATGAGTGAGTCATCACACTAGGGTCTACCATTGAATTGGAGGGTACTGGGTGTCAGGCAATGGTAGTAGTACCTTTGGTAAGGATGACTGTCACGCTTTTTTCAGGGCACATCCCCCATTGGTCCAAGCCTGACATCCAGCTCACACCTGTGGCTCCTAGTAACTGTCAGCATGTGACAGCAGCCACCTCCCGGGCTACATCTGTGACAGGCTGGCTAAACCAGGCGTGGGTAGCCGATTTGTTGTCAAACCAATTGGTTAACTATGGTATGTCTCCCCAGCATGTGAAGACAGGACTCGGCAGACTGCACGGAAGAAATCTTTGTTGATTCAATGGGCAAGACAGTGTTTACCTGCAAAGAGTTGTGGAGCGTAATGAGCACGGCAAGGCACGTACAGCGCCCTGGTCTGCACTGCACCTGTATTCGTGTCCAGTCATCTTCACTTGTCTTGCCACTGGACTCAGATAGATGGACTCAGGCGAGAGAGGTGAGGTCGACAAATTGTGCAAGCCGGGGGCGGGGTTGTGGGTGAGCACCCAACCTTCATAAATACCCCAATGGCTCGTACATTCATCAACACTGCAGCAAAAGTCCAACTCCTCGCCTTCTCATGGCGGACCTGTTTTAACTAACAGAAGGGGCGGCGGAGAGTGACTGGCACCGAGAAATAATCTGAACGCTCTAGATGTGTATCCACTTACATTCATGTACAGACACGTGTGTGCTGCCTACACACCTAAACTCTAAGTAAGACCACAGTCTGCTCTAGCAAAGGAAAGGTGCTGAAGACAGAGGCAAACAGCCAGGAGGTGCACCACAGAAATCAGGATGCCACGCAATCATGCCATGAAATATGTCGATTACTGCTAAATGTTATGGTGCTCGCCCTGCTTTGGACCCCCTCAAATGTCCTGTGGAGCCAAGGGACCTGAGAATAGAGCATCTGGTCATACCAAAAAGACTAAAAATAATGCACTGGAATGCGGAGGGAGTCAGCAACAACAAAAAACATAGAACTAGAAAACATCTTGGACTAAGAAAAAGTAAGCGTATGTTGCTGGCAAGAAACTCACCATAACTAAAAATCAAAAACAGAGGCTACCAGTGTTGCCGATCTGACCGAAAGGACAGGCGAAAGGGTGGGATACTGACTCTTGTCAAAAATAACATCCTGCTTTCCAAATTGAAGTTTACATGGATTGTGTGTGGCGACTTCAACAGTCCACTCGCAGAGCTGGGACTATTATCACATGGACCAGAGAGGAGAGAGACTAGAAGACTGGCAGGATGAGAATAGATTCATCTTGATTAACAAGCTGTCCAACCCACATACTTTCTCTCGAGATCATGGCACACTACAACTACACCTGACCTGGCTTTTCATTCATCAGACTGGAGTGGAACATTCCACGAATTGTTGGGAAATAACTTGGTGGCAGTGCCCATCAGCTAGTCTTTCTAACTGTAGAAAATGAGCTTCTAAGTGAAAGCAGCACCCTCTCGAGGTGGAACTACAAGAAAGCAGACTGGGAAATGTACAACCATAACACCAGCATACTGGTTAGAAACCTGAATACTGAGAAAGACATAAATAAAGTAGTTGAAGAGTTTGGGAAATGCATACTACAAGCAGCACGAGAAACAGTACCAAGAGGAGCCCTAAACATTATATAATGATGTGGAAGTGTGTAGAAAGCAAGCAGAGGCCAAACCCAGCCAAGAGCACCACAATAAATATCAGCACGCAAAAGCCAAATTACAAAGGGCCAAACTGCAGGCTAGACGGAAAAGCTGGCAGGAGAAAACAGAGTCACTGAACTTTAAAAGAGACACAAGGAAGTTGTGGAAGCTATAAAACAACTTAAAAATGAGGGCACAGGGAGAAACTCAAAAATTTTACAACTTAACCCTTTACAGGGCAGACGCTTGTCCATTTTTTAGCCCTGAACGGGCAAGAATTTTTCAGGTTCGGTAAAATTTCGGGTTGCGTTAGTAAAAGCATCATAAATAAGGTGTTAGTCAACCGATTTTAGTTAAATAAACAACACAATGAAGGGAAAAGCATGCAGAATGTTACTCACATGATTGTTGTCGGTAATTCATATATGAACACACATATTTACGAAATACAGCATGTTGTTTGTGATTTTCCGTCATCTCTGCGGCATTTTACAAACACATTTTCAGAATCATAATCACTTTCTTTAAAGTCCGACTCAGACTGCTAATGACTAATGCAAAGTAACGCTTTTCACTGATGATATCTAGCTTCGATTAATAGGCAACTTCGTGCCCTTTAATGTAACTTAAATTGAACCTAGCGAAATCTCGGCTATCACTTGAAGAATCGCCGAAATCCGTTTTGAAAAACTAAGCGTAAAAATCCCGAAAACTATCCCCCCCAAAAAAGTCCGTAAAAGTCCGTTCAAATTCATTGTCGGCGTTTACAAATGGCGGCCACGTTGTCAAGCTATCGGCGAAAGTCAAAGTAGCCGTCGGAAGTATCGTAAGGCCGAGAAATTGCGTTTTTACCATGCATAATAGTATCGGACGCGATCGGGTGATTTGCTCGTTAAAGGCATCGGCCGCAAATGGCCGTTCTGCCCTGTAAAGGGAGACAGAAGCATCTTGACAGGAAAGCAAACGGGTCAAACAGCTGACCATTTTGTGGACTCATCTGCACAAGATAACAATATTGAAATTAGCCCAGAGAAACAACAAGTACAAGAGATTCGAGAGAAATGGCAACATACAGGACAGAATGAAACAAAACAGCACATGAGGTTCTGGAGGCACCTATCACAATCAATGAACTGGAGCTAGCCATATCAACACTGAAAATGAGAGGAACAGAAGCCAAAGCAAAGCTGTTGCAGATCTTCAATAACAGCTGGACCTTAGGCAGTGCTCCACAAGCCTGGAGAAAAGCAATCATGACACCCCTACTAAAATCAAGGAAAGATAGTTCCATTGCCTCTAGCTACAGACCAATTAGCCTCACCAGCTGTCTCTGCAAAACAATGGAGAGCGTCATCAATCACAGACTGCAGTGGTACATTGAAAGTGAAAACATCCGTGTGCCACAGCAGGCTGGCTTTAGGCAGTGCTACTCTACGGAAGATTAGACAACCTACCTTTCTCAAGAAATTGAGGATGCATTCCAAGAGAAGAAGCTGGTGCTTGCTGCATGGATAGATCTGAAGAAAGCCTTTGACAAAGTCTGGAAAGAAAGTCTGATGAAGAAATTGAGAAAATATAAACTGAATGGAAGAATGTACAAATAGGTGAAAGCATACTTGCACAACAGAAGAGCCAGAGTACAGATAGACGGACTCAAGAGCAAGAAAGTACTACTGCGTCACGGTGTTCCCCAGGGTGGAGTCTTGTCCCCCACACTTTTTCTAATCTTCATCAATGATCTTGTTGCTAATCTACTGCATGGAATTATAGCGGCAATGTACACTGATGACCTGGTTCTATGGTTCACAAATTAACATTTGTGGTAAGAGCTGTAGACGCATTTGTTGCATGGGCAAATAGATGGTGTGTCAGCATAAACACTGACAAGTGCAGCACCACTCTATTTACCCTCTCTCCAAAACAAAAGGCAGGGATCACCCAGATAAATGGAATACCCTTTACAGAAGATAAATAACCAACATATCTTGGAGTAACATTTGATGGCAGGAGTAGTGGGTTTCGTTGCATTTGAGTCGTTTTTCTGGATTGCCGTGCTGGATTGGCCCCAATCCAGCTGGATTAGGGTTAGGGGTTAGGGGTTAGGGTTTCTGTCTGCTCCTAATTATATTGTCTGGATTAACCTCGCTGGATTGACCCCAATCCAGCTCGGGACCAGGGCGGTTTGGGTAGGGTAGGTAACTAGGTCATATGTAAGGGTGATAAAAGTCTAATAAAAGACATGTTTTCTAAGGGCAGATAACTGAGTGTGTGTATAATATTTTAACTAATTGTAAAAAATAAAATAAAATAAATAAAAGACAACCAATGGCGCGCGGGGGTGGGTGCAGGAGCGAGCGCGGCGGCTCGGTCACATGGAGCGGTCGGGGTCTAACCCAGTAAGACAGTGTCTTGTAGTAACCAATTGGCCGGTCGTTGCTGAGTGACCACAAGGCTGATCAGTGACGAGTGCGGGTAGTGGGGCTAGACGGTTCAAACCCTCGAGCCGCGTCAGGTGTCATATGAAAATTGTAAAAAGTAAAAGGGTAAATATGGCGTGTATATGACCTGTAGTGGGTCGTAGCGGCTTATACACTATCATCATATAGATTACACCTCTTCAAATGAAAACCTTAAAACAGTAAAGATGGCAGGTAGTAACAGTTGTACGGGGTATGGCTTAGTGTTATTTGTTATTAAGGGGTGGTTGAGTAGCCGAATAGTTAGATAACTGCTTCGGAACACTATCATCATACAGATTACCCTCTTCAAATGAAAACCTTAAAAAGTAAAGATTGCCGGTATTAACTGTTGTAGTGGGTATGGCTTCATGGTATTCGTTGTTAAGGGGTTGGTGAGTGGCGGTGTACTTACATAGCAGCTTCCGAACACTATCATCATACGGGTTACAACTCTTCAAATGAAACCTTTAAAAAAGTAAAGATGGCCGATAGTACATGTTGTAGTGGGTGTGGCTTAGTGTTATTCGTTGTTAAGAAGTGGGTGAGCGGAGAAGTAGCTAAAGAAGTGCTTCTGAACATTTTAAAGGGGTGGGCGAGTGGCGAAGTGGCTAAATGAATGCGTCGGTTCCTTGCTAAGAGACAGAGGAGTTGCTAGATAAAGGCTCCAGGTCGTTGTTAAGGGGTAGGTGGGTGTACAAATAGCTAGATAACTGCTTCCGATCCTTGTTAAGAGGTGGGCGAGGGGCGGATTGGTTAGATAATTACGCCTGTTCCTTGGTAATAGCCAGGGTGATCGAGTGGAGAAGTGGGTAAATAAGGCATGGAGGTCTATCACCGACACATTCAACGCATAATGGCGGCGTCGGTAGTCAGAAGACCTAGGATATTTTCATTATATGTCTATTGTAAAGTGGTCGACTGTTTATTATAACGGTGGTTACTATTATCTGTAGTGGATGGGACTTAAATACTATCATCATACCGGTTACAGCTCTTCAAATGAAAACCTTAAAAATGTAAAGATGGCCGATGGTTTTAGTGGGTATGACTTTGTGATATTCGTTGTTAAGGGGTGGGGTGAGTGGATGAGTAACTAGATAAACGCTTCCGAACACTATCATCGGGTTCGAATCCCAGTGGGGCGGTCTAGTGGTAGAAGAAATATTGATAATATTTGGTTACTTAGTTGTGATTTCGAGCTCTGGTGTTATTAACCCGGTTATGTTTAGAAAAGGAGAGGTGGTGTGCTGGTTGCGGAGTATGTTTAGGTGGTACCCCAGACACCGTGGAAGTGACAGGTTCGAATCTCGGTACTTTGTCGTTGGTAAGATTGCCAGTCATCAACGTGTGGGTGTCTAGTTAATCATAGGGGTTAGGGTCGCTTTGTCCGGCCTTGTCGCCGCGGCCACAAGTCCCACCGCTGATGAAAAACACAGGCAGCAGATTTCACCGTTGTACCTACGAGTCACAAAATATAACCTAACTTAAAAATCAGAATATGATATACTCATAACCTCAACAGATGTTGCCAAAAATCAATACTTATTCTCATAACGGCTAATCCAGGGGCTTATCGTCATCGTAATGACCAAGTCGGGTTAATAATATTCCTTATATCTCCGCCATTGCAAATAGTTCGCGATATTAATAAAGGTTCATATAAAGGTTGGTAGGGGATTAAGGGAATTAACACCTATTGTCGGGACATCCAACAAAAATCAATAACACTACCCTCGATTGTTTCTCATATTTGCCGGTTGGGGATTATGGGTTAGGTGTATGTGTCCTTATTTAGTTAAAACAGGTGGTATGAGTAGGAGATATCACAAACAGTATCAGCATGTGCCACTCTGATCTTAAATATCAGTAGTTCGTTATTCTTGTGACATTGAAAACGCTTGAGGCTTGAAAAGGGATGGTGTACTATGTTATTGGGAGGTTTATATAGATTGACCAGTATGTGAAGTTGATACAGGTCACCCCTGTCAGCACATCGTAGCTGTGTTGTGAACTGTCGCCTATTGCAGCCGGGTGTGAAAATAATCAAACATATTTCACATCAACTCAATAGACATGCCTCTATGTATCTGTATTGCGACTTTCTCTAGAGGGGTCCCTTAGGAAAGTAGCGTGTATCTGTGTATACGGATTTATCACTGCCTATAGAGGTGTGTAGTATTATTGGAAAGCGTCATTTACGTATACATTATCAGAGTATGTTGCCTTACAGAGCTGGTATTGTGTCTATGTATCTGCTACGTTGTATGTTTTGTTATGTTGCCTTGGAGTATTTGGAGGGAGTTGAATACGGGTGTCTAGTGAAGTTAAAATAAAACGATGTCTCAGAATCCACAACGCCACTGGTATTAGAGGCATTTCAACTTGTCTGCTCTCTGACCTCGCTTCACAGTCATACAAAAGTACGGGTTCTATATAGTACTTAAACACTCCTTTTATTTCTCATTACAGTTGACAACATTATATTAGTCAGTATGTTTTCCAACGTGCAAAAGATAACCTTCATCACAGCGATTCTTGTTCCAACGCTTTAAAGGCACCTCCCATCAAACATTGTTGTTCTTTCATGTGTTCAACAATTTTCTTTCCTCGTAGTCTCTTGGTTACCGTTTCCCCATTTCAAGCTCCAAGGAGCTCTACTCGTATGCATTAGTGTGGTAGAAGTAAACCAACAACTCACAAGATAGACGCATATTATCACACTGTATAGGGACATGTGGGTAATGGTTACATCCAGTCAAATATGGCGTTGCATCCTGTCACGTGCGTAAGGATACATCTGAGACACGTGGTTAAGATGGTTACTACAGGGAAAAAAACGGTGTTCTGTTGGTTGTTGAACTAGGAGACCTAACTCGTGATTCACCATGTAGGGAATGATTCTTCCCCCTCGTCAACAGGGCGTCGGAGGTTTAAAAGGGTCTTCATTCTCTCGCTTTTCTATGTCAGAGTCGTCATAGGGTCACCAAGTAACAGCAAAGAACACGAAACTACTACTACCAAGGCCTCTATACACCAGAAGGCAGTTTCGAATATAGTATACACAACTATAATCAAGTCATCACAGTGTTCGACTAACCCTTTCTCATAGACATAGAGGAGAGATGTGAGCACCGAGGCCAGTTGGGGAAGGTGTACCTTTTACTTAACAGCTATCGGGTCATACACCGACGAGTGTTTAGCTATTTTTATCACCTGTATAATATTACCCGTGAACACAACAAGCTTCCCCGGATCAATCTTAGGCGTCTCATATAACATGACATATCACGTACCCGCTGTCCTGACCAGCGAAGTTATCGCGTCTCAGAGCAGACATTTACACTTTCATTAACTCTTCTGCCTGGCCAAAGGGGTCTTTGCATCTTTCCCCAGAAACCCAGTTCCAATGCCAATATATGTTTTTCAATGTGTCGGCTCATTGCCACATTTCACATCCAGACAAAAGTACAGGTTCAATGTACCACTTCAACAGTCAAATAAGGAAACATGTTAGCCAAATTATTAAAAACGTTGGCCAAATACAGAAATATATCGACCAGACTTATAAAATATAGTAAAATTTGTTAGCCAAACTTATAAAACTCGTGGTCAAAATAAGAAATATCTCAACCAAGCGTATAAAAAGTAGGAAAAAGGCTAGTCAAACTAATGAAAATGTTGCCCAAATACAGAAATATCTCGACCAACTTATAAAATGTAGGAAAAATTGTTAGCCAAACTGACAAAACTGTTGGCCAAAATAAGAAACGTCTCGACCAACTTATAAAATGTAGGAAAATTGTTAGCCAAACTGACAAAACAGTTGGCCAAAATAAGAAACGTCTCGACTAACATTATAAAGAGTAGGAAAAATGGTAACCAAACTAATTAAAAATGGTGACCAAAATAGGAAATATCTCGACCAAACTTATGAAAAGTAGGAAAATTGTTCGTCAAATGTGAAAAATATTGGGCAAGTAGGAAATCATGTTAGCCAAATAGGAAAAATATCGATCAAACTTATAGATGTCTCGTCAAAACTTATAAAATGTATGAAAATTTGTTAGCCAAAGGTGAAAAATATTGGCCAAGTAAAGAAATATCTCATCCGAATTTATAACAAGTAAGAAAACATGCTAGTAAAATCAAGAAATATGTCGACCGAAGTAATACAATAGGCAAAACGATGGACAAACTTATAAAGATGTCGACCGTTATAAGAAAATGTGGTACCCAAATTTGAAAAAATATTGACCAAGTGTTGAAATATCTCGACCAAACATACAAAAAGTAGGAAAATATGTCGACTAAAGTAGGAACATTTGTTAGCCAAAAATGAAAAATAGTGGCCAAGTAAAGAAATATCACATCCAAATTTTTAAAATGTATGAAAATGTGTTAACCAAAGGTCAAAACTGTTGACCATGTAAAGAAACTTCTCATCCAAACTCATAAAAAGTAGGAAACTTTGTTAACCAAATGTGAAAAAATATTGTCCAAGTAAAGATATATTTCAACTAATCTTATAAATATGTTGTCCAAACTGATAAACATTAGGACAATGTGTTAACCAAATGGGAAAATTATTGGCTAAGTGAAGAAATATCTCAACCATACTTATGAAAAGGAGGGAAATGTGTTAACCTAACGGGAAAAATATTGGCCAAGTGAAGAAATATCTCATACATTCTTATAAAAATTAGGAAAATGTGTCAACCTAATGGGAAAAATATTGGCCAAGTGAAGAAATATCTCATACATTCTTATAAAAATTAGGAAAATGTGTAAACCTAATGAGAAAAATATCGCCCAAGTGAAGAAAAAATTTACACAAAATTTATGAAACGTAGGAAAATTTGTTAACCAAAAGGGAAAAAATATGGGAGAAACTATGAAATATGTTGACCGAAGTAAGAAGATGTGTTAGCCAAATGGGGAAAATGTTGGCCAAAACATGAAACATCTCGACCAAACATACATATCGTGTGTAAACTTATAAAAAAGTAGGAAAATATATTGCTTCTGTAGTTATGTCAACCGTGTCTTGAACTTTTATCTGAACAGACATTTCACAAGGCATCAACGTCAACACTTTCCTTCTTTTACATTACCGAAAGCTTCAACTTATCAGTCCAGAGTATCCACTAAAGAAGCACTTATACAGACTAATCACTCATCTCTCCACACTCGTGGTTTTTTTTCTTCTTTCTAACACAAAGTGTCTCTGTCTTTCATAGATAGCTTCACACTTTTCCATGTCGCACCACTAAGAACCCCAAACCTCCATTGTATATGAGCTCTAATGAAACAGTCATAACAACATTTATGGCAATGAAATCTGTGGCTCCAGCTGGGATAGTTTTGATATCATCTGTGTATTCGTTAGCAATGAGTGATTTCCCATGGCTACCGTCTTCAACTTTCTATACCACAATGTCTGCTACACTAACCTTCAATTGGTCCATCTTTCAACAATAGAAAGGGTGTTCTCGAAGTCTAGCTAACATAACATGTCTTAATTTGTCCACCTCTTTCACACTTTGTCATTTCACAGCTGCAATAGCGGCAAGTCTACAACCAACCAACAGTGTCTGTTATGAAGTCGACGTTTCTTAAAACAACGTCTGCCTTAGTGAGCCCTTGAATACCATCTACCACATCTTCTAACAGACTTTCAACGCTTCATACCAAATAACATTAACATTCTCTTTGATTACAGAACAGCCGATTTTCTGCTGACTTGACAGATTTTCCAACCTAATGGAGATAAATCATGTCCCCCTAACCTACTAGACGATATTCTAGAAAACGAATATGGTCATCGAACAGCACCCCTAGGAAGATCTTGAAAAAACAAACAGAGATTGGTTGTTGAGACGAAGGAGTTGCATTCCTTGGACTACCAGAGTAACTAACGATGATCGCATAAAAGAGCCTAAGGAAAATAGACTATTATATACATCAAACACAGCAAACTCTTTCTTCCTAACCCTAACCCTAACTATACATCATTTAACCCTAACCTAACACTAACCCTAACTATACATCAAACACAACAAACTCTTTCTTAAGAGACATAGACACAAACCAGTGTTAGAAATGGAAAAGGTTAAATTTGTGTGATTAAAATTTTAATTACAATTTAAAATTAATAAATCACAATTTTATTGCGCACTTCACTTAATATACAGATATAGGCTAAGTATAGGTCTTTTATTTATTATTATACACACACTCATGACCTAGATACCTACCCTACCAAAACCACCCTGGGGTCAATCCAGATAATATAATTAGGAGCAGACAGAAACCCTAACCCGAATCCAGCACGGCAATACAGAAAAACGACTCAAATGCAACGAAACCCACTACTGGCAGCTGACATGGAGAAAGCACATCAACAAAGCAGTGGCAAAAGCCAGAAGGAAAACAGCCATCCTGAGAAAGCTAAGTGGAACCACATGGGGAGCCAGTGGGAAAATACTTAGCAAAGTGTATCAACAGAGCATACGACCACACCTGGAATAGGGTCAACTGCATGGTGTTCAGCATCAAAAACCACACTACAAGAGCTGGACAAGGTGCAAAATCAAGCACTTAGAGTCACCACAGGAGGGATGAGATCAAACCCTATTGTGGAAATGGAGAAGATGGGGAGGACACAAGCACTGAGAGATCGCAGAGATACGAAAACGCTAATAGAAGCAGAAAAGTTCCTCACTTGCCAGGCCATCCTATGAAGAACAGATTTGAAAACTTAGCTATGGGGCGGTTGAAAAGTAGCATTTTATCCACCAGGACAAACGACTCTGCAGAGAAACCACCGATCTGCCCACAGTTGGTATCCCCGTGAAAACTATTCCAGAGCAAACTCCATGGAAAGATGAACATAGACTATCAATACAAATCCAGACAAAAGTGAGAGGAATATTTGATAAGGAAGAACAGAACAGTGTACAGTGCAGAATAGCCACTTTAAGCTTCCTTGATGAAGAATACCCACAGGACCTCTGGATCCGAGTGTACGTAGATGGGTCAGCACAAAATGTGGTTCCAAATGGAGGAGTGGGAGTGTACATATAATACCCTAATAATACTAGGGACACTGCCAGATTACCATCAGGAAAGTACTGCCATAACTATGATGCTGAAATTGAGGCAATCAAAATAGCAACAGAGAAATTACTAAATACCAGCAATGGTACACATCCTGTGGTGCTAGTGGCAGATGCAAAATCAGTACCCGAGGCGGTCCTGTCTGGGAAATTGCCAGTTCTAAGGACACTACTTTCTGATATTAGCAGTCAGCATATGGTCACCATAAAGTTGATACCATCCCACTGTGGAATATCTGGAAATGACAGAGCTGATTGATTGGCTAAAGAAGGAACAAAAGAAGAACAGCCTGATGTGCCCGTTACAAACCACCAAAAGAAAAGAATGATCAAATCAGTTAGAAAGCCACCATAACCTGTTCAAGATGACTACCACATTATGGACAGACCAGAACAAGTCATTATTCTGCGCCTCAGAACAGGACACAATAAATTACGCAACCATGTATACAAAATTCAAGATTGATGAATCAGCCATGTGCACATGTGGAATGGCATTGCAGACAGCAAAGAACATACTCCAAGACTGCCCAAAATACAACATATCTAGGCAAACCTTGTGGCCTAGAGAGACAATTGTGGAAAATAAACTCTATGGATCTTGAGTGAACTAACAAAAAAGACATGGAACAAAAGAAAAAGCAAACGCAGCAGCTGCAGCAGGATATAATAGTATGAACTGAAAACAATTAGATATATTTTGCTCCTGCGAAAAGAAGAGACATACTAAACACAGACACAATGCATTTTCACATACCTTACAAGTTAAGAAAATCCACTGCACACAGGTGAAAAACAAAGTGTGACTTATCCAAAAATCAGAAGCAATCAATAAATATATAAAATGAAATAATAAAATAACAAATAAGTACAATAGGACAACAAAGGACAGCCGGCGTTTCGATTCTAAGAACCTTTGTCAATGACAGGACAACACAAATAGATAAAACAATGAAAGACAAAACACAAAATGACACTACTCGCAGACTACTCTTTGGCTACAGAGTTTAAGTATAGTTAGGTTGCCAGAGGGCCATTTATGTCGCCAACAGCTCGTGAGGTATTCTCTAAAGGCCATAGGGTAATATTCTGCCAAAACCAGTGCCTCAGAGACCACCTTGTGCATAGTCACCTCCCCACAGATACTTCATCTGTGGGCACATTCAAATGCCACTGTAAGAACTGTCTGACATGCCCAAATATTTTTCAGTCACGGGCGCACCCCGACTTATGACAGATTGGGCTTCTCGTCTGGAATTTGAATTCGGACTTCTCGCTTTCAATAGACTCCGGTACTAGACCCTAGACATACGATTTTAAAAGTTAACTCTTGTAATCTTCAGTCATCAAAATAGACTATCATCAGATGTAGCTCATTTTAGTTGAGGAAGTTACAGAGTATAGATATAACTTTTCAAAAGTGTATAACACATAAGAACTTATGAGAAAACTACCTCATCTATCATTTATTGATAATTATTTTAATTCTTATCATTTAGTGTATCATTCATCATTTAATGATAACTGATCACTTTAATCATATTTACATTGATGTGTTTGATGATTTAACTGCTTGACTGATTTGCCATTTTATGCTTACTTATGCCATTTTCATTATGACATGTATGCAGTGCATTTTAATATTTATTTAGGTGCATATTACTATTGATTACTGTGTAGTATATCTCTCACACTTACTTCACTGCGGTCGCCAGAAACTACTTGAATATTACTTTCAGGTGTCTTTCACTGCTGAGGCTAAACTCTACACATTGGTTTAGGTTCTGCTGTCATTGGTTCACTCTTGTCTTTCTAGCTTAGCTCTGAATTTGATAGATACATAGGAGCTTACCTGAATTTAGCCATTAGCAAATATGGACTCACCTTCCCAGGATCTAGATTATCTGAAGGCGCGAACAGATTACTTAGAGTCCACGAGAAGGTTAGGCATAATAGAGGGCTTAAAAAAAGAACAATTAGAAATATACATCAGAGACGAGATGAAAGAGTGGGACATGGCGGAGGAACAGATGACTAAAACAATTAATGAGTTATTTGAAGCAAAAGAGCGTAGCAAAACTGAAGAAGCAGAGATTAATAAACAGCATATGGAAGTAGTCAATGCAGATAAGCTAACCTTTCTAGCAGAACATAAGGTAGGAGATATGGATGCTCACCCAACCAGGAAGGAAGGGACATCTTTGCCACCCACAGCGGAATCAGGGTTAGTGGACCGGGAACTACATGTTCTCATTCGACCCAGTCCTAAACGGAAAAGAGGGAAGAAAAAACGTGCCAATGGCACTTCAAGCAGTCACAAACGTGATAACTGTTTGCACCACGGAAATTGTGGTTTAACTGTACAGGACCTTCAGGAAAACCACTTGACTTCTATGAGAAATGAATCTCGAGAGAAAGAGGAACTGAAGACAACCTTTAATGAGGTCGCAGGCCGAGACCTAGCCGATTCTCACATTCCCTTCTGTTCACAGAATCACGAAGTGGAATTACATCTGACTGAAATAGGGAGGAAGGAAGAAACGGAATCCCAGGTGAATTTCATTACTGCAACGCGGGAAGAATCACTAATTATCAGTTCAGATAATTTACCTAGTAACAGTTACCCAGAGGACAACTGTTTGCACTAAGGTTGGCCAGTACAAGACTCCCAGGAATCTCATTTTACTTCAACGAGGGGTGAAACTCAAGAAGAAGAGGACCGGAGGACATCTTTTAAAGAGGTCGAAAATGGAGAGGTAATCGACCTTATTATTCCCTTCAGCTCAGGCAAGCAAGAAGTGGGATTACATTTGACTAAGATAGGGATGAAGGACGATCCAGAACCCCTTGTGATCTTTGAGGCTGCAGCTCAGGAAAAGACACTAGATCTCAGTTCAAATCATTTACCTAATGTGATGGTTTGCTTAGACACAAGCCCACCACATGATTTACCTCAACTGGACTTAGCCCATGAAAGCACGACCAGAGAGGAACATCCAGACCAGGAAACATTTCCAGTTGTTATCTCACAGTATACAAGTTCGGAGACTCAGGAAACACAGGGAATTGTCATGAGCCAGAATATGGACTCTGATATTGTGCAGACAACATTGTCTGTAGTTGCTAAAGAAGAAAATTCTTTGCACAAGATGGAGGAAGAAACGCCTATCATCTCATTAGCTGAAGTTATCAGGGAATTCCAGCAACAGGGACCTGAAGTAACAGAAGTCAAGAGTGGTTTGGAATCAACACTCTTAGGACTCAATCTACCCTTCAGTCAGGTCGATTTGATAGGAGTAGATCAGCTATTTGTGGATACTTTATTCAAAAGTAACACCACTTTATCGCCCTGGAGTAACTATGTTATTTCTCAAGGCAGGACAACTTGGCACACTAAATTTCCAATTTCTAGCACGGTTTGTACAAGAAACTCTAATGCAGAGAAACTCAGCCCATTAACTGAATATCAGGGGAAGAAACCGCGACACCGAGGAGGGACGATTGTTACGCCCGACTTTGAAGGAGGAAAGCGCCAGTTGAATTTATATCATGGGACCATGATGTGTAACATTATTTCTTTCAAAAGGAAGCTATTGATGGATCAGTTAAGGATCTATAAAGGATGGAGGAATATCACGGAGACAAGCTTTGCTGTGGCCAGCTTATGCGAGACTTCACTACGGGGACATCCTCGGCTGAAAGGATTAAATCACGTGAGGGAATGGACTAAGACCGTTGCCCAGAGGCGCTGAAGAATCCCGTTGATTGTGATCTTTCCCAGAAGGGTAAAAATACAACCTCCTGACAATTACCGGATTTTACCAAGCTATTGCATGGAATCCCGGCCGAAGACCAGGTACAAGGACCTATCCAGAGTATCCTTGGATTATGGAAATGGGAAGTCTTTATGCAGATGCAAGACAACCCACTGCCACAAGGAATATTGGAAACCTTTAGGCAGATACAGAACGGAGAGTGCTTAGGCATTATTCTGGGATGTACGGCGTGCTGGACAAAAGATTTCTGGCAGAAACTTATTTTAAGGGGGAAGCTCTGTCACGAATTTGCAGCCTTTACTTCCCAGAAAAATTTTCGGTTCACTTTTGATGGGCCGTGTAGAGAATCAACAGACTAACAAAACTGTTTTCTCTATATTCAAGGCTATATAGTCTTGACGTAATGTAGCAGAATGAATATCATATCAGTATTAGCTTAGGGGTGCAAGACTACAGCACGCTTGAGCATCGATATAGAACAGTAAAAAAGATGCTCAAGTCGTGACGTAGCTTGTTGTTGGGTAGTGACCACCAAGAACGAGGGAAGAGAAGACAACATCATAATTGATTAGAACTTGGATTTTGTATCGACCATCATGTGTAAATAAAGCCTGTTTTGAAACAACACAGCAGAACTTGTTGATCCTCTGTATACGCATTGTTACAGATGGATAAATGGCGCCGCATACAGGATTCGATGTTTTACTTGAAGGTCGCGTGAACAACGTGAAGTATGAAAGTCAACATGCCGCATGCTAAAGTGGACTAACCAATTTGTTGAGGTATGAACGATATTTTAGACATTCATTAAATAAAAGAAAAATAAAAGTTCAAAATCGGACCAACTATAATTGAATCAAGGTCAAAATTTAAGCGTTTTTCAGACTACCTAAATTAAACTTACACACATCAAGATTTTTGAATGGAGCCATCTACATAATATGATTGCCTATGACTGTGGAGTTTTATCAAGCTGTTTTTCGTCAGAAATACTTGAAGCAACGTGATGTTTGTCGAATTGCTGTGAGGTTTGACTTGCATTATTTCAGCCGTTAAGTAACCTTGTGTTGAAGGTCACACACTTACATACTAGGAAAGAAATCTCAAGACAGCTATAAACAACTTGAGTTCAATAGAGAATTGGTTTAAAGGAGCTGTTTCCTTTTGTTATGTTCATTTAATATTGACTTTGAGAACCTGAAGAAAAATGAGAGCTTATTTTGAGTCAACCCTATTGCTCCTTCAATTGGAAATTACGAGAGAATACAGTTGCATTCGCTCATCCTGAACTCCAGCAAATCAAAATGTTTTCAACAAAAGCGAATATTTCAACAGAGTGTCGACCTGCTGAAGAGAAGACCCAAATTAAATCGTTCTATCGAGCTGGACTCGCTTTCAAGCCGACGCATTGAAGAGCCCTGTTAGGGTGAAAAGAAACTGCAAGTCTGGTAGGGGCTCAACCAGGGGCTGAAAGTGAAAGGAAAAGTAACGAAACCTGAGACGCTGGAAAAAGGATATCACTGAAGTCGCATTTGGATGGCTACTTAATAATACGAACTCCAGACGTTTGAGTATACATGAACCGTGACAAGGGATATTTTTAAAGAACGTACGTGAATTCACGCTTCTCTTGAATCAAGGAAAGACATGCTCGACGGTAATTAATTTAAGTATAACTGCTAAGAGAACATTTTTTTATGTGATTTAAATATTTAAATAAGATCATTCAGATAAATTGTTATAAATGTGAATTTGCTTGTATAAGTGTATAGCGAAATATTTCAGCATGGCAGAAGAACAAGGTTCACTGACACAAGTTTTGACTGGGGTAGGAACGGTAATAGGTAAACTCAACACAGTCATGAAACAACAAGGAATGGCAGCTGAAATTGTTAAATTTAGCGGACAGGCAAAAGATTTTAAGAAGTGGATAACTTCAATAGAGAAATATGCATATTTGGTGTCAGCATCAGATGAAGAGAAAATGAAACTTGCTTATCAGGCATCAACATAACCGGTTTCTGATCATATCAGAAGAAAATTAGAGGCTAGGGTAGATGAGACATGGGAGCAGTTCAAGGACGATTTAGCTCATAAGTACGCTGAAATAACGGACCCACAACATGCGTTTTCGGTGTTAAGACAGTCCAAACAAAACGATCGTCATCGTTACCAAAGCTGATGGTTCACATCGATTCTGCTGTGACTATCGGGCGTTGAACAAAATCACTAAGAATCTATCGTACCCACTGCCAGTGATTGACGATATTTTGGGCTTACTTAATGGGTCTACTTTCTTTACCACGTTAGATGCAAGATCAGGATTTTGGTGTATACCTTTGTCCCCAGAAGCTCAGAAAAAGAGTGCTTTTTGTACACACGCAGGTTCTTACGAATTCTTACGAATGCCTTTTGGAGTACGTACAGCGTCCTCTTATTATATGCTATTAATTAATCAAGTATTAGAGGGTATGCAAAAGTTTGCATTGGCATACATAGATGACATTTTAATTTATACAGCAGGAGATGTAGATGATCACTTAAAACATGTAAAATTAGTATTCGACAGATTAAGAATACATGATGTCAAACTGAAGCTCAGTAAATGCGAATTTTTAAAAACAGAAACAAAGTATTTGGAGTATATTATTAATAGAGACGGAATTAAACCAGATCAAGATAAGGTTAAAATTATTAGAGAATTATCTCCTCCAACTAACGTAAAAGGAAGTGCGTGCGTTTATCGGAACCTGTGGGTATTATCGGCGTTTCATTCCAGGGTTCTCAAAAATAGCAGAGCCTATTACTAACTTAACTGGCAAATACGCTAGATTTTAGTGGGATGATGAATGTCAAAAAGCGTTCGAGCTTTAAAAAAATAGCTTAACAGTAGTGCCACTATTGACATATCCAGATTTGAATAAACAGTTAATACTATATACAGATGCTTCAGATAATGCTATAGGAGCGTGTTTGGTTCAACCATATGAAGGAAAAGAATCTGGAATACCAGGGGTTAAAAATGAAAGGCCAATCTATTTCTTGTCTCATAAACTTAGCAGGTCTCAGCGGAAATGGTCTACTATTGAGAAGGAGGCTTATGCTATTCATTATGCTCTTCAGAAACTTAACTACTATCTACATAACGCAAATTTCATCATTAGAACTGACCACATGCCTTTAAAATCTTTGTTAGAAGCTCCAGTGCAGAACAGGAAAATACAGACATGGGCGTTGAATCTACAAGGATACAATACAAGAATAGAATACATACCAGGTAGGAACAACACATGCGCTGATTTATTGTCTAGAATCCCGTATCCGCAGTCATCAGGAAACACGGAAGACGAAGGTGAACCGGAGATAGACGACCGAAACTGGCAAGTAAATATATTAGATTCTGCCATAATAAATAGAGAAGATTTTGAGAGTTTACTGTCGGATCAAGAGTCTGAACCTAGAGCAGAAGACCCACATTTAGCACAATTTAATATGAAAGAAGAACAAGAATTAGATCCAAAAGTCTTAGAAATAAAACAGAAATTAAAAGAAACGGATGAAAATAAATATAAGAAGAATTATTTAGTTTTGCAAGAGGATGAACAGTTATATTACATGAGTGAAAGAAACGAACAGCTAAGGAAATATATTCCAAAACATTTGGAAAATGAAGTTTTAAAAGCATATCATGATGAGAATGGTCATCTCGGTCGTGATAAATTAGTGAAAGCACTTACGAATAAATATTATTGGCCGAATTTATTTAAAACTGCTTGTAAATATGTCGATACATGTGAAAGATGCAGATTAAGGAATATGAAAACAATTAAGTGTCCCTTACAAGATACAGATATTCCTCAGTTTCCAATGCAAAAAGTTAGTTTAGATATATCAGGTCCTCACCCTAAAACATTATCAGGGAACGTATATCTAATTCATATGGTGGAAGTCTACAGTCTTTGGCCGGAAGTTTATGCAATCCCAGATAAGAGCGCAGATACTATCATTAATATTTTTTTACAGGAATTCGTACCAAGATTTAGTTGCCCACAGATTGTACTCACGGATAATGGTAAAGAATTTGTGAATAAGAAATTCGAAAAGTTATTAAAAGATTTGAATATAAAACATATAAAGACCTCATACTATAGACCTTCTTCAAATGCTAAGAACGAAAGACAACATAGAACATTGTACGATATTATAGCAAAGATTGTCGATGAACATGAAAAAGATTGGGATCTATTCCTAGGACCTGCGCTTAGCGCTATACGCACAAATCAAAATGAGAGCACAGGGTTTTCACCATTTTATTTATTACACGGGAGAGAGCCAATACTACCCATAGATAATCTGTTAAAACCAAGACGTAAATATATGGGGGAAGACTTTCAAGAGGTCATCATACAAGAAATGCATAAAGCACATGTAAGATTAATGAACAATATAATTAAAGCTAGAGAAAGACAGAAAAAGTACAGAAACGTGAATACAAAATTACAGGAATTCAAAGTAGGTGATAGAGTTTATTATAAGAAGCATAGAAGGAACTCTAAGTTTGATGCTCGTTGGGTTCCAGGTTATTACATTTTAGAAAAGCTAGGAAATGTATCGTACAGTATAAAGAACCAGATCACGGGACATATAGCAAGGGCACACATAGAGCACTTAAGAAGAGATAATGATGATAAGAGAAATAATAATTATAATAATAATTATTATTCAGACACCGGATACTTAGATGAACAAGTAGTCAGAAGAGCTACAATACCCCCAGATTTTAGAAAAGATCCAGCACAAAGTCAATTAATAACAACTCCAGTTTGTGATGATACTCAAGAACAGACAATACCGAAAATGATAGAAGAAAAAAATATGAATGAGGGTCATTATGATAGCATAGAATCTATGGAAGAAGAGATAGGTGCTCCATTTAAAAATACTAGACAAGCAACGAAAAGGAGAATAGAGAGACAGAGAGAAAGAGAAGTGAAAAGACAGAGAAGAATTAGGGAAAATTCATCAAGCGACGAATATATACCCCTATTAGAAAGGTCGATAAGAAACGATGATAAAAAAATTAGATTGGATATAGAAAGAAAAAGATTGGCAGCTGCTAGTAATAGACATACAGATGAAGAAGAAATGGATGAAAATTCAGAATCAAATAGTAGTATGGAAGAAAGTAATACTTTATACGAAGAAGAAGATATTGATGTGGAGATAGCACTTATTCAAAGGAATTTGGAGTTACTGAAGAAATGGAAACGTAGGAAATAAATTGATAGAAAATACTGCAGATAGCAAGATATAAATTTCATGATTTAAAAAGGAAAATGATACTTGAGGATGTATATGACACATTTGTTATAGAAAAGGGTTCTATTGATACTTATAATGAGTTGTCTTGAAGAATAGACATAATTAGGTATTAAGATAACTAATATGGATGTGAGGTATATTTTTTTTACTGTAATTTTATTGCCAATTGATTTTATGGTTTGACTTCTTGAGTTTTCTTAAATAGATAAATAAGTTATTGTTAGTCCATAAAAGAGACTAACAATAGATAGGATGAATGTTATATTATTTTAAAATATGTTTTTCTTTGAATGAGTTAATACCTTTAATTGATATGAGGGGAAACATAAATGATGTATAAAAACTTGGGGGGGGGGGGGGGGGGATGATGTCCTGTTGTGATTTTATTTCGCTTAACTCATAATTTAAGTGAATTGTCTTGTATGTTGAATGGTAATTACCTTGTTTATATATATGTTAGAAATTAGTTAAGTTAAGTTTAATTTACATGGTTTTGTCTAGAATAAAGGCAATACATGGGGCTTTATTTAGGACCCTTCGTTCAGAAAATAGTAATAAACTACTGAGGACTAGTAGAGAGACACATTATCTTTGTGAATAATATGTTCATGGGTATATTCTGTTGCTGTGATAATCAGCATAAAGAGGTTGATATGGCTATGAAGTATTAGAAACATATGCCGGGGATGGTTATGGGAAAGTTAAAATAGGAGCTGCATTAAAGTCAGCATTAATTGAAGATATATGGATTGGATACCATATTATGAGTAATGATATGATAGTTGGTTAATAGAGAATAGATAAAAAGGGGGCTGTGAATGGCAGCATATAAGGTTGGGTATATGGAATAGATAAACAAGGAGGCGTACCATGGGATGTGAGGGGGCAAAATGTAGGAGCTGTGAAAAAACAGCGTTAATTAATTTAAAATGTTCATGGAATATGAACATTGGTTCATGGTTGAAGGTGAGATAAGTGAAATATAGACAAGGTTGTGGATGGCAATATATGGCAATATAAATGTTGAGTATATAAAAGAAAACTTAGATCAACTTAATTTATAGTGAACAGAGATGTATTTCATAAGATATATTTTAAAAAAAAACTTTTTACAAAAGTTTTTTCGTTGGCAAGAGAGGTAAATGTGATTGTGTTGACTATTTCCTTATACTTGGGTGCGCACCCCTTCTTTACTTTTTTAAACTACATCTTTTCTGTCTATCCTGTGCTGTGTGAATGAGAAATTTCATAATGTCAAGTGTACGATAACGATTGATACGAGCCATTCTTATGATATATATATATTTTATAAAGAAACTTTGAAGAGCCAGAAACGAAGAAGAAATATAATTTCATAGTGGTTTGCTATGTGGTACAATTGGAAGGAAATATTCACCTAAAATAGAGTTAGTTTGGGGCGGTTTAGAGAAATTATGGGAGGTAAGGAGAGAAGGTGTAGGATAAAGGGGTTAGGAGTTAAGACATTTGAAGAAGAAAAGTCTTTTAAAAGACAGGGAGGTGTAGCAGAATGAATATCATATCAGTATTAGCTTAGGGGTGCAAGACTACAGCACGCTTGAGCATCGATATAGAACAGTAAGAAAGATGCTCAAGTCGTGACGTAGCTTGTTGTTGGGTAGTGACCACCAAGAACGAGGGAAGAGAAGACAACATCATAATTGATTAGAACTTGGATTTCGTATCGACCATAATGTGTAAATAAAGCCTGTTTTGAAACAACACAGCAGAACTTGTTGATCCTCTGTATATGCATTGTTACAGTAAGCTTGCAAAGCCTGCAAGTAAACAAACCACCACAGATGGCTTTCTATTTGGAAAGTTAATTTGACACCAGTACCGGTCACCCCCAGAGGTTATCAATCCAGCCAGACTAGAGGGCAGACTCAGGGGACTGGATGGTAATTAAAACCAACCAGGCATGACGCAAGCAAACCTGGTTTACCAACAGAGTTGTAAACTGGCAGCTGACCATGAGAACCTAATTGCTCCTTTGACATGACACCTGATAAGCACAGCTAGGAAACCGCCCAACCGCGATGGCTGACCTCCATCTGGTAGAGACTAGAGGTGCAAGGTGTGAAATCACTGATAAGACTTAGGGGGCTAATAATTGTCAGACCCACAGGTGTGAAGGCTAGTGTGCATGCAGAAAGAATTTTTATGACTGGACAGACTTGGAGATAATTGCAATTAACGTCAGGTGGAGATAAGAAGAATTTATTAATGGAATTCCTGGGAGATAAGTGTCTACTGCTAGGCTAGGTATAAAAACCCATGCTAGACCTGTTCCCTTTAGATTAAGTCTGACTTCAGAACAGGTAGGAACTATCTCAACGTTTTGTAGTCATATGTATGATTCTTATGTTGCTAGATTTCACTAGGAGAATTAATTCTTAGTAACTAGTCAAGTTTTAGATGTATGTACTGATTTTCAGTCTATATCTGATCTAGGTTATTTCAAGAACTATCTTTGGCGTAGGTTACTTGAGTGTTCTTTCTAAGTTCTGTGTTCAATATCATTGTGCTTCATGTATTACTCTTCTGAGAAGTAGAAACTTGTGAAAGGCATATCATTGTCTAAGTATACTTTTAGGTGTCTTGGTAGATGTTTGTCATTTCTTTGTACACTATCCTAGTTGCCTTTTTGGTGTGTGCATTTGTTGTACAGAATATAGTCAACTGACTATTTCTTTAATTCTTACCACAGCAGTAACTATATGGTGACTAAACCGGACAGATCAGCTATATGGCTGGTCTGTGTGGTCACTTCAATTAGACTTGTTGCATATCTCATTTTGTAGGTATACAATATTATTACTCATTAATAATGCCTTATGCTATTATGTTGAGTATCATTATATGTCTACCTTGAAGTAATATAATGTATGTATATCGGAGGTTGATATAGTTGAATTGTCATATGCATAATTTGTGTATATGTTCTGTAGCGTATATGGAAACTATGTTTCCCAGTTGGTTGTAGATAAGGATATTACTTACTTTTTTGCATTATACAATGTAGGTAAGAATAGCCTTATAGGCCATTTTGTATGTGTATACCTTAGATTTATTTGATGTGATTTGTTATATGGTAACTCACTAAGAATAAATTGATTTTGTGCTATTGTGTACGCATGGGCACACTGGCCATCGATTGTGTTGGAAACGAAGGTGTAATGGTACAGACATTACCCACAAGTGTTATGGGGTATATGGCGCTAAACCTTTTTCATCGTATGGTGGAGGGTATTTCACGGAAGTCTGGCACAGATACTGGGCACGGCTTGTAAGCCCGGATGATCAGTCATTATTATAATACCATTACCGACCCTGTGAGCTGCTAAACCAACTTTGGACGGAGCGGCTGTACGACACAGAATTTCTGTATTAGCGACATGGACATGGGCGGCAGAAATGTAATCATTACAGGCGTGTGAGACAATTGAAAAGCCCGTCCCAGACTAAAGACAGTAGGGAGAAGGAGGATGGTGAACGCAGTAGAGCTGGAAGATAAACTTGGCCAGACTGGTCATTGTATATGTTGTGTTATGATATGTTTTACTTAGGATTGTGCTGATGTAGAACTAGATATAACACATTCTTGACTTTCTTTCAAGCTCTCACAAGGAGCACCTATGTTATAGATCTCAAGACGAGTGACTAGACTAGGTAGTGTCAGGACTGACAGGATTCGTCAGAATACCGGCAAGCTGTTTTTTTTGTGTCTACTGGAGAGTGGGGATCTGGACCACAGATCCAGATAGTATCAAGTAACAAGTTATGTAATGTTTGTCATCAATATCATATATATGATTTCATCATCATCATATTGAATAACATCAGATGTTAATTATGATTAGTAAATAAATGTTGTAGTATTGTAACTCATAGTTCTGTCATTATATTTTTTCCAATTGTGCATACGTGTTGTTGTGTACATTGGTGGGGGTTCACTTAGAACACCAAGGAAGGAAGCAGTCAGGGAGAAAAACCTGTACTAGGATAGTCGTCATTACACTTTAATTCAGACTTAAAAATCTATCCCAGCTAACCTTCTCTTTCCTATTCCTTGGCGAATATTCAGCACAGTTCATTTCAATTTTGTAACGAGCCACTTAGAGCTGTACGTTGGATATTCATGGGCCTAATCTATAGTTCAGCCATATAGATTTTGTCCCTAGTCAGTTTCTGACTATTTGGGGTTGCTCGCCAGTGAATAATACTTTCATCTAGCCGGTGGGGCACCCCGACTTATGACATGTAGGTGCCAGTCTATTTACATAGGCAGAACAGAGCAGCAGTTAAACAAAAGAATTTCTGAATACATTCCTCAATGGATTGACAAGATACTACACACAGGCGATGGCAGCCTAGTGAGGCAAACATCCTGGAAGCTTCCCGCTTCATCAATAGCTAGGCATGTGCTCGAAAGCGACCATGTGATTGATAGAGACAGTGCCTTTCGCATGTTGATTGAACACACAAAATACGTGCTTGTTAAAGTTTGCAGAAACCATAATGACTAATCTACACAAGCCAGTTTTGTGCAAACAGAAAGACATGTTAATGTTAGTCAGCTTAAAATTACTGTGGTAGACAATTGACATTACTGTGCGAACATGTGTATATTTCAGCTTGACAGATTTATCTAGTTATTTTACTTTGTGTTCTGCGGTATGTACCTGACGAGATGCAGTGAAATAAATCATGAAATCTAATCTGTTGTTTGTGTCTTTGTTATTAAAATATATCATTATTGTTATAATTTTTTTAACATCTCACATAATTATTAACACTGTTCCTTGAGCAATCTTCTTTCATTTGATATATAATATAATATATCTGCTACCATTTTAACAATGTTTAAAAACATTATTGTGACACACCCATACTTCCCATTTTCTGCCATCAATTTCTGTTTGGTCAGGACCCACTTTTTGTAGGTTATTCGATTGTGCCACTACCCGAACTGAAAATTGAAGTTGATATACAGCGCCACAAAAGCCTGTTCCATTATGTCACCAAAATGTCTGCTGCAAAGACCATGCATGCTTATAACATCATTCATTCATTCATTCAAATATCACGTGACAATAGCAGATGTCACCTTAGGTTAAGCAGAAAAGGTTAGCCTAATATTCTGTGCATGGCGATTGGTTGAAATCATCGTGACCTTTTAAATAAATTGAATTACTTGGCAAAAAGTAAATTTATTTTCTAGAGCTTGTTTATTTAATATAAGATATTTTTAGATGGATATTCGATTTCAGAACCCATTTTTACATACATTTGGAGAGTTTCATCACTTATATCGTGTTATATGTCGTAAAAAAAATATATTTCTACGAGGTATTTGTGAATGGAACTCCAAGATGGCGGCTGCCGGCAACGGAAAGTTTTAACACTCAAACGTGCAATTTGAACTACTGAAGTTAAAGAAAATACAAGTTTAAAAATTATTAATAATTTAATTGTATACTTGTACTATTATTTTTTCATTTCACATGACGGAACATATGGATGAAGTCAGATTTAATATCCGTCAGAAACAATCATGGTGGACCGGAAGTGGTGATAACAATTAAAAATAATGGACCCAATTTTTCTAGTCTCAAAGTATGAATAGTATGGCGAAATCTGTATCGAGATTTTGACACTCAGATGTGAATATCTCCGCTCAGAATTGACATCCAAGCATAATTGAGGTACCATTAGATTTTGTTTATCAAGGCTTATCTACTGTGGTGGTTTCATTAGTAAATACCCAATCTGAAAGTCACGATGGAAGCTCCTACTTTTTATTTGGCAGAGAATCAATTAAAGAGAATATTAGTTTGAAGATTTAATCAGATTATTATAGTACAATTTATTACTTTAGAATTAACTACAGTGAGAAAATACTGTTAGATGAGTATTTTTCTTTTAATCTGAAGCATTTGTCTTGTGTTTTTGCATCTCCGAATTATTGTTCATCATTGCTAGTGTCTGTGGAAGACATTTTGTTGGAGACACCTCGATAGCAACACAAAGGAGAGCTACGCAGAGAGTGGACGGACCATGATAATTTTTTTGTTCAAGATCCCGACACTCAAATGTGAACATCTCCACTTAGAATTGACGTACTGGCATCATTGAGGTACCGTTAGATTTGGATTTTCAAGGCCTATCTATTTGTGATAAAGAAACGATAATAGAAAATACCGAATTTGAAAATCATGATCAAACCTGCTACATAAATAAATTACATTAATGTTTGCAGCCGTTCTTTCTTCTGTATTATAACTTGGTTACATTCGAGCAAGCCAATCTAGCTCCTGAAGACTTGTGCCAATGGTAGATAAAATAAAGGTCTGTGAGATATTAAGATGATGGCCAATATCACTAAACTCTGAATTATCAACCATCACACTTGTAAGGAGTTTCTCCTGTATGCGTTCTCTTATGCTTTCTCAGATTCTTAGCGTGAGTAAAAGAAGCACCACAATCATCAGACCTGTAAGGTTTTTCTCCTGTATGTGTTCTCTTTTTCAGTAAAAGAAGCACCACAATCATAACACTTGTAAGGTTCTTCTCCTGTATGTGTTCTCTTATTTTTTCTCAGATTCTTAACTTGAGTAAAAGAAGCACCACAATCATCACACTTGGTAAGGTTTCTCTCCTGTATGTGTTCTCTTGTGAGTCTTCAGACTGCCAGCTTCAGTAAAAGAAGCACCACAATCATCACACTTGTAAGGTTTCTCTCCTGTATGTGTTCTCTTGTGAGTCTTCAGACTGCCAGCTTCAGTAAAAGAAGCACCACAATCATCACACTTGTAAGGTTTCTCTCCTGTATGTGTTCTCTTGTGAGTCTTCAGACTGCCAGCTTCGAGTAAAAGAAGCACCACAATCATCACACTTGTAAGGTTTTCTCCTGTATGTGTTCTCTTGTGAGTCTTCAGACTGCCAGCTTCAGTAAAAGAAGCACCACAATCATCACACTTGTAAGGTTTCTCTCCTGTATGTGTTCTCTTGTGAGTCTTCAGACTGCCAGCTTCAGTAAAAGAAGCACCACAATCATCACACTTGTAAGGTTTCTCTCCTGTATGTGTTCTCTTGTGAGTCTTCAGACTGCCAGCTTCAGTAAAAGAAGCACCACAATCATCACACTTGTAAGGTTTTTCTCCTGTATTTATTCTCTTATGAGTCTTCAGACTGCCAGCTTCAGTAAAAGAAGCACCACAATCATCACACTTGTAAGGTTTCTCTCCTGTATTTATTCTCTTGTGAGTCTTCAGACTGCCAGCTTCAGTAAAAGAAGCACAACAAACATCACAATTGTAAGGTTTCTCTCCTGTATGTGTTCTCTTGTGAGTCTTCAGACTGCCAGCTTCAGTAAAAGAAGCACCACAATCATCACACTTGTAAGGTTTCTCTCCTGTATGTGTTCTCTTGTGAGTCTTCAGACTGCCAGCTTCAGTAAAAGAAGCACCACAATCTTCACACTTGTAAGGTTTTCTCCTGTATGTGTTCTCTTGTGAGTCTTCAGACTGCCAGCTTCAGTAAAAGAAGCACCACAATCATCACACTTGTAAGGTTTCTCTCCTGTATGTGTTCTCTTGTGAGTCTTCAGACTGCCAGCTTCAGTAAAAGAAGCACCACAATCTTCACACTTGTAAGGTTTCTCTCCTGTATGTGTTCTCTTGTGAGTCTTCAGACTGCCAGCTTCAGTAAAAGAAGCACCACAATAATCACACTTGTAAGGTTTCTCTCCTGTATGTGTTCTCTTATGTTTCGTTAGATTGCCAGCTGTAGTAAATGAAGCACCACAATCATCACACTTGTAAGGTTTCTCTCCTGTATGTGTTCTCTTGTGAGTCTTCAGACTGCCAGCTTCAGTAAAAGAAGCACCACAATCTTCACACTTGTAAGGTTTCTCTCCTGTATGTGTTCTCTTGTGAGTCTTCAGACTGCCAGCTTCAGTAAAAGAAGCACCACAATCATCACACTTGTACGGTTTCTCTCCTGTATGTGTTCTCTTATGTTTCGTCAGATTGCTAGCTGTAGTAAAAGAAGCACCACAATCATCACACTTGTAAGGTTTCTCTCCTGTATGTGTTCTCTTGTGAGTCTTCAAACTGCCAGATTCAGTAAAAGAAGCACCACAATCATCACACTTGTAAGGTTTCTCTCCTGTATGTGTTCTCTTGTGAGTCTTCAGACTGCCAGCTTCAGTAAAAGAAGCACCACAATCATCACACTTGTAAGGTTTCTCTCCTGTATGTGTTCTCTTGTGAGTCTTCAGACTGCCAGCTTCAGTAAAAGAAGCACCACAATCTTCACACTTGTAAGGTTTCTCTCCTGTATGTGTTCTCTTGTGAGTCTTCAGACTGCCAGCTTCAGTAAAAGAAGCACCACAATCATCACACTTGTAAGGTTTTTCTCCTGTATGTGTTCTCTTATGTTTCGTCAGATTGCTAGCTGTAGTAAAAGAAGCACCACAATCATCACACTTGTAAGGTTTCTCTCCTGTATGTGTTCTCTTGTGAGTCTTCAGACTGCCAGCTTCAGTAAAAGAAGCACCACAATCATCACACTTGTAAGGTTTTTCTCCTGTGTGTGTTCTCTTATGGTTCCTCAGACTTCCAACGTGAGTAAAAAAAGCACCACAATCATCACACTTGAAAGGTTTTTCTCCTGTATGTGTTCTCATGTGGTACTTCAAACTGCCAACTTGAGTAAAAGAAGCACCACAATCATCACATTTGTAAGGTTTCTCTCCTGTATGTGTTCTCTTGTGAGTCTTCAGACTGCCAGCTTCAGTAAAAGAAGCACCACAATCATCACACTTGTAAGGTTTTTCTCCTGTATGTGTTCTCTTATGTTTCGTCAGATTGCTAGCTGTAGTAAAAGAAGCACCACAATCATCACACTTGTAAGGTTTTTCTCCTGTATGTGTTCTCTTGTGAGTCTTCAGACTGCCAGCTTCAGTAAAAGAAGCACCACAATCATCACACTTGTAAGGTTTCTCTCCTGTATGTATTCTCTTATGATTCATGTTCTTTTGGCACTCTAGATGGTCATCTTGAACCAAAAGACTATCCCATTCATTACGTTTGTTTGTCATTCCTTCAGTATGTGTTCTCTTATATCTGTCTACACAAACATTTGGACTAGAAACATCAGACAAGTCTCCTGTGTGAGTTTCTTGAGAGCTATAACTGACATAATCCAAAATGTCATCAAGAGACTTTGCAAAGCTCTGTGTATGTACCTCTTGTCTTTCTTTATTTTGCTGCTGACAATTCTCAATAGCCAGAAATAGTTTATTGTTTGTATCAATCACAGAAGACACATTTTCTGACATTTGACAACAATTTTCATGTTTTACTGTTACCTTACAACTGTTCTCAACCATTATTGATTTTGAGTTATTGTGTTCTGTCATTTCTTGAATGATGCTACCCCCAGCTATGTCTACCATTTTACTGAAGCTGTGACTCCTGTCCTCATACAGAACATCTGATAGTTCTTGTTTCACAACCTTCATGTCTATGCTGTCATATGCCCACTTTTGTGAATGTTCTTGTATGGAGTGGTAAGGAATACTTGGAGACCTTGAGTGTGTTTCTGAAACACACCAAAGTAAATAATTAATATCCTCATGAATATACCAAGTATTGATTATTATTGAATACCAATGATATATTGTTTGGTGAATTACAGGTGGGTGAGAGATCTCAGGGTCGGCCTCTACTACGATACAACTACGGTATGATCTCAGCTGATGTGTGATCTAGGCTGATGTATGATCTAGGCTGATGTGTGATCTAGGCTGATGTATGATCTAGGCTGATGTATGATCTAGGCTAATGTATGATTTAGGCTGATGTATGATCTGAGCTTTTGTATGATCTAGGCTGATGTATGATTTAGGCATGACAAGGGAACACAACTGGAGGTGGCATGGCAAGGCAACACATTTAGAGGTATCATGGCAAGGGAACACAATTTCAGTGGTATGGCAAGGGAACACAATTAGAAGAGGTATGGCAAAGGAACACAATTGGAGGTGCCATAACAAGGGAACACAATTAGAGGTGGCATGACAGGGGAACACAATAAGAAGTGGCATGGCAAAGAAAACTTAATCTTGCATATCAACACAATGATTTAGGGCTCAATGTTCAGCAGTGGCAATTATGATCACATGTTGATCTGATCAGTACAACTGGCATGTGGCCCAGTCTAATCACATGTTGATCTGATCAGTACAACTGGCATGTGACTCAGTCTAATCACATGTTGATCTGATCAGTACAACTGGCATGTGGCCCAGTCTAATCACATGTTGATCTGATCAGTACAACTGGCATGTGACTCAGTCTAATCACATGTTGATCTGATCAGTACAACTGGCATGTGGCCCAGTCTAATCACATGTTGATCTGATCAGTACAACTGGCATGTGACTCAGTCTAATCACATGTTGATCTGATCAGTACAACTGGCATGTGGCCCAGTCTAATCACATGTTGATCTGATCAGTACAACTGGCATGTGACTCAGTCTAATCACATGTTGATCTGATCAGTACAACTGGCATGTGACTCAGTCTAATCACATGTTGATCTGATCAGCACAGTTGGCCTATGGCCCAGTGTAATCAAATCAGTAGCAGAGATTTCTGTCTAATGGTAGAGGGGGAGGGAACTGGCCAAACTACCCCATTATTTAGTGATCTAATATATGTGAGGGTCTAACATTTCTCTTATAGAAACATCTTCAATGGTGCTACACTTATCTTTTGTATGCAGAGACTTATCACAAGAACTAGGCCCATCATTACCTTCTCCAGGCTTCTGCTGCATATCCTGAGCTTCTGTCTAAGATCTACATGCTCTGTTCATGTCCGGTGACATAGATCACCATAAGCTGGGTGTTCTTGGTGAGTCCGATAGTGTTATGTGTTTAGTTCAAATGTTATCTTTCATCAGTGTAAGGGGACTTTAATATGATACAGATGGGCAAGCAGTCTAATATGGCCATTTCTTAGGTGTACCTCAAAAGTCAGAGTTGATCCGCCTGATGGTGAGGGACACTGGAAATAGGAAAAGTTAGTCCGAGTGCAAAAGTCAGTTCAGTGTGAACTACGCTCGATTTCAAGGTGAGCAAAAGGGGACAACAATGTCTGAAGTAAACAGCCAATGATTCGCTGTTGGATTGGAGCAGATCTTTCTGCCACCGAAAGATGTATCCAATCATAGTTCTCGCCTCTCAGGTAAACAATTGGTGAATGAACTGTCATATTCTGCTACCAGCTTGAGCCCTGTCTGCTCTCATTTAAGTATTTCCACATGGGAAGGTAACAAACATGGAAGTTAACTGCTGAGAGTTACTGGGCAATGACGAGCTTAGACCTTATTTCACCCAGCAGATGTTTATTTCCAGCATTCTCTACTGTCTCCAAAATAGAATTCAGTCTGACAAGAACATAATCTTTGTTGGTCTTCACTGATCTGTAGCGAAGTTGCTCATTTTGAAGAAAAGTGGACAAGACTCAGGCCTAAAAGTGGAATATTTGAAGCACACAGAAAAGCCAGTTGTTACTGTCTTCCAGGTGTCCACTTCTATACTCTGCCCTCAACGTCACCTCACTTTGCTATTAAATTGCCACTGGTGAAGCTTTGGCAGCCTGTAAGTTATATTCTATCCACAATGTTACCCAAACAGGTCGGTAGGTTAATTAGACTGCTGCTAAGTTCACTGTTTGTTTTCTCCCATCTCTGATTTCTATTATCAATGATAACCATTTCATGACACTGATCTGGGTCTTTGCCTTGGCTTCATGGCAGATTGTCAATTGTTCAGAGCTGACTTTCATGTGGTCATGTTTTTCTTATTTGTTTAATCCTCAATCTATGCTTCATCATAAATTATAAGTGCAGCTCAGCATCTTTGTTCCTCATTGTAAATACGTTTTTATAAATCTTTTCAAATCAGATTTCTTACACCACATTGTACCTCAGTGTTAGTGTTCCTCATTTTAGCTCAAGTGTTATATTTCTCATCATAGTTCATAGTTCAATGCTATTGTTTCTCATTGTAGATCAGTGTTATCTTCACACTGCAGCTCAGTGTTATTGTTCTCATTGTAGCTCAGTGTTATTGTTCCTCAGCATAGCTGTGTTATTCTTCCTCATTGTAGCTCAGTGTTATTGTTCCTCATTGTAGCTCAATGTTCTTGTTCCTCATTGTAGACCAGTGTTATTGTTCCTCATTGTAGATCAGTGTTATTGTTCCTCGTTGAAGATTAGTGTTGTTGTTGTTCTTCTTCTTCTTTGTTCATCCGGAGTTTTTTTTCCGGATGTGATTGCGTTGTGCCTGTTTACAGCAGAGCTGCGTTCTTGCGCCGTTAGGCCGACACATCCGACTTCTGCGGGCATTTGTTGACCGGGTTAACCTTCCCGGGGGTGTTGTTGTTCCTCATTGTAGATAAGAGTTATTGTTCCTCATTATAGCATAATGTTACTGTTGCTCATTGTAACTCACAATTATTGTTTCTCATTGTAGATTAGCATTATTGTTTCTCATTGTAGATCAGTGTTATTGTTTCTCATTATAGCTCATGTTATGTTTCTCATCATAGTTCAGTGTTAGTGTTCCTCATCATATCTCAATATTATTGTTTCTCATTGTAGATCAGTGTTATTGTTTCTCATTGTAGCTCGTGTTATGTTTCTCATCATAGTTCAGTGTTATTGTTCCTCATCAAGATATCAACAAGCTCAAGTTGACCACATCTTACTTTAACTACATTCAAGTTGACATTAAAGGTGCATGAAGAAGTATTTAGACTGCCACACTTCATACCACAGGTATGTCGGTAACAAAAGTGTCCCAGAGGCATGAAATGGAATATTCCTTGGATAGCAAATCCATTAAGAGGAAAGTCTGAATTGAAAGCTCAATGTGTGGGCATCATCATCATTATCCACTTCTGCCGTCAAGCGTCATGGGGAGGAATAATTTGCGCTCCAGTGCCAGGTGGGCGGCACTGGATAGTGTCTTTCCATGTGATTGTACAATGTCTTTGATGTCGTCAATCCATTTTCTTCTTGGACGTCCTCTTGGTCTCGTCGCAGATGATCTTTGATGTAAGGCCAGTGGTGATAATTGTTGGTGTTGCATTCTAACGACATGGCCAAACCACTTGATCTTTTGTCTTTCAATAAATGTGGCACAAGGTGTTGATCCCACTGTCTGTCTGATAACAGTATTTCTTCCTCAGTCTCAGATTGTTAAGTTGGCAGCTATCCCCAGTCATCTCATCTCGCAGGTGTTGATTTTGTGAAAGTGTGATTTGAATAAAGTCCAAGTTTGAGATTAGTAGCATAGGGTTGGTGTGAATATGCTGTTTATTATCTGTCGTTTTGCGGACATGGGTATATTTGGATGTTTCAGTAAGGGTGATAGTTGATATGTAAGTGCACTAGCTTTTTGACATCTGATTTTCATTTCTCTGTCCAATCTGCCATCTTCTGTGATCATACTTCTAAGATATTTGAATTCTTTAACTTGTTTCAGAGTTGTGCTATTTATCTGTATACACACACACATCGCGATTTTAACTGACTCAGAAAGCATGCTGAGGAAGGTGAGGACAGGCATGCTTCATGCAGAATGGCTTGCTTTGCTTCGGAGGTCACAGGGTGGCAAGCATCGCCTGGATATTTTCTCCAGGGCATGCCGGTGTGCTGGGGAATGAACAGGCAGACAGAATGGCTGGCTCTGCAAAACTTGGTGGAGTATTGATGCATGACAAGGCAGACGTGGTTGCGGCTTTGTGGGAGCATGTGTACACTTCGGAGGAGCAAATGGATCATCATGGTCTGGCAAGAATGAGGCAACGAGGAGTGACGAGGGGATCTGGCCAATGCTCGATGCTCAGAGGAAAGGTGAGACGGACATATAATCAGATTGCTACTGGTACTATTGGTGTTGGAACTCTTTGCTGGTTGCTGAGGATGGGGATGAAGCGCCTGTGGGAATGCCCTGAATGATGTGATGTTGGTTCCTAGATCAATCAATCAATCAATCAATCTGTATACTTAGGTGGAAAAAGTTCTAGCGGCACAAAATGGAATACTGCTTGGATAGCAAATTCATTATGTGGAAAGTCTGAATCGAAAGCTCACTGTGTGGATGTCATCTGCAGACTGCATTCTTCTGGTTTCTGGAGGAACAGCCTGTGGTGAACAGGGGGCCCAATATATGGACGTGAGGCTAAGCAGCCATGTGCAGGACGTGACGATTCCTTGGGTGAGCCCAGTACCAGAGCGCTACATGTTGGCTCTGCAATTAAGGAAGCCTCCTTGGATGGCGGGGAATGCCCACTTGAGGGGTGACCATGATGTCTTCAGCTGTTCTAAATAGGCCAGCTGGGATGGGAGATAACACCACAACAGTGAGAGTCAAATGTTTTACGAAACCTCTGGGAAGGTTAACCCGGTCAACAAATGCCCGCAGAAGTTGGATGTGTCAGCCTAATAGGCGCAAGAACGCAGCTCTGCTGTAAACAGGCACAACACAATCATGTCCGAAAGAAAAGAAAAAACTCTCCGGATGTACGCAGAAGAAGAAGTTCCTTATGATATCTCAATGTTATTCTTCCTCATTGCAGCCCAATGTTATTGTTTTCCCTTTTAGATCAGTGTTATTGTTCGACATTCTAGCTCAGAGTTCTTGTTCCACTGCTCGCTTGTTGATACTCACTGACTAGACTCTTGAGTGTCCTTATGTTTCCCAGTGTCTGCACTACAGCTGACTCATTAAGCTGTATGTGTTTTTATCTCCTATAATCTTTCATTTACTGAAAGGTTTTTTGACTGAGATATTAGTACCTGTGTCATGAAATGACAGTGAAATGTTTGGAGCAGCTTTATGTCCTAGCAGATATGATACTTTAGTGTAGATAGCATTGACACAGGTTATTCCACCCTGCACTGACAGAATAACCACTGCCATTTAGTTAACAGCTGCTTATTCATTCAGAAAGATTCTGGGATATGGAACCATTGATATGCAATATCCATAGGACTAATTACCCACAACGCCGCCCCAAAAGGAATAAGCTTAATGAGTGAGTCATCATACTTGGGTCTACCACTGAATTATGAGTGAGTCATCACACTGGTGTCTACTATCGAATGAGTGAATCATCATACTGGTGTCTACCACTGAATTATGAGTGAGTCATCACACTGGGGTCTACCACTGAATTAATGAGTGAGTCATCATACTGGGGTCTACCACCGAATTAATGAGTGAGTCATCATACTGGGGTCTACCACTGAATTATGAGTGAGTCATCACACTGGGGTCTACCACTGAATTAATGAGTGAGTCATCACACTGGGGTCTACCACTGAATTAATGAGTGAGTCATCATACTTGGGTCTACCACTGAATTATGAGTGAGTCATCACACTGGTGTCTACCATCGAATGAGTGAGTCATCATACTGGTGTCTACCACTGAATTATGAGTGAGTCATCACACTGGGGTCTACCACTGAATTAATGAGTGAGTCATCATACTGGGGTCTACCCCTGAATTAATGAGTGAGTCATCATACTGGGGTCTACCACTGAATTATGAGTGAGTCATCACACTGGGGTCTACCACTGAATTAATGAGTGAGTCATCACACTGGGGTCTACCACTGAATTAATGAGTGAGTCATCACACTGGGGTCTACCACTGAATTAATGAGTGAGTCATCACACTGGGGTCTACCACTGAATTAATGAGTGAGTCATCATACTGGGGTCTACCACTGAATTAATGAGTGAGTCATCACACTGGGGTCTAGCACTGAATTAATGAGTGAATCATGACACTGGAGTCTACAATTGAATTAATGAGTGGGTCATCACACTTGGGTTTACCACTTCATTAATGAGTGAGTATCATACTTGGGTCTACGACTGAATTAATGAGTGAGTCATGACACCGGGGTCTATCTCTGAATTAATGAGTGAGTCATCATACTGGGATTTACCATTGAATTAATGAGTGAATCATCAAACTGGAGTCTACAACTGAATTAATGAGTGGGTCATCACACTTGAGTTTACCACTTAATTAATGAGTGAGTCATCACACTGGTCTCTACCACTGAATTAATGAATGAGTCATAATACTGGGGTCAACCACTGAATTATGAGTGATTCATCATAATGGGGTCTACCACTGAATTAACGAGTCATCATACTGGGGTCTACCACTGAATTAACGAGTCATCACATTGGAGTCTACCACTGAATTAATGAGTGAGTCATCACACTGGGGTCTACTACTGAATTAATGAGTGATTCATCACACTGGAGTCTACCACTGAATTAATTAGTGAGTCATCACACTGTGGTCTACCATTACTGAAATGTTTTATGACTGAGATATTGGTGCCTGTGTCATGAAATGACAGCATAGCTCAGTGTTATTCTTCCTTATTTTAGATCAGTGTTGTTGTTCCTCATTGGAGATCAGAGGTATTGTTCCTCATTGTAGCTTAATGTTACTGTTCCTCATCATAGCTAAATGTTATTGTTCCTCAAGGAGGAGTGGTTACACAGCTATCGGGATTCCCTTGCCGAAGCCAGGCAAAGACCACACACAAATTCAGGAATATCGAGTAATAACCATGCAGAATACAATAGGCAAGCTGCTGGAGAAGGTAATTGCCAGAAAAATATCAAGCCAGCTGGAGAGGCAAGGTGTTTTCCCACCTACCCTGGGAGGGTACCCTCCAAAAAGAGAAACCTGGACCAACGCAGCAGTTTTTGCCCATGATGTCTATGAAGGTTTCCACTCAGGCATTGAAACATGTGCTGCGGTGATTGATCTTGAGGATGTGTGCAACAGAGTACTGTTGGAGTTTCTAATGTTTCAGCTTCTTGAACTTAAGATAAGTCCATTTCTCCTTAGTTGGGTCGCTGCAGATCTCTTCCAACGGAAAATAGTTTTTAGATGTGGCAGTTGGACTTTTGAACCAACAACAATATATCCAGGCCTGCCACAGGGATCACTATTATTTCCGGTGCATTTTAACGCCTACACTGTAATAATTACCAGCGAACAAATCACTGGACCGGGGAGGGCACTGTCATATGCCAACGATATGTTAGTGTATCATCAGGGTAAGGATAGAGATCAGGTTGCTGAGGAACTACAAACAGAACTAAATGGCATTAGCACTTGGTGTGTGGAATCTGAGACAATGGTCAACCCAACAAAGGCAACAGTGACATGGTTCTCCTTGAATAACCATATTGTCAACACTCCAACACCAACTGTAGATCTGTGTTTAGAGACTGGAAAGAACGCAGGCAATGAATTACCTAGGGATATGTTTTGACCTTGCTTATAATGAGCACACAGACCATGTGACTACAAAGGCCAAGCAGGGTTTGGCTGTTATGCAGATGATGGTGGCAGCAAACTGTAAGCAGCGCCATCTATGTCTTCTATACGAAGACCAGGTCATGTCTGTTGTTGAGTATGCGATGGCGATCCTGACTCTCAGCCATAAGCAGATGGAAAGGATGGAAAGGATGGAAAGGATGATGCTGTCATTTACACAAATGGGTCGGTCGTTCGACGAGTGAGAAGTTCATGGGCCTTTACAGCTCAGACCAGAGGGAGAATAGTGAAGGAAGATACTGGTGCTTTTGCTTTGACCACAAGTAGCCTGACTATGGAAGTCATGGCAGTAAGTAAAGCAATAACATGGCTAGAGACACAGACATTCACTAGAGCTATGACCATCTATGACCTTTCAAATTCACTACTATAAACATAAACTCCATAAGAGGAACATGGTGTGGATATGTGATGTGTTAGGAGCATCACATTTGTTAGTCTTTCCCTCCTTTGCAATTCAAGCCCAGGCATCAAACCCTCATCTGACTGCACTCATGCCCTAACCACTCCACAAACTCACCTGTTAAATTCAGTATTAACTTATTAAATTTGTTTCAGCAGTTGCTAGAACTTTCAAATGTCAGTTGCTACAAACAGTTTTGTTTTCTTACTTAGGTAATTTGACGATATGTTAGCTCTTTCCATCTTTTCAGAATGGCTTTGTTCCAATATTTTTTTAATGTCTTCTTCTTCTTCTTCTTTTCGTTCATCCGGAGTGTTTTTTCAGATGTGATTGCGGTGTGCGTTAGGCACCCTTGGGTTGAAAACCCTTAGGTCACACATCCGGCTTTCGCGTGCATTTTTGACCAGGTTAGCAATCCTGGGAGACTCTCACTTTTGTGGTACCGTCCACATCCCAGCTGGTCAAGTTCGAACAGTCGAGGACTTCGGTCATCCCTCAAGAGAAGGAAGGCACAGTCCATAGCATTTTCCGCCATCCTAGGTTGCTTCCATAGTTGCAGGGCCGACACATAGTGCCCTGATACTGGGCTCACCGAGGGAATGGTCACGTCATGCTCATGGCTGCTTTAATTCCTCACTTCAATATATTGGGCTTTTCGTTCGCCCCGGGTCGTTCCCGCACAAACCAGACAGGTCTGCAGAAGGTATTCACTCAGCGAGTTTTCGCACATGTGCTTGTCGTTGTGCCCGTCAGAGCTGTTCCAGGCACGACAGACATTCGGAAAACTACCTAGTCAGAGCTGTTCCGAACAAGAGCGGCATTCGGAAACTAGGTAGTCAGAGCTGTTCCTAGCACGGGAGACATTCAGACGAGACATTTCACTCGGACGTAAATGCGTAGTGTCAATTTTTAGTTTGCCACCCGTAGGACGACACTTCCGACTTCCAGCGGGCATTTTTTAGTGAGGTTAGCCTTCCTCTGGTTTCGAGACACGTTAGACTGTTGTAATGTCACCCACATCTCAGCTGGTCAAGATAGAACGATCAACGACATCGTGGTCTGCCCTCAAGGGAAGGCAGGGGCAGACCATGGGCATTATCTCGCTATCCAAGGAGGCTTCCATAATTGCAGAGCCGGCACATATTGCCTCTGAGACTGGGCTCACCCAAGGAGTTTCTACGTCCTGCTCATGGCTGCTTTAGTTCCTCACTTCCATGTGTTAGGCATCCCACTTGCCACTGATCGCTCAATCACACACCAGGAGCGGTCAGACTGCGAGTGACATCCACTCGGTAAGCTTTTGCTTGTGACTTCAGACCACGCAATAGGTTCGCTCGCCGTGCGTTCCATTTCGCGTTGATGAGACATTCTTCCACTTTTGTCTACACTCTCTATGAGTTAGATACAGACAGTTTCCGTAACCCTTCGACTGGGGCACTTTTCTGACTTTTTGTACTCGCTCACGAGGTAGGCTACATGTGCTGCCGGCTCAGCACCTTACCTTCGTGCAGCAGTGAACGGGAAACGGCCAGGCCCCTTCATCCGGGAATCTCTCATATCCCCCAGCTGAGAGCCTTCGAACATGTATCAGACCTGAGCATGTAGCTTTGCTCAGTATCATGTTTCTATTTTCCGGTAGACGGGTATCGGCCTGGCTCTCAGATCCGAGGGTTTGTGGCTTAGAGGCGTTCAGCCACAGCCCTCGACAGTGAACCTTAAGAGTTTCCGGTAGACTGGTATCGGCCTGGCTCTCAGATCCGAGGGTTTGTGGCTTAGAGGCGTTCAGCCACAGCCCTCGACAGGGAGCCTTAAGAGTTTTGTCCGGACCAAAAACGTCTACCTTCGTGCACCTTTTAAACTTTTGACTGCTATCCTCAGTCTCACCTGCAGGGCAGCAGGCTGTGTCTCTCTTAGTCTGGTCCCTATCCCATGAGCCGTCCGATATGTAGTTTTCACCCATCGGCAAGCACATGGGGTCGATGGGACACGCAAGCTCCCCCACCACGGCAAGGTGGAGACACATCGGGGGAGTTTTTAATGTCTTATATAGCAACTATAATGTGCTGTGTGTGTTTGCCTTCAGGACATTGGGTGGGTAGGTGTTTTGTTTTATCTAGCCACGCAAGTATTCTGCATTGAACCTCTTTATTGCCTGTAGTATCTCTGACTTGATGGGTGGGTTTATGTTGCGGGTGTTAGGCTTGTTCTTTTAGAGAGTTGTCCATTGACAGTTAAGTCAGGAAAAAGGATTCTTTTCCATGGAGACATTGGGGATATGATGCTACTCCCATATGAAAAAGATCAATCAATGAGTAATGTGGACAATATCATGCTGGCTACCTTTATTTCCCAGAACATTTACTGGTTCCCTTTCCAGCACATCTGATGGGAGTTGCCTTGGAGAGATGAGAACAAGAATCGCCATGGCGAAAGTGACCTTTTGCAAGGTGGAAAACATACTGACCAATAAAAAGATGTCATTTGCAACAAGAAAAAGAGTGTTGAGGTGCTACATAGAACCTGTGCTCCCATGTGTTGCTGGGGCCCATAAGGGAAGCAAAGAATAGCAACACTGTAGCCTACCATGCATGTCGTAAGAGGCGACTAAGGAGGCTTGATGGTTCCGTCGCCCTGCTACTGAATGTGTGTGTGGCGCGACACTGTGAGCTGTGAGTTTCGTGTGAAATGCTTTTGAATCTGCCTGAGGTTTTTTGGAACGTGACTGCATGTTCTGAGCGATGGCAGGTGGCTATGTCCCAGAGTTGACCAGTTTTTGCCTTATGCAGATATGCGTGGCAGCTGAGCTTCTGGTTGACTGCCACTGCCATCGATGATGAACTGTATTTTCGTGGACTGTGTGGGTGAACATCTAGGAAATATTCAGATAGGAAAATGACTGCCAATTCCATCAGAGATGAACAGGGTGTTTCGTGGGGACTGGTGTGTTGACATTCTGGTGGCGGCATTATGCACAGTGTATCTGTGCGGGCTGTTTGTCGAGACTCCTGTCTTTTCCACTTTTCACATTGGGCAGCGGGGAGCGTTTTGTGTGATATTCACTGGCACAGGAACGGAGCATAATGGGGACGACTTGTTGCTGTGAAGTTGGAACTACGACTAACTGACTAACTAACTAACATTCACTAGAGCATGTTTCCATAGTGACTCAATGAGCATGCTCAAGGAGATAGAGATGGGGTGGATCCGAAGTTACTGTCTGTTGAGCGGTCTCAGCTGGCAAAGATTTGTTTCATTTTCATACCAGGGCATGCGGGTGTACAAAGAAATGAGCGGGCTGACAAGCTTGCAGGTAAGGCTACTGTGGAAGGTGGATGAGCCATGGACCAGGCTGACATTCTGAATGCTTTACGAGAAGTAAATTTTTCGCAAGAACCAAGTGATGACTGTGAATCTACAACCATGGTCAGAATACGAGAACAGCAAATTAAAAAAGGTGTGGCCAAACAAGAACACTAAGCAGGAAGCCAAAGAAGATTAATAAACCAACACAGAACTGGTGTTGTCAGTCGCTACACGCTGCGGGATTTACTGAGGAGGGGATCCATACACTTATGGACTGAATGGTTCGATGTGCAATGAGGATGATCTGTTGACTAACTAACTAACTAACTGGGGTCTACCACTGAATTAACAAGTGAGTCATCACACTGGGGTCTACCACTGAATTAATGAGTGAGTCATCATACTGGGGTCTACGACTGAATTAATGAGTGAGACATCACACTAGTGTCAATACAATATGTGACCAGTAAAGCCACGAGTTGATGGTCAATACAGTATGTGCCCAGTAACAACCACGAGTTGATTGGTCAATACAATATGTACCCAGTAACAACCACGAGTTGATTGGTCAATACAATATGTACCCATTAACAGCCACAAGTTGATTGGTCAATACAATATGTACCCAGTAACAGCCAACAGTTGATTGGTCAATACAATATGTACCCAGTAACAACCACGAGTTGATTGGTCAATACAATATGTACCCAGTAACATACACCACATCAGCCATGAGTTGATTGGTCAATACAATATGTACCCAGTAACATACACCACATTAGCCATGAGTTGATTGGTCAATACAATATGTACCCAGTAACAGCCATGAGTTGATTGGTCAATACAATATGTGCCCAGTAACAGCCATGAGTTGATTGGTCAATACAATATGTACCCAGTAACAGCCATGAGTTGATTGGTCAATACAATATGTGCCCAGTAACAGCCATGAGTTGATTGGTCAATACAATATGTACCCAGTAACAGCCATGAGTTGATTGGTCAATACAATATGTGCCCGGTCAATACAATATGTGCCCAGTAACATACACCATATCAGCCATGAGTTGATTGGTCAATACAATATGTACCCAGTAACATACACCACATTAGCCATGAGTTGATTGGTCAATACAATATGTGCCCAGTAACAGCCATAAGTTGATTAGTCAATACAATATGTACCCAGTAACATACACCACATTAGCCATGAGTTGATTGGTCAATACAATATGTACCCAGTAACAGCCACAAGTTGATTAGTCAATACAATATGTACCCAGTAACATACACCACATTAGCCATGAGTTGATTGGTCAATATGATATGTGCCCAGTAACAGCCATGAGTTGATTGGTCAATACAATATGTACCCATTAACAGCCACAAAATGATTAGTCAATACAATATGTGCCCAGTAACAGCCACAAGTTGATTGGTCAATACAATATGTACCCAGTAACAGCCACAAGTTGATTGGTCAATACAATATGTACCCAGTAACAGCCATAAGTTGATTAGTCAATACAATATGTGCCCAGTAACAGCAACAAGTTGATTGGTCAATACAATATGTGCCCAGTAACAGCCATAAGTTGATTAGTCAATACAATATGTGCCCAGTAACAGCAACAAGTTGATTGGTCAATACAATATGTACCCAGTAACATACACATTAGCCATGAGTTGATTGGTCAATACAATATGTGCCCAGTAACAGCCATAAGTTGATTAGTCAATACAATATGTGCCCAGTAACAGCAACAAGTTGATTGGTCAATACAATATGTGCCCAGTAACAGCCATAAGTTGATTAGTCAATACAATATGTACCCAGTAACATATACATTAGCCATGAGTTGATTGGTCAATACAATATGTGCCCAGTAACAGCCACAAGTTGATTGGTCATTACAATATGTGTCCAGAAACAGCCATAAGTTGATTAGTCAATACAATATGTACCCAGTAACAGCCACAAGTTGATTGGTCAATACAATATGTACCCAGTAACATACACCACATCAGCCATGAGTTGATTGGTCAATACAATATGTACCCAGTAACATACACCATATCATCCATGAGTTGATTGGTCAATACAATATGTACCCAGTAACATACACCATATCAGCCATGAGTTGATTGGTCAATACAATATGTACCCAGTAACAGCCATGAGTTGATTGGTCAATACAATATGTACCCAGTAACATACACCATATCAGCCATGAGTTGATTGGTCAATACAATATGTACCCAGTAACAGCCACAAGTTGATTGGTCAATACAATATGTACCCAGTAACAGCCACAAGTTGATTAGTCAATACAATATGTACCCAGTAACATACACCACATTAGCCATGAGTTGATTGGTCAATATGATATGTGCCCAGTAACAGCCATGAGTTGATTGGTCAATACAATATGTACCGAGTAACAGCCACAAGTTGATTAGTCAATACAATATGTGCCCAGTAACATACACCACATTAGCCATGAGTTGATTGGTCAATATGATATGTGCCCAGTAACAGCCACAAGTTGATTGGTCAATACAATATGTACCCATTAACAGCCACAAGTTGATTAGTCAATACAATATGTGCCCAGTAACAGCCATGAGTTGATTGGTCAATACAATATGTACCCATTAACAGCCACAAGTTGATTAGTCAATACAATATGTGCCCAGTAACAGCCACAAGTTGATTGGTCAATACAATATGTACCCAGTAACAGCCACAAGTTGATTGGTCAATACAATATGTACCCAGTAACAGCCATAAGTTGATTAGTCAATACAATATGTGCCCAGTAACAGCCACAAGTTGATTGGTCAATACAATATCTACCCAGAAACAGCCACAAGTTGATTGGTCAATACAATATGTACCCAGTAACAGCCATAAGTTGATTAGTCAATACAATATGTGCCCAGTAACAGCAACAAGTTGATTGGTCAATACAATATGTGCCCAGTAACAGCCATAAGTTGATTAGTCAATACAATATGTACCCAGTAACATAAACATTAGCCATGAGTTGATTGGTCAATACAATATGTGCCCAGTAACAGCCATAAGTTGATTAGTCAATACAATATGTGCCCAGTAACAGCAACAAGTTGAATGGTCAATACAATATGTGCCCAGTAACAGCCATAAGTTGATTAGTCAATACAATATGTACCCAGTAACATACACATTAGCCATGAGTTGATTGGTCAATACAATATGTACCCAGTAACAGCCACAAGTTGATTGGTCAATACAATATGTGTCCAGTAACAGCCATAAGTTGATTGGTCAATACAATATGTGTCCAGTAACAGCCATAAGTTGATTGGTCAATACAATATGTGTCCACTAACAGCCATAAGTTGATTAGTCAATACAATATGTACCCAGTAACATACACCACATTAGCCATGAGTTGATTGGTCAATACAATATGTGCCCAGTAACAGCCATAAGTTGATTGGTCAATACAATATGTACCCAGTAACAAACACCACATCAGCAACAAGTTGATTAGTCAATACAATATGTGTCCAGTAACAGCCATAAGTTGATTAGTCAATATAATATGTGCCCAGTAACATACGCCAGGTCAGCCGCAAGTTGATTGGTCAATACAATATGTGCCCAGTAACATTCGCTCAATGTGTCTTAAGGCATGTAGAAGGAACTTTTATTAACTTATTTAGAGTAGAACAACTATGAACCAATGAAAGTAGATTACTCACGGGTTATCAGATAATACGAAGGGGCTTCACATGGAAACATTAAAAGTTTGATAGAAATTACAATAACCATGCCCACTGCCTTGTAACCTGTCAATATTGTTGTTAAGTTTAGTCTAGTTTAGTTTAGTCGATGGACTAACATCACGGCACACGGGTGTAACCCATAATTGCTCCGTTCTTGAGTGTTTCTTTCTTTTTTTCCACCTAATTAAACTTGTCAGGTTTCTCCAAACCTAAGTTAGGAGAAACTCAGCTCAGTGCACGAACTCCGTAGCACCAGCGAGGATTCTTAAATATTTGGGTAGATTTTTAACTTGAAATTTTGCCCGGGCAGCGCCTTTAGGCTACTCTTTTTCGATTTCCAACTGCCAAGGGATTTTTCACTTGTGCAACAATACACACAAGCGTCCGATCTCACTACCCAGAGACAAGGGGAAATGTTATTACTAGAAGTCCATGTGAAAAAAATCCCGGTCCTCACCGGGGCTTGAACCCGGAACCTCCAGCACTCGAGGTAGACACCATACCTCGAGACAACGCATCCCCCAATATCCAGTAGGAAGTTTCAAAACATTGTGACTTCTGTAATATTGTTTTTACGTCGATGCTAACCGTAAAAAATTTAATTCCATAATACTTAATTTCTATGTTCTGTTATGGTATAGGGTTTGATATTGAAGACTGCTGATCGATAAAATATTGTCAAATTTACTTTGCACTTAACGGTTGCTAAGGAAAACCAAGATAAACAGCGGCCATCTTGAATTTCTTAATGTACCTCTAATACATTTATTTTTTAATGTACAGGCTAAATTCTTTGTTTTATGTGTAAATAAATAGACCCTTTACAAGTTTAGTAGAAAATTTTAATGATATCTCTTTGTAGGTTTTTTTTCATAATTTGAAAATTTTAATGACATTTTTCATGACATTCTTTTGTTTGTTTTTTAGTGCAGCACAAAAACTAAAACTTAATTTTCAAGATTGCTCTACTCACAATGTAAGTGATATAATAAAGAATATCTCTGCAAAGTGTGATTAAAATCTAACGAATAGTTTAAAAAAAAAATTGTACCTATGTATAAAATAACTGACGAAATGAGAAAACGGGGAAAAACGAATTATTTTTTTGTTTTTTATTACTAATACACTCTTTTACACAGAAAGACAGTTTACAACTGTACCTGACTGTTAAAATATGCTGAATATGCAGGACCTCCCTCCAGGGCATGCAGCTCACCTTGTCTCTTCAGTTTGGCCGCTTGTACAGTGTCGCGTCTTTTAGTTTGTTTATCCTTCTTGTACTTCAGACTATTTCTTACTTGCTTCTGCATCCTAAATGTTCCTAGTCTCTGCATATGCAGGCCTGTAGAAAGTCCATAAAACTGGGCAGTGTCTTGGGCAGCAGCAGCTCCAAAGTTGAACTCTCTTGCTTCAGTTACAACTGCAAACTGAACGCGCTTGCGTGAGGCAAAGTTGTCTTTAGTGCATTGAGCCCATATCAAGCTGTGTAAACACTCATTTGAATTCTGAGTTTGTCCTGACACACATCTACTAAGTAGTTTAGTGTCAGACAGCCTTTCATAAATTGGCAACAGATATTTCTCAAGCTTGTCACGGTTGAGCCATGTGTGTAACATCTTGTCATGAGGACCTGGGACCTGATGCTTAGCCAGGGCGGATTGAAAATAACACCAAGATTGCTCTCCACTTGGGCACATTTCATGATGTGGACTTTTGTCTGTTGAAAAACAGTGATGCAGTGAAGCCCTAACACTTTTCCTCATGGACTACACTTATGTTGTTTCTTATGGCTCTATTGTAATAAATTGTCAGCCTACAGATGGCATTTTGTGTAAGCTGACCTTTACCGCGTCCTCCTAGGGTCACACCTTGCTTTCGGCAGTCAGCAACAACATTGCTGCCATGGAGTTGGCGTGAAGCAAAGTACCACTCAGTGCAGGTGACCTAGAGTCTTGCACGTTTCAGTGACAGATGTGAAGATCGAGTGGAATGTGAACCACTCGGCCGGAAGTAACCGGAGCGAAGGTCAAGACAGGTCCATTAGAGATCATTCACGTCTGGACCGCGTTCGAGGTTGGACGGAGAATGGCACATGGCAGAAGTCCATCTAGCCACCACGTTTGTACAGATGGAACGTTTGTGAATTTGTGGACGAATGTCGACGTCAGTGATTGTTCGAGTGACAGATATACAAGATAGAGATCGAGTGCAAGTATTGTTGTTTTAGTGACATTGATGTGACATGTGTTTTAAAGGAAAGATATAATACACCGTGTGAAAACTGATGCAGCTGTCGCGTTGTGAAGAAGTCATTGTTACCGTGGCGTTGACTGTTATGTGATATATATGTGGTGATTTAGAGAAGGTAGAAAGAGTATTACTACCAATCAACTCCAGGGCAAATAAGAACAACAATAGAACATGAATATTACATGTGCCCTATCTACCTGGAGACAGTAGAGTGACTTGGTCAACAGTTACAGATGCCCTAATTCATTGGTAACTGAGTAACATCAGCTCATCTATCGACAACACAGAATAGCTCAGTGGCAGTAGAATGGCCAGTCGTAATCCATCCAGCAATAACTTATTGCCGACTCAGTTGTGACATATTTCGCTCTATGGCAATACAATGCGCTCATGTTAGCACCTCACACATGTCAACAGCGCTCATGTTAGCACCTCACACATGTCAACAGCGCTCATGTTAGCACCTCACACATGTCAACAGCGCTCATGTTAGCACCTCACACATGTCAACAGCGCTCATGTTAGCACCTCACACATGTCAACAGCGCTCATGTTAGCACCTCACACATGTCAACAGCGCTCATGTTAGCACCTCACACATGTCAACAGTGCTCATGTTAGCACCTCACACATGTCAACAGCGCTCATGTTAGCACCTCACACATGTCAACAGCGCTCATGCCATCCAAAAGCATATCCCGCTCATGGCAATTGTGGAGTGCTGTTCAAAGGCGTTTACTGACATGGTTGATACATTCCTCTTTGTCTATCTGAATGTCATCCCCATATGGTTTGATCTTGATAAGTTCCGCAAATGTTTTGGTGTCACCATCAGAAAGTATTGACATGTAGTGAAGTTTATGACGGGCCACAGACCGTTGCCACAGCACCCTTGCAGCCTCCACCTCCATCATTCAAGCAGATCCTGTGAAATTGTTGTCACAGTTTAGAAGATGTTCTGCCTTCCATGCTGCAAATTCATCTAGGTTTGTCCCTGGAAAGTGTCTTACCAGTGGTTTCACACACCTGGCAATATGTGGACATAACATGGGCATTTATGCAAAGTCCTGTAAGAACATCCACTGCACAGCCAACTCCAATGTGGGATGTATGGCCTTTGGTCAGCCAAGTGCCATCAAAGCTGACACTAATATCTAGCACATCATTGTCATGTGGAGTTATGACTGACTGTTGTGCATGAGCCTGTCGAACATACTTTACGGTTTGAGAAAAAACAGTGTCCTCCAGATCTTCTATCTTTAAATATAGTTTATTTGCTTTGCTGTGAAATGTTTTGTGATGAAGACCTTGCAGGTTCATGTTTTCACAAAAATTATTGAATGTTGTTGCACCCATCCCACAAACTAATGCTGAATATACTGACTGGCTGTAGACAGCAAAAGATCTATCCCCATCATTACTTCTTGCAGATAGGTATCTTCCACACACTACTTCTTCACAACAAGAGCAGTAAACCTCTGCATACACAGCTAATCCCTTGGCTTTCTTGCTGTCAGTTTTCAAAATAAGACTAGCATTTTTACAAACTGGACAACATAACATTTTGATTATTGCCTCAATTTCTGAATAATCAACTATTGCTCTTTGTTCCCATTTTTGATATCCATTGTCGTCACCAGAAGCATACTTGCTGCTAGAGGATGTTGTGTATTTATACATATCTCTTTTAAATTGGCTTCGGGTAATAAAAGAATCACTTCCACAACTTTGAGAAGAACACGATAGCACTGATTCATTCAGATTCACTGTCAAAATACTTGGATTTGGAAGACGTGGCATGTGCACTTTAGCTGGGTCGCTTTCAGTAGTTTCAGAATTGTCTGTATCGTTTACGACGTTCTGATAAGCTTTTCGCTGCCTACGAGCATTTGCGAGGTGTAGTCAGAAAGATTTCTTACTGTTGAGTAGATGACTGGATGTTAAATTTCTTAGAACGAGGCATATTTCAATGCGTGTCAATCTGTCATCAACAATGAACGTTCAGCACGTTGCGAGGTGTAAACAACACAAAGCTGCCATTTTGAAAACCCATGTGATCAGTTTCAGCCATCGGCGAACGCGGATTGCTTACGGTGTTCCATATATGGAAATTTCCTGGAAGATGATAGATACGAAAAAACCTGATGTACACAGAAAAGTTTCCGATTAGACAAACTCGGGAGTTTCACGAACTGTGACAGGTTGGCCCACCTCTCAGATCGTTTTGTTACTAGATGGAGATAGCCCTCAGTAAACCCCTCTATGTATCCTGTAGTAATTTTTATTTTTATCTACATTTTCAAATATTAGATAAAATCGTCTTTGGTTAGTGTATTTATATACATAAAACTATAGAGAGAGTTAAATACTATTTCTTCTTATAGTTAGAAGTAGATGTAGGGTAGAGTTCGTTTACAAGCCAAGAAATCAAGTCAGGCTGAATTTTATATTCAGTTTTGGCTGTGAATAATAATTTGGCCACAGGAAGGGAACTCTCCTGGATGAGAAGTTAACTTCCGGTAGCACCCTAACTTCTGCCATTTTTTCTAGCAACCTGGAAGGAGCAGGAGCTACTATCACGTCAATTGGCTAAAATTGAACACCTGTCTGTGTTTAAACATATTTTATTGCTGGCTCTTGTTAAGCCGAAAAACCCTCTAAAACATAGAAAAGCCAATGATAGTCTCCACTCCCGATAGGCCAGTCAAAATCTAGTTGCAGGAGCCTGCACCCTGATCATCTGTAGCCGTAGTCACGACCGGTGATTGAGCTACGAACCACTCACTTGATGCAGCAGAGACTGGAGTCCATACCACGATCCAGTCAGCACTGCCAGCTTACCATCCAGGAGGCTAAGGATTATCAGATGAGTGGCTACCCACCCGTTTGCCACTGCACAGCAATCACAAATTTGTCCTGCTATCGGCTAAGAGTCTATGATTACATCCTCTAGCTGAACATTATCTTGTAGAAATTTCAGGGATCTGCGTATCTCTTATATGTCAGTGAGTTCCCAGTGGGGCTCACGTAGTGTTCTTTAGGATTAAACGTTATGTTATATTTGTACTTTTAACAACTGCGTCTGTCATTATAGGATTAGAATTAGCATCATCAGATTGTGTGACGAGTGAAAGGACTACATCTATACGTATCATTCTGTCTTATCTCCTGTTGTGTGAGAATACATTAGGCAGTGGGGGCTCATTATTCTTCCAGGCACGTTAGCAGGAATAACTTGACATACTGTCTTCTTGTGTTAGTACAGTTAGTCGTCATAACTTTCCGCCTGGCACTGTTTAGAAGTAGTGATCCATTCTGGGACTTTGATAATCATTCTTCTAGAATTGCGAGCCATTTGATCGCTTCTTCAGCAGTGGTTAGATTCTCTATTCGTAGAAGTCTATTTAGTATCTACTTTGATCCAATTCCATCCTAGTAGAATACGTTACGCGACACTGGTGGCTCGGTCCGGGCATGACAATCCTATAGATTGTTGGGTTCAGTCGAGTATCCAACTTCATAGATATTTCTAACTTTCAGTCACTAAATAGAGATAGCTACTAATCATACTAGTTAATATATATATATATATATATATATATATATATAATATACTAACTAGGATTATATATATAACACATACATAGAATAGATATAAGTTAACATAAGTTAGGGCAAAGGTGAATTGCTGGCAAACGGGTAAGTGTTGTGTCAATGTGTAACATTTTTTATGCTTGTCATTGAAGATATTTGTGAATCTTTGCGACAAACACATTCTTGATTAAGTGAGTGAGTTATTCAGGTGTATCAACAGATATCTTATTACATAACTAACATGTCTTCTGAAAAGCCACCTACTAATGAGGAACTGCGAGAACAAGGAACATTGTTAGGTTATGAGGGTGTAGAGTTGAACAAATATGTAATAGAAGAAGGAAGAGAGTGGCGCCGAGAACAAAGGGACATCATCAAGGAGAGAGAGAAGGACAAACGAGAGGAAAGAATTAAATTACAAATCCAGATGGCGGAAATTGAATCCAGAGAGAAGATGCGACAAGCCGAATTGGACAACCAGTTGAAACAGGCTGAATTGGACAACCAGTTGAAACAGGCTGAATTGGACAACCAGTTGAAGCAAGCAGAACTGGACATGGAGTTGAAATTAGCTGAGCAGTTGAGACAGCACGAGTTAGAACTGAGGAGATTAGAACTACAAAATCCTGATGCCTCCAGATTTAGCAGTGCCAGCTCTCCAACTGACAGCCAAGACATTTCCTCAGGACCACATATTACTCCAGGATCAATGAGTTTTCCACTGGCCCACTTCGACCCGAAGGAGGATCAGATGGATGAATATCTGGACAAATTTGTGTTAATGTGTGAAGCCTACAATCTGCCTAAGGATAAATTTAATATTAAACTCTCCCAAGCACTTCGCGGTCCAGCGTATGACGTGTTTGCAAAACTCCCTCCAGGTCTTGAGAAGGACTTTGTCACACTCAAAAATGCTCTCTTGAAACGATATCAGTTAACTTCCAGTGCCTACAGGTTGAAGTTCCGTACAGCCAAACGGTCACAAGGAGAATCATTTCCTCAGTTCGCCTCACGGTTACACACTTATTTTAACAAGTGGGTAGAACTGAGTGATTTGGATGCTACTTATGATGGGCTGGCGGAACTAATACTTGTTGAGCAATTTAAAGATGTTCTTCCAAAACAGCTACAAACCTTTATTGCAGAGAATGGTGGTGCTCGGCTAGAGGAGGTTATCTCACTAGCCGAACGATATTTAACTGCCCATGGCGAAGTAGCTGCCACTAAATCTTGTAATTCTTCTACTGCTCAAAATACTCCTGCAACACAGAATAAGGGTTTTCAGCAGAACAACTCATACGGTAAGAACACCAGAGGGCACACTGGGGGTCCGCACCATAATCCTGGTTCACAAAACAAAAAGCACCAGCAACCAATAGTGGATGGGGTAAACCTTACTGCAAGAACTGCAAAAGTAATGATCACCACACGAGCGTGTGCAGAAATAATCCCCCTACCCAGTATGCTGCATGTATGATTACGGGGGCAAGTACCCAACAGAGCATATGTTCTAGTAATGGAACTAGGCCACCCACAGTTGAAACTATTCTGGTTAACGGTAGTCCAGTACTATGTCTCTATGACAGTGGACTCCAGTGTGATGCAATAATAGCTAAGCAGTTAGTGAAACCATCACAGTTAACAAAGCAAACAGTTGTAGTTAAAGGGGCTACCAGGAGCTCTCCAACTATAATAGCTAAGATAGCCAAAGTACATGTGACATCTAAGTATGTCACTGGACTCATTTCAGCTGCAGTGATCGATGATCCGGTATATCCTTTCATGCTTGGTCGTAAGTATGTATATTTAGGAGAACCATCATCACCAATGATAATGGCAGCAGTGGAGACCCGGAGTCAGGTTGCACAGTCACATGAACCTATACTCTCAATCAACCCTCTACCTCGGGAGATTAGGGCTGCACAAAATGAATGTCCGACTTTAGCATCTTGTTTTGGCAAACTGCCAAACGGTAGAAATCCTCCAGCAGCTGGAAATTTCTATTTAAAGGACAAGTTGTTGTACCATAGGGCAGGAACTATGGGTACCGAACACGGGCAACTTGTCGTGCCGAAACAATATCGTAATCAGATATTGCATATGGGACATACTATATACTTCAGTGGACATATGACTATAGGAGTTACTACCCAGCGTATTTCTTGTCATTATTTTTGGCCGGGAATTACTGCTGACATACGAAGATACGTCCAGTCTTGTCCGGAGTGTCAACATGGCTCCCCCAAGCAGTGGTCTACTCCTGTTTCCATAGGAGAAGGGTTAGTTTTGAACACTCCTTTTGAGCGAGTAGCTATAGACATTATTGGTCCACTGCCCACTTCTAAGAAGAAAAATACTTATATTTTAACTGTAGTAGATACAGGTACAATGTGGGCTGAAGCTACTGGACTGCCCTCCATCAATGCAACTAGGGTAGCAGAGGCTCTCCTAGAAATATTCACTAGAGTAGGATTCCCTATTCTTATTGTATGTGATAGTGGTTCATCATTAAACGAGAAGTTAAGGGGAGAAATCTCTGACATCTTCAGGATGCAACATGTCAGCACAGGTTTTAGTCTCACAGAGAATAAGTGACTTGTGATCAAATATACAGGGACTCTCAAATCGATCGTGAACAAGTTAGTCCAGGAGAAACCAGATAGTTGGGACACGTACTTATCAGCAGCAATGTTTGCCTATCGAGAAGTACCACATGTCGCCACCGGTCTTCCACCTGCTACACTATTGTTTGGACGACCAATTAAAGGACCGCTTGAGGCTCTTTTGAGAACCTGGACTGATGAAGGAACAGATGAGAGTGTCGTCAAGTCTTCACAGTATGTAGAGGAACTGAAACGGAAACTGCACACGGGATGGAAATTAGCTAACTCCACTCTCCGTCGTGCCAGAAAGCAACAGGCTTTCTTCTATAATAAACCTATTAGAAACCAGTCTCTAGAGGTAGGAGATAAAGTGCTAGTCTTATTAACCAATAATAAGTTAGAAATTGCTTGGCAAGGACCATTCATGATTGTCGCGTGATCTACAGCCGTATAAGAAAACCCTACGGGTAAGGATGTAGATAGAAAAGCTGACCCTTGGTTAGGTCAGTCCACTGTAGGAGAAGAAGACAAAAAGGCTCGTATTGGGTCTAGATAGTATGAATCCTGGTCCCAGATGAGTCTACCTTCCTATCAGTGGCACAGGGAAATGCAAGTAAAGTTGGACACTATACACCGATAGATGATAGCTGACTTAGTTAGCAGTGACACGCTACCCTGTGATGAAGAAAAGCCCCCAGTGCCCTCAAGTATAACATACAGGAGAGACACAACTAGTTCACTCAACTTCTATCCTTACACACTACACTACTATTAATTATTATGAGGTGAAAAAGGCAGTAGGTAAAGTTTTGTGTGATGGCCTATAAATCAGACCGCACAGTTTAATTATGAATAAAAGTAAAAAAGTGGCTCCACTTGGGAGATAAAAGTAAAAATGGATTAATGTTAGTTCTGGCTAATACAGCAAACAAAGCTGTTTCATGTGCTCTTAAATCATAGAAGCACAGCAAAGCATTCGGTGGTGGGTTGAATTCAGATTGATGGTTTGTAACTCAGCTCATATCCAAAGCTCCCACGATAGTTGTCTGCAGCTTTCCTCTCCGGTCCATCAGTTCTCAATTGATGATGACGGCAAAGTGGACTGCACTACTTTGACTCAGGCAACAAATAGTTATGGGTGAACTCGCTGATGCTGGTTGATGATGAGGGTGCCGCTTGAGGGTGCACCACAACAACTCTAGTTCCAGAATCAGATTCTCACTACGGATCGGGGCCCTTGTTCAATATAAAATTTTCTCTTTCTTATTTCAGTAATCTAATATTGACTTATTACTTGTTTAAGTAATTTACTATTTAAAAAACGTTGCTTTTTGAACACCACAAATGGGCCCCGACCGCTGTCTGCAATGGCTAGCAGAAGAGTGAGACCGGATATGGAACTAGGATACGCAAGTGGTCGTTTCCGGGCCAGTTGTCAGTTGGTTTGAAGTTGGCCAGGATAAGTCGGCCAAACTAAATTACTCTATAAACCGTAAATATAATGTGATCGTAACATTTATATAACATTTCTAATTATTCTTTATAATACACTGAATAATAAGCAAGAGGAGAGGGTGCAGCCAGGCTTTCGCCACAGATGTCCCCCATAGGGAAAAAAGTACGTGACACGGACTTTTACAATCTGGCTAAGCCCTCTCGTTTGCTAGCTTTCAAGCTAGTGTATGGGAACACTGAGTAGCGTAGCCACAACCTCGTCTTCTGTAGAGCAGTGTCTACTTAGGAAATCTGCTCCAACATTATATTTGCCAGGAATATATTCCACGGTGAAGGTATAAGGTTGCAGTAATAGTGACCACCTCATCAATCTTGTGTTTAATTGTTTGGATGAGGCTAAGAACATCAAAGGCTGGTGGTCACTTTGTACAATAAACTTGGTTCCATATAGGTACGGTTGGAACTTCTGTATAGCCCATACCAGAGCCAAACATTCTTTCTCGATGGTGGAGTAGTTCTTTTCCGCTGTATTTAACTTGCGGCTAGCGTAAGCTACTGGAAACAGCATCTCTCCATCATCTCGACCCTTTTGTAAAAGAGTTGCTCCAATTCCCACATTGCTCGCGTCCGTCCTTAAGGTGAATGGGCACGACAAGTCAGGTAATTGTAAAATAGGCTTCGCTGTTAGTCTGTCCTTCAGCGTAGTATAAGCCTCTTCACACGCTGGCGTCCACTTAACTTGCTCAGGTGCTCCTTTCCTGGTGGCATCTGTTAATGGCGCAGCTAGAACGTTGAAGTTTTTGATAAACTTCTGATAAAATCCACAGAGGGATACGAAGGATCTGACATCTTTCTTGGTCCTGGGCCTGGTAGCCTTGAGTAGTTTATCTACGTTCTTTTGTTCTGGGCGCATGTGTCCTTGAACCACTGTATGCCCCAAAAATTCCAGCTGCCGGAAAGCGAGCTGGCATTTTGCTGGTCTGGCGGTGAGCCCTGTCTCTGCCAGCCTCCTTAACAGTCTGTCGATGGACTGCAGGTGTTCCTCGTAAGTGTCCGAGGCGATGAGGATGTCATCCATAAAGTTACTGATACTCGGGTCCTTTAATGGATCTAATAACAATCTCATCATTCGGGTGAACACACCAGGAGCGTTGCTCAGCCCGAATGGGAGCACATTGAATTCGTAATGGCCGTCAGCTGTGCTGAAAGCCAAATACGGTCGGACTTCTTTCTTTACTGGAATCTGGTAGTACCCCTTACTGAGGTCTATCTTGGAAAAATACTTCGCTTTACTCAGTTTCGCGAACAATAATCCTTGATCCGGTAAAGGTTCCGCTTGAAATTCTGTGACTCCATTTAGCTGACGATAGTCGATGCACAATCGATGCTCGCCGCTGGGTTTTCTCAAAAGCACCACGCTTGCACTATATGGTGACTCCGAGGGTGAAATTATTCCTTCTTTTAATAGGTAATTTATTTCGGCTTGTAAAGCCTCCTGTTTTGCATAGGGAACAGGGTAATACTTTTGGCGGACTGGATCTGCATTTGTTAATTTCATGTCAAACTCCACAAGCTTAGTCCGACCTGGCCTATCCGTTAGCACCGGAGCGTGAGACATTAGAATTCGCTTCATCTTCTCCAACTCAGACGTCTCCAAGTCAGGGTTGATGACGACATCCTTCATGGTCTCCTGGGGTTTTAGCGGATACTCTACACCTGAGTCCTCTCCACCTTCTACCTCAGTTGCCACCGATAATGCCATCAGATGCACCGGTGGATCTGCTACCCTCTCAGCATACTTTCTAAGTAAGTTGATGTGGAATACTTTCTGTTTTCCTCGAATAGCAATCTTGTAGTTTGTATGGGATACTTTTTCTATGATGGGAAAAGGTCCCTGCCATCCAATTTCCAGCTTATTACTCCCTTGGGGTAAAAGTAATAAGACCTTGTCTCCTACCTCCAGAGAACGGTCCTTGGCTTTCTTATTATAGGATGAGGCATGTTTCTTTCTGGCACGACGCAGGTTGGAATTTGCCAATTTCCAGCCTGTCTCCAGTTTTTGCTTCAACTCCTCAACATACTGGGAAGCAGTGATGACAGTTTCATCAGCTCCCTCCTCAGTCCAAGTCCTCATTAAGGCCTCCAGCGGTCCTTTTATGGGTCGACCAAATAATAGTGTAGCAGGTGGAAGTCCTGTCGAGGCATGTGGTACTTCCCTGTATGCAAATAATGCCGCGGGCAGGTACTCATCCCAACATTCTGGCTTCTCCTGTGCTAGCTTACGTAGGATCGACATGAGGGTCCCATTGAAGCGTTCCACCGTCCCATTAGCTTGAGGGTGGTAGGGACTTGTATGGATATGGCGAGTCCGAAAGGTATTGAAGACTTCCTCCATTAACTTCCCCCGGAACTGCGAACCATTGTCTGTCAAAATCTGATTAGGAAAACCTAATCTGGTGAAGATAGTCACTAGGGCATCCGCTACTCGTTTGGAATCTATTCCAGGTAGAGCTATGGCTTCTGACCACATAGTGCATGTATCAACTAGAGTTAGAATAAATGCATTCTTCCTCTTGGAGCGTGGCAGAGGACCCACAATGTCCACGGCAACACGCTCAAACGGAATACTCAAAATTGGCATTTCGCCCAAAGTTACTGGGGCGGTCCAATGTTTAGGTGAGACCCGTTGGCATTCTGGACAGGACTTCACATACCGTTGAATATCGGCAGACATTCCTGGCCAAAAATAGTGGCACGTAATACGCTGAGTAGTGGCACCCACTCCCATATGTCCACTGAAAGATATGGTGTGACCCATATGTAATATCTGATTCCGGAATTTATATGGAACAACAAGTTGCCCGTGGTCGTGATCCTTGGTTCCCGCCCGCCGGTACAAAAGCTTCTCTTTCATATAAAAATCGCCCCCTTTAGGTGGATTCCGTGCTTTAGGTAGTTTACCAAAGCAGAGTTTCAGTGTTGGGTCTTCTGCCTGGGCAGCCCGAATTTCTCGAGGTAGTGGATTATTAAGACGAAGATCAGGCTCACTCGACACTGCTGTCTGACTTCTGGTCTGCACTGCTGCAACAATTATAGGTGATTTTGGTTCGCCCAAGTAGACATACCGACATCCTAACATGAATGGGTACACTGGATCCTCCATCACTGCTGCAGAAATCGTCCCAGTGACATATTTAGATTCCACATCTACCTTTGCAATCTGCACCTCTATTGTCTCAGAGCTCATGGTGGCCCCCTTTATTGTAACGGTCTGTTCTGTTAGCTGGCCGGGTTTGACTAGGTATTTTGCGATAACTGAATCATACTGGAGTCCCGTATCATATAGACATCGCACCTGACTCCCATTTACCATAATAGTTTCAACCACAGGAGGTCTAACATTGCTCCCAGATTTCTTGTTGGGGTGGTCTCCGGTTCCCGTAGCTAGGCACGCCGCATAGTGGGTTTGGGGTTTATTCTTGCAGAACCGTGTGTGGTGATCATGGTTTTTGCAATTTTTGCAGTATGGTTTACCCCATCCACTATGGTTTGTGGGTGGGTTTTGTGCTGGTTGTTGAAACCCATGATGTTGATGAGGACCCACATTTTTTCCAAATTGTCCTCTGCTGTCCTTACCGGAGTTATTTGAATTCTTAGAGAGTTGTGGTTTTTCAACATGAGAACTACTCCCAGCTTTTGTGGTATTCGCTTCGCCATGGGCCATTAGGTATCTTTCCGCCAGAGAGGTTATCTCCGCTAACCGAGTCCCACCATTTTCTGCCACAAAAGTCTGCATCGGCTTGGGCATTGTCTCCCTCATCTGCTCTGCCAAAATCATCTCCTCCAGCCCTGCGTAGGTTGCCTCGTATTCACTCAGTCCCACCCACTTGGTGACATAAGTATGTAACCGTGAGGCAAACTGGGAATACGATTCTCCCTGCAACCGCTTGGCGTTTCGGAACTTCATTCGGTAGGCAGATGAAGTCAACTCATACCTCTTGAGAAGAGCACTTTTCAGAGAGTCGAAATCCCGTTCCTGTCCAGGAGGTAGTTTAGAGAATATATCATACGCTGCGCCGCGGAGTCCTTGTGAGAATTTTTAAATTCCATTTGTCCTTGGGCAGGCTATATGCTTCGGCCATCAAAACAAATTTGTCAATCCAGTTGTCCATCTGCTCAGTCTTTTCATCAAATGGCAGCAGAGGAAAACTCATGGATCCCAGAGAACCATTCTGTGCTGGAGGAGTATCTATACTATAGACTGGAGAACTCGCACTACTGAATCTTGAAGCATCTGGGTGTTGTAATTCCAGTCTTCTTAATTCTATCTCCTGCTGTCTCGTCTGTTCGGCTAGTTTTAATCTCTTGTCCTTCTCCAGTTCAGCCTGTTTCATCTGTTTTTCGGATTCTATTTCCGCCATCCGGATTCTTTCTTCCCTTTGTTCTTGCCTCCATTCTCTTTCAGCCTCTCTGATATACTTCCTCAACTCATCACCCTCATATCCCATCAATGTCCCTTTCTCCGTCAACTCCTGGGTAGTGGGTTGCTTGTCAAATGACATGATACTTGAGCACCTAGATGAGATACCTGAAAAAACTTGCAATGCTCACCCCCTATCTATCAATCAACTTAATCAAATGCCCTAATATAGTATGTACAGCAATTAATTAGGACAAACAAACACACTTACCAATCTGTCACCAACCCACTTTGCTTTTGCTGTATATTTTCTTATTCGCGTATAAAATTGAAATATTTACTCGCAGTCAACTAATACTAGAACCGTCTAGTCTTAGTGTGAGAATTACGTGGAAAGGAAATCCTACCAACCTACACAATCATCTAGTAGACCTATAGTGTTACAGGCAATTTATAAAGTTGACAGTGAACTTATTGAAAAAAAATTATCTCGCAGAGGAGCAGCTCAATCTGTAGGATTGGGTTAAAATTAAATCCCGGAGACGAGACACCAATCTGTCGCGTGATCTACAGCCGTATAAGAAAACCCTACGGGTAAGGATGTAGATAGAAAAGCTGACCCTTGGTTAGGTCAGTCCACTGTAGGAGAAGAAGACAAAAAGGCTCGTATTGGGTCTAGATAGTATGAATCCTGGTCCCAGATGAGTCTACCTTCCTATCAGTGGCACAGGGAAATGCAAGTAAAGTTGGACACTATACACCGATAGATGATAGCTGACTTAGTTAGCAGTGACACGCTACCCTGTGATGAAGAAAAGCCCCCAGTGCCCTCAAGTATAACATACAGGAGAGACACAACTAGTTCACTCAACATTCTATCCTTACACACTACACTACTATTAATTATTATGAGGTGACAAAGGCAGTAGGTAAAGTTTTGTGTGATGGCCTATACATCAGACCGCACAGTTTAATTATGAATAAAAGTAAAAAAGTGGCTCCACTCGGGAGATAAAAGTAAAATGGATTAATGTTAGTTCTGGCTAATACAGCAAACAAAGCTGTTTCATGTGCTCTTAAATCATAGAAGCACAGCAAAGCATTCGGTGGTGGGTTGAATTCAGATTGATGGTTTGTAACTCAGCTCATATCCAAAGCTCCCACGATAGTTGTCTGCAGCTTTCCTCTCCGGTCCATCAGTTCTCAATTGATGATGACGGCAAAGTGGACTGCACTACTTTGGCTCAGGCAACAAATAGTTATGGGTGAACTCGCTGATGCTGGTTGATGATGAGGGTGCCGCTCGAGGGTGCACCACAACAACTCTAGTTCCAGAATCAGATTCTCACTACGGATCGGGGCCCTTGTTCAATATAAAATTTTCTCTTTCTTATTTCAGTAATCTAATATTGACTTATTACTTGTTTAAGTAATTTACTATTTAAAAAAAACGTTGCTTTTTGAACACCACAAATGGGCCCCGACCGCTGTCTGCAATGGCTAGCAGAAGAGTGAGACCGGATATGGAACTAGGATACGCAAGTGGTCGTTTCCGGGCCAGTTGTCAGTTGGTTTGAAGTTGGCCAGGATAAGTCGGCCAAACTAAATTACTCTATAAACCGTAAATATAATGTGGTCGTAACATTTATATAACATTTCTAATTATTCTTTATAATACACTGAATAATAAGCAAGAGGAGAGGGTGCAGCCAGGCTTTCGCCACAATGATTAAAGAAAAGGTTTCCAGCAACAAGTACTCAGTTTCTATTCGCGGGAAAACTACAGTATTCCACGTGAACTTACTCAAAAGACATTTTGAGAACACCACGAACCCACCAGTTCATATTATGACTCTGACGGTGGTGGATAATGGATCCAAGGGGGATCAATCCAGATGGGAAGACAACCCCTACAGATGTGAGGAAGATGACGCGGCTGAACACGATCCCAACTTAGAGACGTCTAAAGGGAAAGTAAGGACGACGCGCATGAAGTATAGGGATCAAGACCAATTGGGTCGAAGGAGAGATGCTGGAATGGTAGGACCTTTATCAGTGACAGACGAAGGACACCCCGACCAACGAAAGCAAAGTTTCCAGAGAAGATTTCCATGGAAGCGACATCAAGGGAGGAGGTTTCTTAGAAGGTGTCTTAGAAACGAAGAGTCTGAGAATTTTGAATAGACCTTGCTCTATTGATGAAGAGGAGGACCTGTCCAAATGACCCGTAAACGTCAGAGTAAGGGCTGACAAAACTATATGAGAGTTCGGGCTGGAGAAAAAGTTGTTTCTCCAACTTTTTTTGAACCGTGGGCATTTGTGACAGGTTGGCCCACCTCTCAGATCGTTTTGTTACTAGATGGAGATAGCCCTCAGTAAACCCCTCTATGTATCCTGTAGTAATTTTTATTTTTATCTATATTTTCAAATATTAGATAAAATCGTCTTTGGTTAGTGTATTTATATACATAAAACTATAGAGAGAGTTAAATACTATTTCTTCTTATAGTTAGAAGTAGATGTAGGGTAGAGTTCGTTTACAAGCCAAGAAATCAAGTCAGCTGAATTTTATATTCAGTTTTGGCTGTGAATAATAATTTGGCCACAGGAAGGGAACTCTCCTGGATGAGAAGTTAACTTCCGGTAGCACCCTAACTTCTGCCATTTTTTTCTAGCAACCTGGAAGGAGCAGGAGCTACTATCACGTCAATTGGCTAAACTTGAACACCTGTCTGTGTTTAAACATATTTTATTGCTGGCTCTTGTTAAGCCGAAAAACCCTCTAAAACATAGAAAAGCCAATGATAGTCTCCACTCCCGATAGGCCAGTCAAAATCTAGTTGCAGGAGCCTGCACCCTGATCATCTGTAGCCGTAGTCACGACCGGTGATTGAGCTACGAACCACTCACTTGATGCAGCAGAGAGTGGAGTCCATACCACGATCCAGTCAGCACTGACAGCTTACCATCCAGGAGGCTAAGGATTATCAGATGAGTGGCTACCCACCCGTTTGCCACTGCACAGCAATCACCAAATTTGTCTGCTATCGGCTAAGAGTCCATGATTACATCCTCTAGCTGAACATTATCTTGTAGAAATTTCAGGGATCTGCGTATCTCTTATATGTCAGTGAGTTCCCAGTGGGGCTCACGTAGTGTTCTTTAGGATTAAACGTTATGTTATATTTGTACTTTTAACAACTGTGTCTGTCATTTTAGAATTAGCATCATCAGATTGTGTGACGAGTGAAAGGACTACATCTATACGTATCATTCTGTCTTATCTCCTGTTGTGTGAGAATACATTAGGCAGTGGGGGCTCATTTTTCTTCCAGGCACGTTAGCAGGAATAACTTGACATACTGTCTTCATGTGTTAGTACAGTTAGTCGTCATAACTTTCCGCCTGGCACTGTTTAGAAGTAGTGATCCATTCTGGGACTTTGATAATCATTCTTCTAGAATTGCGAGCCATTTGATCGCTTCTTCAGCAGTGGTTAGATTCTCTATTCGTAGAAGTCTATTTAGTATCTACTTTGATCCAATTCCATCCTAGTAGAATACGTTACGCGACATGAACAGTTACGGAAGATCGCGACCTTTCCAGTGATATCTGACACGTGCGTGTAGTGTGTTCCTGAGATATCGTTGCTAGGGTTTGAAAACCGTCAATTTCGCAACAATTTTCAATAAGTAGACAATTTGACACCTAGGGTGGGTTCGGTAAAATATGAATATTGCATTAAAATAAAAGTTTTTAAACAAATACAAGTACCGAATCTGATAGAAGACATGATAAGGTGTCTAAAAACGAACTATTCCAAAAATAGCCAAATTGACCAAAAATCGATGTTTTTACTGCCGCACATCGCCTTAAGGATGTCAAGAGTGTTAAGAATGTGACATCATGGTGCAGACAAACACAGTGATGTCATAAGGACAGTTTAAAGATGGCCACACCACTTTTGACATGCACCATAGAGGAGCAGTGTTGTTACCCATGTTTTGATCAGTGTAGTAGTGAAACCTATAGAAATTCATCGGCGAATGAAGGTCCAGTATGGTGATGCATGTTAGTCCAGCAAGTATATGAGTGGAGTAGGAAATTTCAAAACATTGTGACTTCTGTGACAAATCTATGCACTTTATCATCACTGGAGGACTTGCACGCAGTGGTGACTACATCAAAAAATGATACATTTGTTCTATAATTTTTTCAGAATATATTCACCCAAAAAATAATTAGGTTTTCATTTGAATCCCCTTGTACTTTACATGGCTAACAGACCTGGCATGAAATGAATAATAGAGCAAACATCAAATCACATAAATGATATACAAATGTACAGATTGTAGACTCTGCTATATTTTGCTGCACATAATCTTACCTTGATCTACACAGACTTCAGGTTGTTCTATCTTGACACTTGCTGGTATGTTACTGTCCATCTCTTCACAGACTTGTATCTCAGTGAGAATCTCTTTGGCAGAACTGTGAACGCAGTCAGTCTGAAAGGATTTGTAAGTTTCTTATTTAGGCAACAATCATTAGCATCGTGTGTCCTGCAAATGGGCGTAGGCATTCATGACTCCACACAAATCTCAGTCTTTGGTGTTCTGGATCAACTCTACTGCTGATGACTGTCCATACCAGAAGTGGCTGTCCTAAGATAGTCATTAGACAGTGTTGTCCTGGCGATGCGATTATCTATACCGATGGCTCTGTGTTCAGAGGCAAAAAAGTCACTGGCGATTCATAGCAAACGCCAATGTTTAGTAAAGGAAATCTTGGCATAATACACCACAAACTAAGTCTAAGAATGAAGATGGAGGCGGTTACTGCAACTTTTCGCTGGTTGGCGAACAAGCTATATACACATGTGGTGATTGTAACTGATTCACAAAGCATGCTGACAAAGGTGAAGACTGGCATGCTTCGTGGAGAATGGAAAGCATTGATTCAGAGGTGGTGGGTTGTGAGCATTTGCTGGATCTTTTCTCCAGGATACTCTGGTGTGGATGGAAATGAACAGGCAGACAGATTGGCTGGTGCCATATCATTAAGGGTTGATTTGATGCATGATAAGGCAGATGTGATGAAGGCCCTCTAGGAGCATGTGAATAAAGCAGAACAGACAGACTATCATGGTCTGGAGTGAATGCAGCAGCAAGGTGTGGTCAGAGGATCTGGTCAACAGTCGGCACTCAGAGGTAAAGCAAGTCGGACATATAATCAGATTTCAACAGGCATTATTAGTAATGGCTGTTGAAGATTAGAGCTGACCACTTAAGAGGATGCCCCGAGTGCAATGATATTGGTTCTTGACTCAACTCAACTCAGACAGTGATTAATATCGTTCTCTGACTCATTTGTGGAAATGCATGAATTCTTAGAAAGATATGTGGTCGTTTCCCCTTGACTTCAACATCCACTCTAAGGTATGTAACCACTGCCTTTGACAGCCATTTCTGACTGTCAGAGCAAGTGAGTGCCCAGATCTGCTCAGCTGCAGAGTTGTCAACTTACCCTGGTGGATACTCAGTCCCCAGAGCTGTGTTTGCCACACCGTGATGTTTTCTCTATCTTCCACCACGAGGTGCAGTTGGGATTTTCCCTGTCTAGAGTAATGAGGCCATGATAACATTTCCCCAAACTCTCAAGTACTTTTAGAGTTCCAGCAAAAGGAAACTATTTAAATGAATTTGATATTCTGTTTTCATGATGACTAAACATGATATATGAGACACAATGTCTTATGATTACTTCAAGACATAATTTCTGATTTATGATTCCTCATGTGTTGTAGTCGACTGCTAACTTACATGATTAAAGTTATTTTAATAATGTAAGTTAGCAGTCAATCATAACACAATGGTATTGGTGTATCATGAGAAATAGTTAGTCGCAGCTCCAACTTCACGGCAACTGGTCATCCTGATTATGCTCCATTCCTGTGCCAGTGAATATCACACAAAATGCTTCTCACTGCCTCATGTGAAAAGTGGAACAGACAGGAGTCTCGGCAAGCCAACAGCCTGCACAAGTACACTATGCATAATGCTGTTGCCAGAATGCAGACACAAATGTCCTCAACGAAAAATACAGTTCATCGTTGATGGGATCGGCAGTAACCAGAAAGACTTCACTGACCCGAGTTTTATCCCATATGGCTCGGTCTCTTTCCGCAGGGCGATCCGCCGATAGCACCGCACATTGACTATTGTCTATCATGATAAACATAACAATAAAAGACAGTTTGGTCATAAATTCTCACTATTTGTATTACATGTCCTGCAAACATTAAAACTGGTGATTCACAAGTCAGTGTGATAATTCTTTGTTATATTTTCTTTCATTTACACAGTGCTATAAATGGTCTCCGGTTGGAGAGAATAACAATTTGTCGTCACTGTGAGAGAAAAATGAAGAGAAATTGTGGTCACTGAGTGATAAACATAAGGAGAACTTCTGGTCACTGAGAGAAAAACACAAGGAGAACTTTAGGTCACTGTGAGAGAAAAATAAGAACTTGTGGTCACTCACTGTGAGAGAAAAATAAGGAGAATGTGTGGTCACTGTGAGAGAAAACTAAGAAGAACGTGTGGTCATTGTGAGAGAAAAATGAAGAGAAATGAAGAACTTGTGGTCACTGTGAGAGAAAAATGAAGAGAAATTGTGGTCATTGAGCTATTAAAATAAGGAGAACTTGTGGTCACTGAGAGAAAAAAAATAAGGAGAATTTGTGGTCACTGAGAGAAAACAATAAGGAGAACTTGAGGTCACTGTGAGAGAAAAATAAGGAGAATGTGTGGTCACTGTGAGAGAAAACTAAGAAGAACGTGTGGTCATTGTGAGAGAAAAATAAGGAGAATTTGTGGTCACTGTGAGAGAAAAATAAGAACTACTTGTGGTCACTGTGAGAGAAAAATAAGGAGAATGTGTGGTCAATGTGAGAAAAACATCAAAAGAACTGGTGGTCACTGTGAGGGAAAAACAAGAAACTTGTGGTCACTGTGAGAGAGAACTGAGTGTCACTGAGAGTAAAACAAGAACTTGTCAGTTCCAGGTAAACTGTGACTTGATGTGAGCAAGTTTGTGAACCACCAGTATGAAAGTTTTAACAGAGTCCACACCTGACTATTGCCTAAATGTGGTTGCTGTATTGTCTGCTTGTGCACAGAACCAGAAATATATGGAGTACGAGTATAAACTAAAGCTGTTAGTGCCAGCACACACTAGCACAACTAAGAAGGAACAGCACTCATGGATATACCAGAATCTTGATAACATTAATGAAATGACAGCATCTTCACATGTATTTCATTAACAAACAGTACACTCTGTACTGTTATAGAGGCAGGTATTGTGCTTTCAAATGAACAGGTACTAACTGCAGTATCCTTCAGTTAGTGTTAAATGCACTTTGGTAAAGATCCAACATGGTAAGGTAGACACTTTGATTTGATGTTGCGATCAGGTATTCATCGTCAAAATAACGTGACCCAGCAACCATTTTTACTTGCTTCCCAAAATTCAGACAGAAGTGGAGCGTGGTCAATGTTTCTTAAATTCTTGAAAAACGCACAATTTTGATTATCTACAATTAAGCTAATTGGTCGACCAGGTTTTCAGGTATCTAGCACGTGTGGTGACAGCTCATCATCATCATGTGCCGTGCTGATAAGCGTGGAAGGTCATTTTTCACTATCTTACATGATCACCAGATTCGTGGATCAGCTTTGTATTCTTCTCGAACATGCCACGTGGCCAAATTATCCAGATATTTCCTTCTCCCTTGTTCTTTTCCCCTCAATCTTGCCAGCTGTCACCAAGTTCTCTAGTGTATTTCTTCTCATTGAGTGTCTAAAGAATTTTGACTGTCTACGTCTAATTTCTCTAATCATTTTATTGTTTTCAGCTGCTTCTTGTAAGATATGGTCACTGGTTTTTCTGTCTGTCCACGGTATTCTTTGCATATTTCACAGAAACCACATCTCCAATGTCATTAGATGTTTTTCAGCATGTCTGCTCATTGTCCACATTTCACATCAAGTATATATACAAGTACAAGTTCTATGAAATACTTCAACACTCTTTTTCTCATTGCAATTGACATCTTTTTATTGATCAGTATGTTTTCCATCTTGCAAAAGTCTACCTGTGACATGGCGCTTTTTGTTATAATCTCTTCAAGGCACCTCCCATCAGATGTTGTAACTGTCCCGAGATATCTGTACCAATTCATTTGTTTAAGAATACTCCACTTAAAATTAGACTGTGTATGTTATATTATTAATTATTACTATTTCTTTCTTCTTAGTGACGACCCTAATCTGTCTTCTTACAATTAGAATGGCACTATGATGAAACAATTATACAAATAAGCAACAACATGATATAAAAATAAACAACGATCCTAAAAAGGTATTTAATAAATCATTAAATCTTTTCTTTCTGTGTGGTCACTGTGAGAGAAAACTAAGAAGAACGTGTGGTCATTGTGAGAGAAAAATGAAGAGAAATGAAGAACTTGTGGTCACTGTGAGAGAAAAATGAAGAGAAATTGTGGTCACTGAGCTATTAAAATAAGGAGAACTTGTGGTCACTGAGAGAAAAAAAATAAGGAGAATTTGTGGTCACTGAGAGAAAACAATAAGGAGAACTTGAGGTCACTGTGAGAGAAAAATAAGGAGAATGTGTGGTCACTGTGAGAGAAAACTAAGAAGAACGTGTGGTCATTGTGAGAGAAAAATAAGGAGAATTTGTGGTCACTGTGAGAGAAAATAAGAACTACTTGTGGTCACTGTGAGAGAAAAATAAGGAGAATGTGTGGTCAATGTGAGAAAAACATCAAAAGAACTGGTGGTCACTGTGAGGGAAAAACAAGAAACTTGTGGTCACTGTGAGAGAGAACTGAGTGTCACTGAGAGTAAAACAAGAACTTGTCAGTTCCAGGTAAACTGTGACTTGATGTGAGCAAGTTTGTGAACCACCAGTATGAAAGTTTTAACAGAGTCCACACCTGACTATTGCCTAAATGTGGTTGCTGTATTGTCTGCTTGTGCACAGAACCAGAAATATATGGAGTACGAGTATAAACTAAAGCTGTTAGTGCCAGCACACACTAGCACAACTAAGAAGGAACAGCACTCATGGATATACCAGAATCTTGATAACATTAATGAAATGACAGCATCTTCACATGTATTTCATTAACAAACAGTACACTCTGTACTGTTATAGAGGCAGGTATTGTGCTTTCAAATGAACAGGTACTAACTGCAGTATCCTTCAGTTAGTGTTAAATGCACTTTGGTAAAGATCCAACATGGTAAGGTAGACACTTTGATTTGATGTTGCGATCAGGTATTCATCGTCAAAATAACGTGACCCAGCAACCATTTTTACTTGCTTCCCAAAATTCAGACAGAAGTGGAGCGTGGTCAATGTTTCTTAAATTCTTGAAAAACGCACAATTTTGATTATCTACAATTAAGCTAATTGGTCGACCAGGTTTTCAGGTATCTAGCACGTGTGGTGACAGCTCATCATCATCATGTGCCGTGCTGATAAGCGTGGAAGGTCATTTTTCACTATCTTACATGATCACCAGATTCGTGGATCAGCTTTGTATTCTTCTCGAACATGCCACGTGGCCAAATTATCCAGATATTTCCTTCTCTGCATTCCCCTTGTTCTTTTCCCCTCAATCTTGCCAGCTGTCACCAAGTTCTCTAGTGTATTTCTTCTCATTGAGTGTCTAAAGAATTTTGACTGTCTACGTCTAATTTCTCTAATCATTTTATTGTTTTCAGCTGCTTCTTGTAAGATATGGTCACTGGTTTTTCTGTCTGTCCACGGTATTCTTTGCATATTTCACAGAAACCACATCTCCAATGTCATTAGATGTTTTTCAGCATGTCTGCTCATTGTCCACATTTCACATCAAGTATATATACAAGTACAAGTTCTATGAAATACTTCAACACTCTTTTTCTCATTGCAATTGACATCTTTTTATTGATCAGTATGTTTTCCATCTTGCAAAAGTCTACCTGTGACATGGCGCTTTTTGTTATAATCTCTTCAAGGCACCTCCCATCAGATGTTGTAACTGTCCCGAGATATCTGTACCAATTCATTTGTTTAAGAATACTCCCACTTAAAATTAGACTGTGTATGTTATATTATTAATTATTACTATTTCTTTCTTCTTAGTGACGACCCTAATCTGTCTTCTTACAATTAGAATGGCACTATGATGAAACAATTATACAAATAAGCAACAACATGATATAAAAATAAACAACGATCCTAAAAAGGTATTTAATAAATCATTAAATCTTTTCTTTCTGTGTGGTCACTGTGAGAGAAAACTAAGAAGAACGTGTGGTCATTGTGAGAGAAAAATGAAGAGAAATGAAGAACTTGTGGTCACTGTGAGAGAAAAATGAAGAGAAATTGTGGTCACTGAGCTATTAAAAATAAGGAGAACTTGTGGTCACTGAGAGAAAAAAAATAAGGAGAATTTGTGGTCACTGAGAGAAAACAATAAGGAGAACTTGAGGTCACTGTGAGAGAAAAATAAGGAGAATGTGTGGTCAATGTGAGAAAAACATCAAAAGAACTGGTGGTCACTGTGAGGGAAAAACAAGAAACTTGTGGTCACTGTGAGAGAGAACTGAGTGTCACTGAGAGTAAAACAAGAACTTGTCAGTTCCAGGTAAACTGTGACTTGATGTGAGCAAGTTTGTGAACCACCAGTATGAAAGTTTTAACAGAGTCCACACCTGACTATTGCCTAAATGTGGTTGCTGTATTGTCTGCTTGTGCACATGAACCAGAAATATATGGAGTACGAGTATAAACTAAAGCTGTTAGTGCCAGCACACACTAGCACAACTAAGAAGGAACAGCACTCATGGATATACCAGAATCTTGATAACATTAATGAAATGACAGCATCTTCCACATGTATTTCATTAACAAACAGTACACTCTGTACTGTTATAGAGGCAGGTATTGTGCTTTCAAATGAACAGGTACTAACTGCAGTATCCTTCAGTTAGTGTTAAATGCACTTTGGTAAAGATCCAACATGGTAAGGTAGACACTTTGATTTGATGTTGCGATCAGGTATTCATCGTCAAAATAACGTGACCCAGCAACCATTTTTACTTGCTTCCCAAAATTCAGACAGAAGTGGAGCGTGGTCAATGTTTCTTAAATTCTTGAAAAACGCACAATTTTGATTATCTACAATTAAGCTAATTGGTCGACCAGGTTTTCAGGTATCTAGCACGTGTGGTGACAGCTCATCATCATCATGTGCCGTGCTGATAAGCGTGGAAGGTCATTTTCACTATCTTACATGATCACCAGATTCGTGGATCAGCTTTGTATTCTTCTCGAACATGGCCACGTGGCCAAATTATCCAGATATTTCCTTCTCTGCATTCCCCTTGTTCTTTTCCCCTCAATCTTGCCAGCTGTCACCAAGTTCTCTAGTGTATTTCTTCTCATTGAGTGTCTAAAGAATTTTGACTGTCTACGTCTAATTTCTCTAATCATTTTATTGTTTTCAGCTGCTTCTTGTAAGATATGGTCACTGGTTTTTCTGTCTGTCCACGGTATTCTTTGCATATTTCACAGAAACCACATCTCCAATGTCATTAGATGTTTTTCAGCATGTCTGCTCATTGTCCACATTTCACATCAAGTATATATACAAGTACAAGTTCTATGAAATACTTCAACACTCTTTTCTCATTGCAATTGACATCTTTTTATTGATCAGTATGTTTTCCATCTTGCAAAAGTCTACCTGTGACATGGCGCTTTTGTTATAATCTCTTCAAGGCACCTCCCATCAGATGTTGTAAACTGTCCCCGAGATATCTGTACCAATTCATTTGTTTAAGAATACTCCCACTTAAATTAGACTGTGTATGTATATTATTAATTATTACTATTTCTTTCTTCTTAGTGACGACCCTAATCTGTCTTCTTACAATTAGAATGGCAATATGATGAAACAATTATACAAATAAGCCAACAACATGATATAAAATAAACAACGATCCTAAAAGGTATTTAATAAATCATTAAATCTTTTCTTTCTGTGTGGTCACTGTGAGAGAAAACTAAGAAGAACGTGTGGTCATTGTGAGAGAAAATGAAGAGAAATGAAGAACTTGTGGTCACTGTGAGAGAAAAATGAAGAGAAATTGTGGTCACTGAGCTATTAAATAAGGAGAACTTGTGGTCACTGAGAGAAAAAAATAAGGAGAATTTGTGGTCACTGAGAGAAAACAATAAGGAGAACTTGAGGTCACTGTGAGAGAAAAAAATTAAGGAGGAATGTGTCGGTCAATGTGAGAAATAACATCAAAAGAACTCTGGTGGTCACTGTGAGGGAAAAACAGAAACTTGTGGTCACTGTGATAGAGAACTGAGTGGTCACTGAGATGGTAAAACAAGAACTTGTCCAGTTTCCTAGGTAAACCGTGACTTGATCGGTGAGCAAGTTCTGTGAACCACCAGTATGAAGTTTACACAGAGTCCACACCTGACTATTGCCTAAATGTGGTTGCTGTATTGTCTGCTTGTGCACAGAACCAGAAATATATGGAGTACGAGTATAAACCTAAAGCTGTTAGTGCCAGCACACACTAGCACAACTAAGAAGGAACAGCACTCATGGATATACCAGAATCTGATAACATTAATGAAATGACAGCATCTTCACATGTATTTCATTAACAAACAGTACACTCTGTACTGTTATAGAGGCAGGTATTGTGCTTCAAATGAACAGGTACTAACTGCAGTATCCTTCAGTTAGTTGTTAAATGCACTTTGGTAAGATCCAACATGGTAAGGTAGACACTTTGATTTGATGTTGCGATCAGGTATTCATCGTCAAAATAACGTGACCCAGCAACCATTTTACTTGCTTCCCAAAATTCAGACAGAAGTGGAGCGTGGTCAATGTTTCTTAAATTCTTGAAAAACGCACAATTTTGATTATCTACAATTAAGCTAATTGGTCGACCAGGTTTTCAGGTATCTAGCACGTGTGGTGACAGCTCATCATCATCATGTGCCGTGCTGATAAGCGTGGAAGGTCATTTTTCACTATCTTACATGATCACCAGATTCGTGGATCAGCTTTGTATTCTTCTCGAACATGCCACGTGGCCAAATTATCCAGATATTTCCTTCTCTGCATTCCCCTTGTTCTTTTCCCCTCAATCTTGCCAGCTGTCACCAAGTTCTCTAGTGTATTGTCTTCTCATTGAGTGTCTAAAGAATTTTGACTGTCTACGTCTAATTTCTCTAATCATTTTATTGTTTTCAGCTGCTTCTTGTAAGATATGGTCACTGGTTTTTCTGTCTGTCCACGGTATTCTTTGCATATTTCACAGAAACCACATCTCCAATGTCATTAGATGTTTTTCAGCATGTCTGCTCATTGTCCACATTTCACATCAAGTATATATACAAGTACAAGTTCTATGAAATACTTCAACACTCTTTTTCTCATTGCAATTGACATCTTTTTATTGATCAGTATGTTTTCCATCTTGCAAAAGTCTACCTGTGACATGGCGCTTTTTGTTATAATCTCTTCAAGGCACCTCCCATCAGATGTTGTAACTGTCCCGAGATATCTGTACCAATTCATTTGTTTAAGAATACTCCCACTTAAAATTAGACTGTGTATGTTATATTATTAATTATTACTATTTCTTTCTTCTTAGTGACGACCCTAATCTGTCTTCTTACAATTAGAATGGCAATATGATGAAACAATTATACAAATAAGCAACAACATGATATAAAAATAAACAACGATCCTAAAAGGTATTTAATAAATCATTAAATCTTTTCTTTCTGTGTGGTCACTGTGAGAGAAAACTAAGAAGAACGTGTGGTCATTGTGAGAGAAAAATGAAGAGAAATGAAGAACTTGTGGTCACTGTGAGAGAAAAATGAAGAGAAATTGTGGTCACTGAGCTATTAAAATAAGGAGAACTTGTGGTCACTGAGAGAAAAAAAATAAGGAGAATTTGTGGTCACTGAGAGAAAACAATAAGGAGAACTTGAGGTCACTGTGAGGAGAAAAATAAGGAGAATGTGTGGTCACTGTGAGAGAAAACTAAGAAGAACGTGTGGTCATTGTGAGAGAAAAATAAGGAGAATTTGTGGTCACTGTGAGAGAAAAATAAGAACTACTTGTGGTCACTGTGAGAGAAAAATAAGGAGAATGTGTGGTCAATGTGAGAAAAACATCAAAAGAACTGGTGGTCACTGTGAGGGAAAAACAAGAAACTTGTGGTCACTGTGAGAGAGAACTGAGTGTCACTGAGAGTAAAACAAGAACTTGTCAGTTCCAGGTAAACTGTGACTTGATGTGAGCAAACATGTTAGTTTGTGAACCACCAGTATGAAAGTTTTAACAGAGTCCACACCTGACTATTGCCTAAATGTGGTTGCTGTATTGTCTGCTTGTGCACAGAACCAGAAATATATGGAGTACGAGTATAAACTAAAGCTGTTAGTGCCAGCACACACTAGCACAACTAAGAAGGAACAGCACTCATGGATATACCAGAATCTTGATAACATTAATGAAATGACAGCATCTTCACATGTATTTCATTAACAAACAGTACACTTTGTACTGTTATAGAGGCAGGTATTGTGCTTTCAAATGAACAGGTACTAACTGCAGTATCCTTCAGTTAGTGTTAAATGCACTTTGGTAAAGATCCAACATGGTAAGGTAGCCACTTTGATTTGATGTTGCGATCAGGTATTCATCGTCAAAATAACGTGACCCAGCAACCATTTTTACTTGCTTCCCAAAATTCAGACAGAAGTGGAGCGTGGTCAATGTTTCTTAAATTCTTGAAAAACGCACAATTTTGATTATCTACAATTAAGCTAATTGGTCGACCAGGTTTTCAGGTATCTAGCACGTGTGGTGACAGCTCATCATCATCATGTGCCGTGCTGATAAGCGTGGAAGGTCATTTTTCACTATCTTACATGATCACCAGATTCGTGGATCAGCTTTGTATTCTTCTCGAACATGCCACGTGGCCAAATTATCCAGATATTTCCTTCTCTGCATTCCCCTTGTTCTTTTCCCCTCAATCTTGCCAGCTGTCACCAAGTTCTCTAGTGTATTTCTTCTCATTGAGTGTCTAAAGAATTTTGACTGTCTACGTCTAATTTCTCTAATCATTTTATTGTTTCAGCTGCTTCTTGTAAGATATGGTCACTGGTTTTTCTGTCTGTCCACGGTATTCTTTGCATATTTCACAGAAACCACATCTCCAATGTCATTAGATGTTTTTCAGCATGTCTGCTCATTGTCCACATTTCACATCAAGTATATATACAAGTACAAGTTCTATGAAATACTTCAACACTCTTTTTCTCATTGCAATTGACATCTTTTTATTGATCAGTATGTTTTCCATCTTGCAAAAGTCTACCTGTGACATGGCGCTTTTTGTTATAATCTCTTCAAGGCACCTCCCATCAGATGTTGTAACTGTCCCGAGATATCTGTACCAATTCATTTGTTTAAGAATACTCCCACTTAAAATTAGACTGTGTATGTTATATTATTAATTATTACTATTTCTTTCTTCTTAGTGACGACCCTAATCTGTCTTCTTACAATTAGAATGGCACTATGATGAAACAATTATACAAATAAGCAACAACATGATATAAAAATAAACAACGATCCTAAAAAGGTATTTAATAAATCATTAAATCTTTTCTTTCTGTCTTCCTGCTCAATACTCAATGTTTTACCAGGTTCACTGTCTTCCGTAACCTGATCCAAAACTGGAAACCGCACCTGCACAGAAGGATCCATTGGGTCCCCAAAATACAGCTATGAAACAACCCTGCATGCTTCTGACATCATTCATTCATTCAAATATCATGAGAAAATAAACACACACCATCTAACTTTCTGCAGAATAGGTCAGTCTAATATTCTGTGCATAACGACTGGATTAAATTGTGACTTTGAAATAAATTAAATTATTTGGCACAATGTAAGTAATTTTATTTTCTAGAGCTTGCTAAAATTAATCTGTACTTATTTTTAGATGGATTTTTAAATTATGCATCCATTTTTACATATATTTGTAGAGTTTCATAGCCAACTGTCTTCCACGAGTGGTAGAAAAAAATATTTCTGCGGACTTGTTGTTTCATCTTTGTGAATGGAAATCCAAAATGGAGGTGCTACGGATATCGATCGGACTAGGCTGCATATAGGTTTTATGTTCAAAACATGCAATTTGAACTACTAAAGTTAAAGAGAATATCAGTTTAAAGATTATTAGAGTAACATTTATTATTTATTATTTTAGAATTAACTGTTAATAAGAAAATACTGTTAGATGGGTATTTTTTAATCTGCAGCTTTTGTCTTGTATTTTTGCATCTCTGATTATTGTTCTTCAATGGTAGTGTCTGTCGTTGGAGACATTTTCAATTTTGTTGGAGACACTCCGATTGGGACACAAAGGAGAGCTGCACAGAGGGTGGATCCTGATGTTTTTGTTCAAGATCCTGACACTCAAATGTGAATATCCCCGCTTAGAATTGACATACAGACATCTTTGAGGTACTGCTAGATTTGGTTTTAAAAGGCCCATCTATCTGTCTGGGAGATGCCTTGAAGAGATTAGAACAAGAATCGCCATGGCGAAAGTAGCCTTTAGCAAGATGAAAAACATTCTGACCAATAAAAAGATGTCAATTGAAACGAGAAAGAGAGTGTTGAGGGGATACATAGAGCCTGTTCTTTTGTATGGATGTGAAACTTGGACAATGAGCAGTCAAGCTGAAAAGCATCCGATGGCTGCAGAAATGTGGTTTCTGAGGAAAAATGCAAAGAATACCATGGACAGACAGAAAAACCAATGACCAAGTACTACAGGAGACAAATGAACATCGTAAACTGATTAGAGAAATTAGACGTAGACAGTCAAAATTTGTTGGACATGTTATGAGAAGAAATGGATTGGAGAACTTAGTGACAACTGGCAAGATCGAGGGAACAGACCAAGAGGAAGACCGAGAGGAAAATACCTGGATGGCTTGGCCACATGGCATGGACGAGACAGGAACACTGAGCTGATCCACGACATTGGTGATCGAGTGAAATGGTGAGTCATGACCGCCCACGCTTTCCGGCATGGCACATGATTGATTGATTGATTGATCTATCTGTCATGAAAGAAACAATAATATAAAATACCCAATTTGAAAATCATTACCAAATCTGCTATGTTCTATTGACCGTATTGACGTAATAATAGGATTTTCAATCATGCCTTGACCCAAACTGAAAAGGAAGTGATATACCGCACCACCCCACAATAATCCACTGTATCCCAAAAAACATCGCTATGTCATTCATTCATTCAAATATCATGTGAGAATAACAGTCATTTTGGCTTCAGCAGAAAAGATCCCCCTAATATTCTGTGCATAGCGATTGGTTGAAATTATCATGACATTAAAATAAATTAAAATTATAATTTTTTTGCTCACTGTATTTAATTTTTTCTAGTGCTGTTCACAGAAAACCATCAATTTTAGATGGATTTTCGAATTCTGCATCCAAGTTCATATACATTTGGAAAGTTTCATCGCTAAACTTGCTTGAATTGTGGATGAAAACAAAACTGTCTGCAAAGATGTGCCTTTGTTCTTTGGGCACATCGATTGGACCGGCATTTACACTTTGTAACACTATTATGGCACTGTTCATAGAAAACCATCAATTGTAGATGAATTTTCTAATTCTGCGTCCATCCAATTATACATACATTTGGAAAGTTTCATTGCTAAACTTGCTCGAATTGTGGCTGAAAACTAAATTTTCTGTGAAGATGTGCCTTTGTGAATGGGGAAACCCATGGGCCATAGCGGCCTCACATGCACATATCGATCGGATTGGCATGTACACTTTCAATTTGTAACACTCAAAACACTAAAGTTAAAGAAAATACAAGTTTAAAGATTAATAATAATTTATTTGTATACTTGTAGTATTTTTTAATCCTTTAACATGACGAAACATATGTTTGAAGTCAGTTTTTCATATCCGTCTATGACCCATTTGAGACAAATCAAATAATCTGAATCTCTCGCACAGACTGATAGGTAGCATCTGTAATTATTTTTTTTTTTCTGGTGCTTTTAAAAGAAAACCATCAATTGTAGATGGATTTTCAAATTCTGCATCCAATTGTACAGATATTGTTTGCTTTAATTCTGGTTGAAAAACAGATTTTCTGGGAAGTAAGATGTTATGACCATGAGTGCCTTTGTGAATGGGAAACCCAAAATGGCTGCCGATGTTTTACTACATTATTAATTTTTGTCAAACTATTATTGTGTCCTCACTAGTATAGTGGTAATTATCCCCGCTTGTCACGAGGGAGACCGGGGTTCTATTCCCCGCCGGGTAGGCATTTTTTTTTTCCAGAAATTTATTAGGTGATATAATAAAACATATTACACATGACGATCTAAAATATTATATAGAACCGAGAAACTCAAAGCTTGTGAATAAAGTGTGCTCTATGGATCTGCAGAAGCTGCCGATACTTTTTACAATAAATAATTTGGGACCGTTATTCGGAAGAATGCCCAGCATTTTTTTATCACGGTGATACGATACCGTCGATTGGTTGCTCTGTGAATAACATTCAATATTATTTGCAGCTGCGAATAACACGACCCTAATAATAATTTATTTGTATTTTTGTACTTTTGTTTTTCATCATTTAATATGACGGAACTTATTTTGAAGTCAGTTTTTCATATCCGTCTATGACCCGTTTAAGACCGGACTGGTTCACATTCTAAGGGACGAAAAAATTAACATCCTTAAAGATATGTCAAGAACAGAGGACTTTGATGCCAGTGAATCCACATTGCTGTCCAGGAGGAAAGACTTGGGAGTAAGAATTGGCACGGCCAGACATGAGGTATATCGGGAAAACAAGGTGCCTCGTCAACCAACACAGAACTGGCACTATTAGCCACCGGACAGTGATGCATAAGCTGCAGGGAGGATCTGAGCACCAATGGACCTGTCCGGACTGATAACTGATAACTGGTTCACATGTCTACATGAAGGTAATCATATGATGGCTGGTATTGAGTCCCAGTATTTCTACAAGTCAGTTTGGGTAGTTTGTGTGTTGACATGTGGTGGGAGTGTTCCCGAGCTTCTAAAGTCGCGCTAGTGTGTGAGCACTTTCACTGAGAGCTGTATGTTGTCAAACAATACATGCCCTGACTATAGATGTGACGTGACATTTGACTTAACAGCCCGCTACAGCCAGTGTTCAGCCCCCCCCCCCCCCCCCCCATACCCAGGCAGCGACCAGTCGGCTATAGGGATCGTGACATTTCCATTATTTTACTCATTGATAACGTAAAGGCAATGGACACACTGGACTTCCAAAGTCACCACAAATATGTGATACATACAGTACACCTTCACAAAAATGTGAATATCTTCACTTAGAATTGACATACAGACATCAATGAGGCACCATTAGATTTGGTTTTTCAAGGCTAATATATTTGTGGTGATCTCATTAGTAAAACTTCAATTGAAAATTGATCGAAAATGCAAAGAATAACTTAAGTAAGGTATGTCTGTGTTTGCAGCCGTTTCTTTCTACTTAGTTATCTTCTGTATATTTACCTTGGTTACATTCGAGCAAACCAATACAGCTACCGAAGACTTTTGCCAATGGTAGATAAAGGTAAAGGTCTGTGAGATATTAAGATGATAGTCAACATAAATAAATTGTGAATGATGTAGTGCAATATTCAACATTTACCAAATTAAATGTTGTATCCGACATTCAACACAGACAAGCCGCCATGTTTCAGGTAACTGGGAAAGCGTATACAAAAACTAAGGGAACGGAACTCTGTAATGGCCAGTGGCATTCATCATCATCAAGTGCCATGCCGACTGGCGTAGCGGTCATGACTCCCCACAGATCTCGGTCTTTGGTTTTCTGGATCAACTCTGTCGTTGATATTCTTCCATGCCACCGTCGCAATCCAGCATCATTTCTCTTGGTCTGTCTCTGTCCCTTTTCCCCTCGATCTTTCCGGTTGTCACGATGTTCTCCAATGCCTCTCTTAGCATAACATGACCAAAGAAAACCGTTTGTCTCTCTCTTATTGTTGTATATAATAATAATGTTCTAGTTTCATTAGCCTCTTTCATGCATTCGTTGTTAGTTACTTTGGCAGTCCAAGGAATTCGCAACATTCGTCCCAGGAGGCCATCTCTGTTACTTCCAATCTCTTCCTAATTTGAATAACGAAGACACAAACCATATATTGTACGATTTATTGCCTGGCACATTTCGCTGAATCTAGTCGTGTACATATTGCAGAAGTCACACAACATAGAGTAAAACGAACATGTGTATATTTCAGCTTGAACGATGTATCTAATTATTTTATACAATATTGTGTGACTTCTGCAGAAGAGTATGTGCCTGGTGAGATGCAGCAAAATGTGCTAGGCAATAAATCGTACAATCTATGGGTTGTGTCTTCGTTATTCAAATTCACTACGGGAATACATTGTTTTGATCTTCCTAATTTGTTCATTTACATTCCAAGATTCACAGTCATACAGCAAAACAGGTTCTATATAGCACCTCAACACTCTCTTTCTTACATTGAATGATATTGACTTATTGCATAAGATACTCTTCATTTTCTGAAATGCTGCTTTTGCTTGCCCTATTCTGCTCTTAATCTCTGTTGTGCATCTTCCATCTGATGTTATAAATGTTCCTAGATATTTAAAACTATCTACTTGGTGAAGAATTTGCCCTTCTATCTCTATCTCACATTTGGGTGTCACCTGTTTCTGTGATATAAACGTTGTTACTGTTTTATTGATATTCAGAGAGTGTCCTTTCTTTGCACTCTCTGTCACCGAAACAATATATAATATATTATAATCGTCATCACCACCATCATCATCATCTCCCACATTTGCCTTCAAACATCGTGATGAGATATAGTTGACGTTCCAGCACCTGACGGGTGACACTGGATAGTAACTATCATTTCATGTGATTGTACAACTTCTTTGATGTCGTCAATCCATTGTCTTCTCGGGCGTCCTCTTGCTCTTGTATCAGATATTCTTTGATGAAGCACCAGTGCTGGTAGTTGATGGTCTTGCCTTGCATATTTTTATTATTATCGAGATGGTCTAACCATCGCCCGCCATTCAATATATCTGGCACAAGGTGTTTATCCCACCCTGTGTCTGATAGCATCATTTCTTACTGGGTCTCGGAGAGTTAAGTTGGTGAATCTTTTCAGGCATCTCATCTCACAGGTGTTGATTTTGCGTCAGTGTCATTTGATACATATGCATCACTTTTGTTGTGACCGGGATGTTCTGATTTTTACCTGGTTCTTCCTATAATACTATTCTTCTTCCCCTCTACAACCTCCTGCTTCTTCTACTTCTTCTCCGTGTCAAATGATGTAATTTTTACACGGACGGCTCTGTGCTAAGAACCAAAAGAGGTGCCTAGGGGCTCATTTTTTATTTTTTTTTTGCATACCCTATTTACAGGAAATCGCTGTCAACACCAGCATTGCTGTTGTTAATGTCTTGGCAAGTTTACGTTCAGTAGTTTGCCATTGCTTTCTGAACGACCGGCTTCCATACCAACACGTTAAAACCAAGCGCTAACTACAGGGTCTGCTACCAAATCGGTCGCAGCTGTGTTTCGAACATAGGATAGGTAAGCGGGATTACGAACCGCGTCCGTAACGCCTTTACCACGGAGACTGGCTAGGCCGTAACTCCTAGCCGCTATGGGTTCGTAGCAAAGGTTAATAGACAGTGTTTATTGCAGGAGAGCCTGGCATTTGATATCAAACACAATTTAGAATATGAGGATGGAGGCAGTCACTGCGGCGTATCACTAGCTGGGGAATTAACAGCACACACGTGTCGTGATTGTAACGGACTAACATGCATGCTCAGCAGGGTGAAGACAGGTATGCTTCGTGTAGAGTGGTAGGCGTCAATTAAGAAGTCTACGGTGGGGAGTACCCGTTGGATAGCTTCCTCCGGGGTATGCTGGTGTGTTTGTAAATTTGTTCGTTTGAAATTTGTCTCTATCTACAATTTTGTCTCTTGTATGAACTCCACTTTTGTTTTAGTGCACTCAGTGATCCATAGAGTTTACCTTCCACTGTTGTTTCTCTAGGCCAGAAGATTTGCCTAGAGACGTATTTTGAGCAGACGTGGAATATGTGACCTGCCGTCTACGGCGCCCATTCGCATGTGCACATGGATGATTCACCAATCTTGAATTTGTATACATGTGGTTGCGTAATCTAGTGTGTCCTGTTCTGATGCGCAGAATAATGATTTGTTCAGGTCTGTCCGTAAAGTGGCAATTGTCTTGAGCTAGTGTTGGTGGCTTTCTGATTGATTTGATCATTATTTTCTGTTGGTGGTATGTAACAGGCACATCAGGTTGTTGTTATAGTGCTCCTTCCTCCCTTAGCTAGCCGATCAGCTCTCTCGTTTCCGGGTACTCTACAATGAGATGGTATCCATTGTAAGCTCGTATGGTGACCTTTCGCTGGCTGCCTAGTTCAGAAAGTAATGTCCATAGTAATGGTAATTTCCCAGACAGGAGAACCTCGAGTACTAATTTTGCATCTGTCAATAGCACCACAGGTTGTGTACCATGATCGGTATTTAATCATTTCTATGTTGCTATCTTGATTGCCTGGATTTCTGCATCATAGGTATGGCAGTAAGCTCCTTTTTGGTGATCTGGCCGTGTTCCGAGTATTGTAGCACTGCTACATAGAACCTGTACTTTTGAATGGATGTGAAGCGTGGACAATGAGCAGTCAAGCTGAAAAACATCTGATGGCTGTGGAAAATGCAAAGAATACCATGGACAGACAGAAACACCAATGAATAAGTCCTTCAAGAAACAAATGAAGATTGTAAACTGATTAGAGACATTAGACGTAATCAGTCACAATTTTTTGGCATGTTATGAGAAGAAGTGACTTGGAGAACTTGATGACGACTGGCAAGATCGGGGGGAAGAGACCAAGGGGAAGACCGAGAAGTAAATACCAGGATGGCTTGGTCACGTGGCACGGTCAAGACAAGAACACTGATAGACTTAGAGGACTTAGTGGTTCAGAATATCGACTCCGCTGATATTAATGGAATCGAAGTGCGGCATTATCTCACTTGTATTCCCGATGTCATGCCACAAGTTCCAGACATTCTACACGAAGTTACGTTCAGGTTGTACTTATTTACCTACTTTATGTGAATGTTGTAATTGTTGTATCATAGTACTTATCATCATACCACCTTACATCATGTTGTAAATAATCTTGATTGATAATAAATTTGAATGTAGTTTATTTTAACGCATAGTTCAATCATTTATTATTTTTTTTCCCCCCAAGGGAAACAATTGTGATGCATACCTTCAATTAATCAATCATGTGCCATGCCGGAAAGCGTGGGCGCTCATGACTCGCCATTTCACTCGATCACCGGAGTCGTGGATCAGATCAGTGTTCCTGTCCACCTTGGTGGGGGATTAATTGTAACCAAGGAAGGGGTATTTTCAGAGAGGAAACTCGCCTTGCCTAGTAGTCCATTAGTAGACATAAATTTGGGCATCTAACCTTATCTTTTCCACTCCTCTGGGATATCAAGACCAGCTACTCATACCTAGTAACGAGCCATTCTCAGCTGTATGCTTGGATATCCAGGAACTTGGTCTGTCTTCAGCCTATAACATACAAGTGTCGCTAGTTTCTCTCTGGGATCTGGAGTGTAAGGGATCTGATCCGGCACCCATAGTGAAACGCCAGTGTAAAAAACAGTTACTGCTGACATATTGGACGGCACGTCTGGAATCTAATTAGTCAACTGACATATTTGACTTTATTTCAGCAAATCAATCTAAGTCACGTATGGCAAATTGTCGACAGCACCCGTGAATTCTGACAGATTGGTTGCCTGTCAGGTGTCAAAAATAGTCACTTGATGACAAATTGGGTATTCGCTCGGCAGCGTTCGGGATAGTACTTCATCCTCTCTATGAAAGTAAATGGTCAGATGTATATTTGTACTGTGTGTAAGTTTAAGAATCTGATACCCAGCCCCTTCCGTGTATACTTCAATATGGGAAGCAGTGATATTAATGTTATTCTTTACAGGAGTCAGTATCCCATCCTTTTGCCTGTCTATTTCGCAAGTTCAGAAGCACTGGTAGCTTCTGATTTCGGAGGCTATATTTTTGTTGTGGTGAATTTCTTGCAAGCAACATACATTTACGTACTATTCAAACAATATGTTTTCTACCTGTTTTTTTTTTTTTTTTTTGTAGCTGCCTCCCTCTGCATTCCACTATATTATTTTTTATTCTGTGTATGGCATGACCAGAAGCGCTCTATTCTCAGATCCATTGGCTCCACAGAACATCTGAGAAAGACCTCCAGTCATTGTGGTTGGACACTTTCAGGCACAGAGTCCAGTAGTGCTCCTGTCTTGGGGACTATGGCAGGGCGAGCACAATAAACTGTTGTAGTAATAGATAACTTTTATGGCGTGTTTACATGGTATCTTGATGGCTGCTGTACACATCCAGGCTGGTTACCTCCGTCTTCAGCACCTTACATTTGCTAGGGTTGACTGTGGTCTTACCTGAGTTTAGGTATGTATGCATGAGGGTCGTTCAGAAAGAAATGCACCACATTGTTTTTTTCCCTCGGGAGTTGTTAGTTCAAAAAAGCATGACATTTATACATAATATACATGGATATGGCATGTAAACATCGGTATTATTCAACAAAATCCCCATTAACGTGGACGGCTTTATGCCAGCGCGAAACAAGTGCATGTGTTTGTTGCTCATACCAGATTTTGTCTTGATCGTGTAGCAATTTCTTCGCTGCATGAATCACTCCTTGATCATCTTCAAACCTTGACCCACCGAGTACAATGTGGACCAAATATATAAAAGTCCATCCATCCATCATGTGCCATGCCGGTAAGCGTGGGCGGTCATGTTCTGCCATCTCACTCGATCACCAGAGTCGTGGATCAGCTCAGTGTTCCTGTCTCGACCATGCCATGCGGCCAAGCCATCCAGGTATTTACTTCTCGGTCTTCCCCTTGGTCTCTTCCCTTCGATCTTGCCAGTCGTCACCAAGTTCTCCAAGTCATTTCTTCTCATAATGTGCCCAAAAACTTTTGACTGTCTACGTCTAATGACTCTAATCAGTTTACGATCTTCATTTGTTTCTTGAAGGACTTGTTCATTGGTTTTTCTGTCTGTCCATGGTATTCTTTGCATTTTCCTCAGAAACCACATTTCTACAGCCATCAGCTGTTTTTCAGCTTGACTGCTTATTGTCCAAGCTTCACATCCATACAAAAGTATAGGTTCTATGTAGCACTTCAACACTCTTTTTCTCGTTTTAATTGATATCTTTTTATTGGTCTGTATGCTTTTCATCTTGCAAAAGGCTTCCTTCGCAATGACAATTCTTGTTCTAATCTCTTCAAGGCATCTCCCATCAGATGTTATGACTGTGGCGAGATAACTATATCGATTCACTTGGTTAAGAATATGCCCATTTACTCGTATATCACATTGTGGTATTTCCTTCTTCCCAGTGACGACCATAATCTGTGTCTTCTTAATATTCAGTTTCTAACCCTAGTTGTTTCACTGTGTGCAACAACCGCGACTAAGTAAATTTTGCAGGTCCTGTTCATTGTCTGCAATCAAGACTGTATCATCTGCATATCTAATGTTATTGATGTATCGTCCCACAATGTTGATTCCTTCCATATCCTCTATATTTCTGAAAATATTTTCATTGTACAGGGGAAAAAAGATCTGGAGACATTACACATCCCTGTCTCACACCTCTCTTAATAGGCTGATATTGACCTACATCGTTATCAATTCTGATGGCAGCTTGTTGTTTCCAATATATGTGTTTTACAAGTCTAAGATCTTTTCCATCCATTTGTAGATCTTCAAGCATCCTATCATGTCGACATGTCTCACTTTATCGAAAGCCTTTGTGTCTATATCTATAAAAGAGACTGTATGTATGTCCGTTCTTTATGCTTTTGCGAACGGTCCATCCGATTGAGATGAAATTTTCTACACGTTTTCTTTTCATTCCTGTGCAACTTTCTGTCATAGTTTTTTAGTTTTTTTTTTCCGACTTCTTACTTACTAAAATTTAATATTTCATTTTTCATTATAATTTCTTTATAGCAAGGGGACTTAACTCTAGAAAAGTTATCTCAAGGGGCATAACTTTTAATACCATTTATATATACTTTATAGTCATATTGTTGCATCGTTTTCAAAGATTTATAAACTCTTTGTCTATAGTTATTTACAGGCATATGAGTTATAATAAATAATTATATAATCTTTAAGGCATTTTCAAAGTTTTCATAAAATAATGCATAATGCATAACATTGTAACTAATCTTTTTATGCTTAAAGAAGTTATCTACAGTCATATAGGTGATTAAAAACAGTTTTCATTAAAAATAATGGATGGTGTGTGGACGGACATTCTGTTAAGTTACTGTGTGAATTTATTGAGACGCTCCCCGCCAGGAGCTGGTCGAAGCCACGCCGGGTCAGATAGATAGACAGACAGACAGACAGATAGTAGGGAACGGGAGCTTATATGACTACTTATATGCATTAAATTAGATGCTCCCCACCAGGGACTGGGTGAAGCCGAGCCGGCTCAGACAGACAGACAGACAGATAGTCGGCAACGGGAGCTTATATGACTACGTATATGAATTAAATGAAATGCTCCCCAACAGGGACTGGGTGAAGCCGGGCCGGGTCAGACAGACAGATAGTCGGGAACGGGAGCTTAAATGACTACGTATATGAATTAAATGAGATGCTTCCCACCAGGGACTAGGTGAAGCCGGGCCGGGTCAGACAGATAGACAGACAGACAGACAGATAGTCGGGAACGGGAGCTTATATGACTACTTATATGAATTAAATGAGATGCTCTCCACCAGGGACTGGGTGAAGTCGGGCCGGGTCAGCCAGACAGACAGATAAACAAGCAGACAGACAAACAGACTGATAGATAGATAGATCCCCTCCAGGGAGTGGGCGAAGCCGGGCCGGGTCAGCTAGTAGTAAATAAATCAAAGATACAGATCTTTGTTTACTTCTATAGAACGTTAAATTACTGTTCTCAGTATATACACAGCATTTACTGTGCCTTTGCCTTCTACAAACCCACATTGTTCATCTCCTATTTCGGGTTGTATTTTCTTCCTAACTCTTTCCATGATAATTCTCAGCAGAATCTTCGTGATGTGGCTCATTATACTAATTGTTCGATGTTGATCGCATTCTAAGGCTCCTGACTTCTTTGGGATTGCAATAAATATAGAATTACACAATTCAGGAGGTATATCTCCAGTATCGTATATTGTGTTCAACAGTCTGGTGACTTCCTATTCCATATTCTTCTAAGGCATTGATCATTTCTATTGTGATGTTATCTGTACCTGGGGTCTTGCCAGTTTCCTTATGGTTAAGAACATTCTGAACTTCCATCTTCAAAATTGATGGTCCTTCATTATTATTCCGATGATAATATTGTTCTTCTCTTGTATCATCATAAAGGTCTTTCACATAATCTGACCACGCATATAAAATCTGATCTTTTTCTATTATGAATTTGCCATCTTTGGTTTCTAGGAAACCCGTTAATGTGTGTGTTCTTTTGTTAGTGATGTAATTAATTCTTTTGTGCATTAATTTGGTATTCCGGGTGTTGTGTTGGTTTTCAATTTCCTTGCAATTTTCATCAAGCCATGTTTCTTTTGCCTCGTCGCATAGTTTCCTAATTTTCCTGTGAATCCCTTCATATTTTTCCTAGTTGTTTTTGTTACTTCTTCTTACTTTTCTTCTTACTTTCTTCCTACTTATTTCTTCTAATGAGTTTTAAGATGTCTTCCGTCATCCATTTCTTGCGTCCTTTTATCTTTATTTTTGGAATGGCTGTTTCTGCAGCTTGGTTGATTGATTTCTTTAATATCTCCCATTGGTCACTGACGTCTTGAAATAATATTTCCATATCGGACATTGCGTCGAATCTGTTCTTTACTTCTACGTTGAATTTATCTTTCATTTCCTCACTCTTCAGTGCCTGTAGATCAAATTTTGTGTTTCTTTGTGAATATTTGACTTTCTTTAATTTTACATGTAAATTGCTTAAGATAAAGATAAAAGCCAGAGGGTGTCAAATCAAGACTTTAGGGTGGATGGGGTTAGCTAATCAGTTAGTAAAGTTCAACCCAATTTGGTGATTGCTTCCCGTTTTGCCAGATTTGTGTGAGACCGCGTATTGTCGAGAAAGGAGAGGCAGGTCTGTTGGATTTTTGTGTGGCGGAACTTACTGTACGCTTTCGAATAGATTGTCTCTCCTCTTGGCATAACATTCACAAGAATCACACTTTCAGTGTCCCAAAAGACAGTGATCATTACCTTTCCAGCCGAAGGATTTGTCTTTAATATTTTTCTTCGTGGTGATTGCGGGTGATGCTACTCCATTGTCTTTTTTGTCTCAGGTTCAAAATCATGTGCCCAGGTTTCATCACCTGTGAGGATCATAGCCAAATATGTCTCTCCATCGGCACTGAAACGCCCCAACATTTCAGAAGAAATGGTTTTCCTTTGCAATCGGTGGCTATTTGTTGTGTAGTGATTCGCCTTTCAGTGAGAATACATCCCCCAGCGCATTTCAACATGTCTACACTGGTGGCTGTGGCATGACTTCCACAGCGCGGCCGATCAAACATCAAGCAGCTCAGTATCTTCGCTTCCAGATTCTTTGATTTTATGAACACATTGACTGACAATACTCCTGTCAACAGCAAACCTTTGATAAACACCACAGAGACGCTTGTGAATGTTCACAACAGCTTCCTACACTGCAAAGAGAAAGTATCACAATTCGTTGTTACAACTCAAGTGCTAACACGTTCCATTCCAACGAATTAGCCCCCCCCCCCCCCCCCATATTATTTCACTCCTTCACCTGTTAATTAAAACAGTTCCGCCACGTGAAGACCAGGAATTGGAATTTTGCTGCCAGAGGCTAGGAATGCACAAGCTATGGTTGTCAGATATGTGGGCACCAAAAGAAGGACATAAGATCAAAAAGAGGACAAATGAGGACATATTTAATGTTTCATTTGAATCGTTTAAGATTAAACTCACAATAAGTACAATTTTATTACAATAACTGCTAATAAGTGTATCTTACTCTTAATGAATCGACCAAAAAACATTCATGTTACAAAATGAATATAAATTCAATGGAGGCCTTTTTCAAAATGCTAAAAATAAAACATTATTTAAACAGCCGATTGTACCATTATTATTGCGTCCTTCAACGAAGCATGGAAACTTATTTTTCATAGTGTTCGATAATTTGCATTTTATCTTTGTAGAAGTAATTTTCATAAACATAGACGGCAAAAATTACAAATAAAAAACAAAAACAATTTTAATTTGCGTCTAGGCCAGGGAGCCCGACTAGTTCGCAGAAATGCATAGACTTTGTACATTTTAACAATGTATACCAATATTTAATCCACAACAAAGACTAGCAAGGTGGGCAGAATACTTTCAAGAACTACTTAACCCCACACATAACATAGAAAACCTCACTTTTGTGCCTAAATGTCTTGGACAACAGGAACCAAATTATATACCCGTAGAAGTCAAAGCAGTTATACAGAAAAGTCCTAAAAACAAATCACCAGGTCCAGATGGAATAACCACAGAGACTATTCAGGTCTGTGGGGAAACAGGAGTTAAATGGCTAACAAGACTTTTCAATATAGCATGGGAAGAAAGAAAAGTCCCAGATGATTGGTAACAGGCAATAATAGTACCAATATGGAAAAAGAAAGGCAATATGAGAGAATATGAAACATACAGAGGTATATCACTCCTGAGCTATATAGGGAAAATGTACGCAAAACTATTGGAACAAAGAGCTAGACCCATTGTGGAACAACAGTTAAGCAAAGTACAATTCGGTTTTCGGAAAGGTAAAAGTTGCACTGATGCACTATTTACACTTAGACAAATATGTGAAAAAACTATCGAATATAGTGACCAGCAGAATATTGTGTTTGTAGATCAGGAAAAGGCTTTCGATAGAGTAGACAGATACAAATTATGGACCATCCTTGAAGACTATGGGATACAAGGGCAACTGCTAGAAAACATCATAGCCATGTACCACTCGAGCCGAAGTGCAATAAGAACACAAGAAGGAGTATCAGATATGTTCACAGTCAATACAGGAGTGAGGCAGGGATGTGTGCTCTCTCCTCTGCTATTTAATGCCTACATGGACAGAATATCCACAGAAGCAAGTCTTATCAGAACAGATTAAGAAGATTTAGATCTCCTTACTCCAGATGAAACAACTGATCCACAAGAAATAAATGAACTTTTATTTGCAGACGATCAGTGCCTGTTTTACAGTAATGAGGGCAGACTACAAAATCATATTAATAACCTGAGTTCAACCTGCAGAAGATACAGTATGCGAATAAACACAGTCAAAACCGAAGTTAGCAGATATGCAATTTAGCAGATCGCCGGGCGCATTAAGTATACAGATAAATAGCACAACTCTGAAACAAATTAAAGAATTCAAATATCTTGGAAGTATGATCACAGAAGATGGCAGATTGGACAGAGAAATCGAAATCAGATGTCAAAAAGATAGTGCACTTACATATCAACTATCACCCTTACTGAAACATCCAAATATACCCATGTCCGCAAAACGACAGATAATAAACATCATATTCACACCAACCCTATGCTACCAATGTCAAACCTGGCTTTATCCAAATCACACCTTCGCAAAATCAACACCTGTGAGATGAGATGCCTGAGAAGAGCTGCCAACCTAACAATCCAAGACCGAGTAAGAAATGCTGTTATCAGACAGACTGTGTGATCAACACCTTGTGCCACATTTATTGAAAGACAGAAGATCATTCAAGTGATTTGGCCATGTCGTTAGAATGCAACACCATCAACTACCATCACTGCCCTTACATCAAAGATCATCTGCGACAAGACCAAGAGGACGTCCAAGATGAAAATAGACTGACGACATCAAAGACATTGTACATTCACTCTGAATGATACTATACAGTGCCACCCACCGGGTGCTGGAACGCAAATTTTTCCTCCCCACGGCGCTTGACGGAAGAAGTGGAAGATGATGATGATGATGATGATGATGATGATGATGATGATGATGATGATGATGATGATGATGATAAACGTACGGTAGAGTTTAGATACATTGTAAGTTGTAACAACAATACATTAAAAAAAATTATAACATAAAATATAAGAAAAGCCGGACATTTTAACAGTTTTTAGCTTTGCCTGCCGAACGGAGAATATTAGGCTAAAAAGGAGGTAATGTCCTCTTTTTGCCGGACGTCTGGCAACCCTACATGGGGGTTCTTTGACAAGTTGGGCATTCACTATCAACTACGCATCCTCGGTGGCTATAACGGCAAGTGGGAACCAGATGTACGGATGAAATAAATACTATTGACTCAACCTTAACAATTAAAACTCAATCTGCAGGTCCGCACGGCCGAATGAATAAGAACTGTCAGTTAACTGTCATTTACTGCTGTCGCGTTGTGTATTCTACTAGGATGGAATTGGATCAAAGTAGATACTAAATAGACTTCTACGAATAGAGAATCTAACCACTGCTGAAGAAGCGATCAAATGGCTCGCAATTCTAGAAGAATGATTATCAAAGTCCCAGAATAGATCACTACTTCTAAACAGTGCCAGGCGGAAAGTTATGACGTCTAACTGTACTAACAAATGAAGACAGTATGTCAAGTGATTCCTGCTAACGTGCCTGGATGAATAATGAGCCCCCACTGCCTAATGTATTCTCACACAACAGGAGATAAGACAGATTTATTTATATAGAGATAGTCCTTTCACTCGTCAAACAATCTGATGATGCTATAATCTAATTCTAAATGACAGACGCAGTTGTTAAAATTACAAATATAACATAACGTTTAATCCTAAAGAACACTACGTGAGCCCCACTGGGAACTCACTGACACATAAGAGATACGCAGATCCCTGAAATTTCTACAAGATAATGTTCAGCTAGAGGATATAATCATAGACTCCTAGCCACTAGCGGACAAATTTTGTGATTGCTGTGCAGTGGCAAACGGGTGGGTAGCCACTCATCTGATAATCTTTAGCCTCCTGGATGGTAAGGTGGCAGTGCTGACTGGATCGTGGTATGGACTCCACTCTCTGCTGCATCAAGTGAGTGGTTCGTAGCTCAATCACCGGTCGTGACTACGGCTACAGATGATCAGGGTGCAGGCTCCTGCAACTAGATTTTGACTGGCCTATCGGGAGTGGAGACTATCATTGGCTTTTCTATGTTTTAGAAGGTTGTTCGGCTTAACAAGAGCCAGCAATAAAATATGTTTAAACACAGACAGGTGTTCAATTTTAGCCAATTGACGTGATAGCTCCTTCTCCCTCCAGCCTGCTGTCAGAAAATCGCAGAGGTTAGGGTGCTACCGGAAGTTAACTTATCATCCAGGAGAGTTCCCTTCCTGTGGCCAAATTATTATTCACAGCCAAACCTGAATATAAAATTCAGCCTGACTTGATTTCTTGGCTTGTAAACGAACTCTACCCTACATCTACTTCTAACTATTAGAAGAAATCGTATTTAACTCTCTCTATAGTTTTATGTATATAAATACACTAACCAAAGACGATTTTATCTAATATATGGATATATAGATAATAATAACAAATAATACAGACTACATAGAGGGCTTTACTGAGGGCTATCTCCATCTAATAACAAAACGATCTGAGAGGTGGGCCAACCTGTCACAACTGCCAATATAATACCTTGCGGTGTATGGCAGAGGGGGTCTTTGAGCCTGAGGAATTAAGGCCGCCTGGCTAGTGCAGTCGCCGCGAACTGTGCAGGTTATGATTTTCTTTTTGCCCCAGACAGAAAAAAAATCCAACACCTTACCGAGGATTCGAACCTGGGTATCCAGAAGGAGAATTCGGCGTTCTAGCCACTCGGCCAGCCGCTCCTCTCCATGAATAAGAACGCTTGTTCTTAAACATCCGGTGTGCTGATGCTGAGGTAAGCGGTTCAACCCCTACACCGCACAGCTGGACTAAAATATTCACATGTAGTCCTTGACTTGGGGACGTAAATTACAAGCACCTCTGAATTCGGAGTGGGTTAGCTTGATGGCGAGGGACACTGTTAATAGAGAAAACTAATCCACACGCAAAATTCAGTCCATTCAAATGGGGGGGGGGGGGGGTGGGGGGGGCTGAGTGGTCTCGAGATATGGTGTCCGCCTCGAGTGCTGGAGGTACCAGGTTCAAGCCCCTGTGATCTTTTTCATGTGGACTTCTAGTATCAAAATTACTAATCTAAACTAAAATTTGCTTTGCTTGAGACGAATGGCCCATTTCAACTTTCGAGTGTATCGACTTGGTTGTAATTGGGGCCTTTATGGTGTATCTGACTTCTTCTTTCGGAAATATAGATGCGTTTGTCTGCTTCCTTGAGATGTTTGAGTTACTTCAATGTGTTCATTTCATCCTTGTGGCTTTACATGTCTGGTAAGAGTCGCGCACTTGTTAAGGCCCAGAGTAATTGTGGTCCCACCCATCATATGCTGCTGTTTCCTTCGGGGAGCTTTACAAGTTGTAGTCTCTCCTGGTGTACCTCCTATTTCCCGGCTTGGGTTGCCTTCGAATCTTCTCTGTGTTCACAAGTTCGATCTTGGTGGTGAGCGATATCGTTCTTCCTCTGTTGCTTCTTCTGTCTGTGTTCTTGCATCTTCTGGTTCGGGTGTGGCTGCCTTGGTCTTGAGCAGTTCTAATATCTGTTGTAGAGTTTCTTCTGTCTTTTCTATCACTTTTTGTATTTTTGATATCTGTTCTTCAGTCTGTCTTTATAGCAGCCATTAGCGCGACATCCTGCTCAATCTTCTGCTGAACTTGCTTCATTTCGTCAAGGATGCTCTCTATCACTACTATAAAAAGTGTGTATGGACTAGGCTTGATGCTGAAGAGTGTCTTAACGAACTTCAATCAAAACTATTTAACAGATAAGGTGTCCAGGGTGTGACACTCTTTCAACAAACTTGAAGCAGGAAAACTTAACGGCAATCAAAAGGACTGAAGATCGGCAAATAAATTATTTCTCGTGTAATTTTCAAACGTAAACATGATGATGACATACGAGTAATCAATCGTCGAAACACTAGCCCTTCTAATTTGACCTTGCCGTAATATATCTTGTCTCGTTTGGATCTGTTGCTTTCGTTCTATTCTTTTCAGGCTCCTATATCCTTCTTACTTTGGACGTTGTCCTTTGCCATCTATATTGGCCATAATGATGTCGTCCTGCTCTTCAATATTCTTTTCAAGGTCTGGACAATTTCAATGTGCCGTTTCCCTGTTGGAATCCATGATCCGACTGCCGTAACTATTGATAAACGAAACTGACGTGATCCGCTAGTTTCTTAGTTATATCTACATTTCTGACCGAGAGTTTTGCTCCTTCTGTTTTTCGCGTCATGAACTTCAGTCATGACTTGGCAGCATGGCCCCCCCCCCCCTTTTTTTGAAATGGCACCTACCATTTTAGCTTATCTATTAGATTGACAAGTGTAGCAGAATGAGTACCATCTCTGTTATTAGCTTCGATGTGCAAACTTAGGGCACGGTTGAGCATCCTAGAAGAAGATCACTAAGGATGCTCAAGCCGTGACGTAGGTTGGTTGGGAAGAGGAGTTACAGCTAAAGTCGAGAGAATGCAACATCATATCTCGTGGTCTCTGTATTATTATCGGCCTATTATGATTAAAGTTCATGTGTCATACTTATATCATTTATTACTACTGTGAAGGAATGGTCTCCTATCAACCACCTACAGCCCTAGAATTAAATTTTAACAGGGCACGACTTCCTATCTACGCACTACGGTAAATGTCGTGTAGTACCAGCTCATGAAAAAGCTAGGCTAAATAAACTATAAGTTTAATCCCTCAAATGCCCCAATGGGCATATATCGCCATCCAAATTTTCAAAACCCGACTAAGGGGATGTATGTGATTGCTTGGATCATATCCTTCTATATTAGTTTTGACATATAAATATTTCTTTATTCCTCTATGTCCTGTCCCATTCGGCTATAATGTGACGCTTGTTCTTGTCCCATTTGTTCCGAGAGGTCTTTTGCTTTTGTCACTGACGCCTTATATATGTGAGCTACAAAGACTGGCGAATCATATCATATAAGCAGCTTATGTCATTACCAATGTAACTGATACTGGTACATTAGACATTTTTTTCTGGTGTTTCATTATTATTAGGTCTGTGTAGATTGACATACTCGTTTATACCTGGTGTACTAGAAATTCTGAATTAAAACATGCAAATACGTCAACAACTTAACCATTTATCTAATTAATCTAACTTGAAATAGACAACATATAATACATAATTTATATCTTTCGTTCTGACATGCGATTCATCCTTTGTATATGTCTGTACTGTTATTCGTAATTGTATGTCTGAGGTGTAAAAGTTAATCACTTTATATTTCCTTTCTCTCCGTGATTTATGTATGATAATGTATGGAATGTTAAAATTTATGTGACTATATGAGTATCATGACTCTCTCATCGTTTTCGAGATGAATGAATCATGATTTACAATAACCAGGTGAATGATCATTGCGTCATGATGTAGCCACATGTATGTTTCGTATGAATGGTATCATTACATATGTAAACAATTGAATGAATGATCACGTCATGATGTGTATACACAAATGAATGAATGATCAAGTTATGACGTACATTTGCGTTTCCACCATTATGCAATGTATGTGATGTGTGAACTGATGATTTATATGGAGTACGCGCATAATTTAAATACATTTAATTAATAACCGTATTTCCTTATAGATCCAGTCTGTTATGTTCCTCTGAAATAGATAACTGGTTTGCCATCGAAATGTTCGGAGCACAGAAATCACAAGTTCATAGTCCCAGTATTCATAGTGACACAATACGATTTCGCGAAACGTGACTAGTCCGTCCATTTCACCTATGTCCTCTGAGAATGCCGATTTTCTTCATTTAATCTGTCAATTACATCAGGCAATATGTACATACATCTAACATAATTAATATATCATAAATATGAACTGTTTGTGTGAATATTTTTCTGGGGCGTATCAAAACAAATAGATATTTGGCCTGCTGTATTTTATATCTCACTACGACACTTATCATACGACCTAACCATTATAAATGAACACTATCATACAAACACAATATATACTAATTCTAAACCTACTTTTTTTCGCGGACACAAGTCATCATGACAAGGCAGAACGATAGATGATGTCTGGAAACTTGAAGTCGTGTTGTTAAGAACTCAACAAAACGGAATCAGCAAGTTTTTTACGATGGAGTTGGCTGACGTTCGTTAAAATTTGAAAACAACCGCCACACAAAGTACAATTTGCTGAGACAGAACTGCCATTGTCATGCTACACCCTTGAGAACCTGGGGGACTGCTAAAAGTCAGGTGGGGAGTCTGACGATAGTGCACGCTTTACACAGGTCCGGACACTTGTGATCGACAGATGTGCGCGCCCTCATGGTCCGGGCTTGTACAAGGTCCTCACCTATGGGACATGGCTGAACGCCTCTAAGCCGGGTCCCTTGGGTGTCAGGGTCTGGCCATAACTCGCCACCGGCTCGTGGTGGTGAGGTCTCGGTGGATTGACGCTGAGCCACCAGCGTCTGCAGCCTACCTTGTGCCAGACGTATTGGTTACCCATTCCTCTGGAATACACAAGACTAGGCCGAGATAGGGGTCATGTCGTTTGGGCGCCACATGATTCTCTGAAGCTCTGCCCAGACATTGTGATGGAATATTGGCCACATTCCAACTCACATACTTTGGTCTGTCAAGACTGCAAGGTGTCAACTATACATGTACAGAGAACTAAAGTGGGAGGTCAGCCAACACATAGACCCATATGTCCTATAGAAGGACAACAGCTTGCTAGAGGTCTATGGTTACTTGATCTGTTCTCTGCCTTGTTCTTCAGGAGGGTAGTCTTATTATTGTAGGGTGGGCTGGGATCCATTACTGTTCAGTCCAAATCCTTACATCCCTAGAACAAAGCTACTCTATATTCCTGGAGACTTCTACCAAAGAAAGGACTCGAACAAATGTCTTATAGTGTGTATCCGGGCACTTTACCCCGAGACCTTTATTCAATTACCATTTACATTTAATAACCCCACAATCAGGATGGTGGTATATACATTCACTCATGCTGATGGTGGCCTCTACAATGCTCAGAGATTGAAGGCCAATACCACAATTAGGAGGGTACTGATCAGAGAGGTACAGCATGGAAAAACATATGAGCCAGGCACCGTGTCACCATCAGGCATAATTCGAACAGTGGCTATGGTATGAGTTGGACTGTTCACGTTTCGATGATGGCAATGGTCGTTCATTGAGTCACCCTTTTTGGTTAGTTATTTAAGTCCGGTTGTAACTGAACGTTAGTGTGACAGTTCATTAGCTTGTAAGAAGTATATATGAAACCTGTGAAAAAAGAAAGAAATTAAACATAGAAAAATTAACCCACCTTGTATGTTAATTGGACTTGGAGTTTGTGGATGTGGTGTAACGAGAAAATATAATGTCGCTTTTAGATTCACATTCCTACAACAATATCTTGTGTGCAGTCATATTATGATGGCCAGCGCAGCTAGCAGATCATGACAACTATATAACACTACCAATGACATAGCCCACCCCTATATGGGTTATGTCAACATGGGGAGCTCACCAAATGAATATCGGGACCACACATTTAGTGTCCAATGACATTTTTTAGCCTAATATCAACATGAACACTTGGAACCACACATTTTGAATAGTTTGAATGACTTGCAGTGGTTAGAACTTGAAATCCTTGACAAAGGACTTTCTAAAGTATGTATGACAATTGAAAGTCCTATGGTTATTAATGGAAACAGCCTTATTTAAGACAAAGTCTAAGTAAAATTATCCTCAACTTTAACAGAAAGAGACCTTCTCAAATGAGAGAAACATGGAATATAGAAATACACAAGGAAGCAAACAAAATTATTAATAATATGCAACAGCACACAGGAAATCCCCCATTACATCACATCAAGAATGGGATTTTGACCTAACGATGAGAAAAACACTATCGTGAAGAATTTGGTGTGTGTCAACCCGTATTGTGTATTTGATAGGCACATGTCAACTCCCACATAGCGTTTGAGGCAAGAGTCAATGATTAGTATTGAATAAGAAAATTGTGGCAGAAAAATAAAGTGAGTCACCGTATGGCGCAAGAATACGATAGTACTATATGATGTCACAGGGACTACATTAGGTTACCATAGGGGAGAGAAAGTTTGACAACATTCAGTGAAAGGGTTTTGAGAACATGAAAGGAGAAGCACGTCCAGAATGATAACACCGGGATTTCAAAATCAGTAGTTAAATGAAAGACTTTAGTAATATGGCAAGGGATGATACAACAAGAGGAGGAAAACAAGGGCACGATTGATAGTAGAGAAGGACGTCGCATTCTGCCGCAATAAGAAAATGGAATGGTGTCATAACTGGTCGGTTCAATGTCAATTCAAAGTAATGAAAATCAGCTGCACGCAGGATCGTGTAAGTTACATTGTTAGCAAACGAGGAACATTAGATAGCGATGGAGCGATGAATAAGGTAATGTTAATGCGCCATTGATTTACATATATAATGGGATCGAGCTTAGCCACTAAAGGAATTATATATAAATTATTATTTGTCAATATATTTTGACTGCCCTTCCCGGCGATTTGGGAACTGTCAATTATTGTTATTAATATTAGTATTAGCATGTGCTGCCGATCGACATTAATAAAGTACAAGTTTGACATGGAACATTATCGTTGCTGCAAATCATTTGTATTGGAGTTTTAAGTTGCTTCTCATTTGGATCTGCTAGTTTGGTTTCAAGGGACAGTGAGCATCAATTTACATATATAGCACAGGACCATTCTCAGCAGACATGGGGGGCTCATCCGGGATTTGAACCCGGGACCTCTCGCATCAACAAAGAAGAACATTTTACTTAAGTAACCGTTAATCTAAAGTTTCAAGAGAACTTTCAAAAACTGGAACCATGAAAATAGAAAGATAAACTTTGATGAATACAAAATTCCAAATGCCACAAATCACACAGGGAAACACTGAATACTCCAGACCACATGAGGAAAACACCCAACTTGAGACATGTGTGGACAAATTAAAGAGGTTCCTTAGTCAACACAGGAAAATGTTGAAACAGAACTGTGTGATTGTGTAGGCAGACAAGCGAACAAAAAATATTCTATTAATTAACTTCAGATTTAAAGTAGTATTGCGATTGCTAAAAACTGTTACAGCCTAATTAGAAAATAAATAGCACCGAGAAATGTGTGGAATAGATTACAAGGAACTGTGAAGACACTTTATGAGATGTGTAACAAGGCAATGTGTAATTGTTGATTGTTTAGTGCAAACGTAATAGAACTGTGCTGGTAGATTAACTGTGTTAGAACTTATAACTGTGATTAATTATTAAATTGTCGAGTGGAACATTATTTTAGGAAATGTGCAAATGATAGCTTAGCATAATTGCGCGAAATCAGTTGCTATAAATTAATTGTTGTTAAAACATATATAGAAAACGTTTGTTGCACTAAAATAGAACTATAATTAATAGGTTAGTGAATTTATTTTGATTCATTGATTTGGATAAATTGATTTTATATTAACAAGAAATAACAGAAAGAGAAATATAATAGATGCAAGGGCAGTGCCCAATTTCAGTATAAACACAGATCATAAAGCAGTCGTTACCACAACTCCTGTATGTATTCTCTTATGAGTCTTCAGGTGGCCAACTTGAGTAAAAGAAGCACCACAAACATCACACTTGTAAGGTTTTTCTCCTGTATGTGTTCCAATGTGGTACTTCAAACTGCCAACATAAGTAAAATCAGCACCACAATCAACACACTTGTAAGGTTTTTCTCCAGTATGTGTTCTCTTGTGAGTCTTCAGATTGTCAGTTCGAGTAAAAGAAGCACCACAAACATCACACTTGTAAGGTTTTTCTCCTGTATGTGTTCTCTTGTGAGTCTTCAGACTGCCAGCTTCAGTAAAAGAAGCACCACAATCATCACACTTGTAAGGTTTTTCTCCTGTATGTGTTCTCTTATGTTTCGTCAGATTGCTAGCTGTAGTAAAAGAAGCACCACAATCATCACACTTGTAAGGTTTTTCTCCTGTATGTGTTCTCTTGTGAGTCTTCAGACTGCCAGCTTCAGTAAAAGAAGCACCACAATCATCACACTTGTAAGGTTTTTCTCCTGTATGTGTTCTCTTGTGAGTCTTCAGACTGCCAACTTCAGTGAAAGAAGCACCACAATCATCACACTTGTAAGGTTTTTCTCCAGTATGTGTTCTTTTATGTTTCCTCAGATTTCCTGATTGAGTAAAAGTAAGCACCACAATCATCACACTTGTAAGGTTTTTCTCCTGTATGTGTTCTTTTATGAGTCTTCAGTTGGCCAACTTGAGCAAAAGAAGCACCACAATCATCACACTTGTAAGGTTTTTCTCCTGTATGTGTTCTCTTGTGAGTCTTCAGGCGGCCAGCTTCAGTGAAAGAAGCACCACAATTATCACACTTGTAAGGTTTTTCTCCAGTATGTGTTTTTTTATGTTTCCTCAGATTTCCTGATTGAGTAAAAGTAGCACCACAAATGTCACACTTGTAAGGTTTTTCTCCTGTATGTGTTCTCTTGTGAGTCTTCAGACAGTCAGTTCGAGTAAAAGCAGCACCACAAACATCACACTTGTAAGGTTTTTCTCCAGTATGTGTTCTCTTGTGAGTCTTCAGATAGTCAGTTCGAGTAAAAGTAGCACCACAAATATCACACATGTAAGGTGTTTCTCCTGTATGTATTCTCTTGTGAGGTTTCAGGTAACCAGCTTGAGTAAAAGAAGCACCACAAACATCACACTTGTAAGGTTTTTCTCCTGTATGTGTTCCAATGTGGTACTTCAAACTGCCAACATAAGTAAAATCAGCACCACAATCAACACACTTGTAAGGTTTTTCTCCAGTATGTGTTCTCTTGTGAGTCTTCAGATTGTCAGTTCGAGTAAAGAAGCACCACAAACATCACACTTGTAAGGTTTTTCTCCTGTATGTGTTCTCTTGTGAAGTTTCAGGTGGCCAACTTGAGTAAAAGAAGCACCACAAACATCACACTTGGAAGGTTTTTCTCCTGTATGTGTTCTCTTATGATTCCTTAGACTGCCAGCTATAATAAAAGAAGCACCACAAACATCACACTTGCAAGGTTTTTCTCCTGTATGTGTTCTCTTATGATTCTTTAGACTGCCAGCTATAATAAAAGAAGCACCACAAACATCACACTTGCAAGGTTTTTCTCCTGTATGTGTTCCAATGTGGTACTTCAAACTGCCAACATGAGTAAAATCAGCACCACAAACATCACACTTGTAAGGTTTTTCTCCTGTATGTGTTCTCATGTGGTACTTCAAATTGCTAACATGAGTAAAATCAGCACCACAATCATCACACTTGTAAGGTTTTTCTCCTGTATGTGTTCTCATGTGGTACTTCAAACTGCCAACTTTAGTAAAATCAGCACCACAATCATCACACTTGTAAGGTTTTTCTCCTGTATGTGTTCTCATGTGGTACTTCAAACTGCCAACATGAGTAAAATCAGCACCACAATCATCACACTTGTAAGGTTTCTCTAATGTATGTATCATCTTACTACTCATGTTCTTTTGACACTCTAGATGGTCATCTTGAATCAAAAGACTATCCCATTCATTACATTTGTTTGGCATCCCTTCAGTATGTGTTCTCTTATATCTGTCTTTACAAACATTTGGACAAGAAACATCAAACAAGTCTCCTGTGTCAGTTCCTTGAAAACTATAGTTTACATAATCCAAAATGTCATCAAAAGACTTCGCAAAGCTCTGTGTATGTTTTTCTTTTGTTTCCTTACTTTGCTGCTGACAATTCTCAATAGAGTAAGATAGTTTATTGTTTGTAACAATCACAGAAGACACATTTTCTGACATGTGACAACAGTTTTCATGTGTTACTGATGCCTTACAACTGTTCTCAACCATTCTTGATTCTGAGTTGCTGTGTTCTGTCATTTCTTGTATGATGCTACCACCAGCTATGTCTACCATTTTACTGAATCTGTGCCTCCTGTCCTCACACAGAACATCTGATACTTCTTGTTTCACAACCTTCATGTCTATGCTGTCATATGTCCACTTTTGTGAATGCTCTTGTATGGCGTGGTAAGGAATACTTGGAGATCTTGAGTGTGTTTCTGAAACACACCAAAGTAAATAAATAATATTCTCATGAATAAATCAAGTATTGATTATGAACAGATGTGTATGTGTAATCAATCAGGCACACATTGCAGCTATAGCCAATCAATTTCATATGAACGAAAGATGGAGAAGAATGAATAATAAGCTAATGTATGATCTATGCTGATGCATGGGCAAATAGATGGTGTGTCACATATAGTTTATCTTCCACTGTTGTTGTGTCTCCAGGCCAGAAAGTTTGCTATTATATGTCAGCATAAACACTGACAAGTGCAACACCACCCTCTCTCCAAAACAAAAGGCAGGGATTGATTGATTGATTCCGAGGAAGGCTAACCTCATTAAAAAATGCCCGCCAGAAGCCGGAAGTGTCGTCCTACGGGTGGCAAACTAAAAATTGACACTACGCAATTACGTCCGAGTGAAATGTCTCGTCCGAATGTCTCTCGTGCTAGGAACAGCTCTGACTACCTAGTTTCCGAATGCCGCTCTTGTTCGGAACAGCTCTGACTAGGTAGTTTTCCGAATGTCTGTCGTGCCTGGAACAGCTCTGACGGGCACAACGACAAGCACATGTCAGAAAACTTGCTGAGTGGATACCGTCTGCAAACCTGTCTGGTTTGTGCGGGAATGGCCCGGAGCAAACGAAATGACCAATATATTGAAGTGAGGATTTAAAGCAGCCATGAGCAGGACGTGACGATTCCCTCGATGAGCCCAGAACCAGGGCGCTATGTGTCGGCCCTGCAACTATGGAAGCATCCTTGGGTGGCGGAAAATGCTATGGACTGTCCCTGCCTTCCTTTGAGGGATGACCGTTGTCTTCGACCGTTCAACCTTGGCCAGCTGGGTTGTAGATGGCACCACAAAAGTGAGAGTCTCCCAGGAATGCTACCTGGTCAAAAAAGCACGCTGTAGTCGGATGTGTTGGCCTACGGGTTTCGGCTCAAGGGCGCATAACAGACACACCGCAATCACATCTGAAAAAACACTCCGGATGAACGAAAAGAAGAAGAAGAACTACATTCAGGTTGACATCTAAAGGTGCATGAAGAAGTACTTAGATTGCTACACTTCACACCACAGGTATGTCGGTAGCAAAAGTGTCCCAGAGGCATGAAATGGAATATTGCTTAGCTAGCAAATCCATTATGTGGAAGATCTGAATCAAAAACTCATTGTGTGGGCGTCATCAAAGGTGGAAAAAGTGTTCCAGTGGCATGAAATGGAATATTGCTTGGATAGAAAAACCATTATGTGGAAGATCTGAATCGAAAGCTCACTGTGTGGATGTCATCTGCAGACTGCATCCTGCTGGTTTCCGGAGGAACAGCCTGTGGTGTACTGAAGGCCCGATATACGGAAGTGAGGCTAAGCAGCCATGTGCAGGACGTGACGATTCCTTGCGTGAGCCCAGTACCAGAGCACTATGTGTCGGCTCTGCAATAATGGAAGCCTTCTTGAATGGTGGGGAATGCCCATGGTCTGCCCCTGCCTTCCCTTGACTGCTGACCAGGATGTCTTCGGCTGTTCTAAATGGGCCAATTGGGATGGGGGGGGGGGGGGGGGGTAACACCACAACAGTGAGAGTCAAACGTCCTACGAAACCCCTGGGAAGGTTAATCCGGTTAACATATGCCCGCAGAAGTTGGATGTTTCGGCGCAAGAGCGCAGCTCTGCTGTAAACAGGCACAACGCAATTACGTCTGAAAAAACTCTCCGGATAAATGCAGAAGAAGAAGAAGATATACAACAATAAGAAAGAGAGAAAATACTTGTTTTTGGTCATGTGATGAGAAGCAAGGCATTGGAAAATGTCCTGACAACTGAAAAGATCAAGGGGAAGAGAGTCAGGAGCAGACCAAGAGAAATGATGCTGGATGGATTGAGATGGTTGTATGGAGGAATATCATCAGCAGAGTTGATCCAGAACACCAAAGACCAAGATCTACGGAGAGCCATGAATACCTACGCCAGCTGGCAGGGCACTTGGTGATGATGATGATGATCTTCTGAAAAAAGTACAAATGCATCATGTTTCAATGTAGTCACCACTGTGTTCAATGCAAGTCCTTCAGTGCTGATAAAATACTGTGGACATAAATCTGCACAACTGGCAATTTAATAGCAATCTGAGGTGAGAGTGAGGGGTGAGTGTAGAAGTGGACATCTGGAAGACAGTACCAACTGGCTTTTCTGTGTGCTTCAAATATTCTATTTTTAATCCAGAGTCTTGTCCACTTGTCTAAAAAAATTAGCAACTGCGCTACAGATCAGGATGTGAACAAAGATGAAGGATGCTTTTGGAGACAGTGAAGAATGCTGGAAATAATTGTCTGCTGGGTGAAATAAGGTCTAAGCTCATCATTGCCCCCTAACACTCGGCATTTACCTTCCATGTCTCTTACCTTCTCTCTGTGGAAATACTTGAATGAGAGCAGACAAGGCTCAAACTGGTAGCAGAATATGACAGTTCATTCACTCATTGTTTATCTGAGAGGCCAGAGTTATGATTGGATACATCTCTCAGTGGCAGAAAGATCTGATCCAATCCAACAGCTCAAAAGGCAACAGCGAATCATTGGCTGTTTACTTCAGACATTGTTCACTTGCCTTGAACTCAACCATAGTCCACACTGGACTGACTTTTGTGTGTGGGCTAGATTTTCATATTAACCTCACCATCAGACGAATCAACTCCGACTTCTGGATTAATTAGTTGCAAATCATTTACAGGACATGGCAGTCAATCCCAGCATTTTTGGCTATTTGTGATTTCTTGACAAGTTTATGTTTAGTCATTTGCCATTGCTTTCTGAATGACCGGTACTCATATCTTTATATGGGAAGCAATGCAAGGCAGTCTGCTTCCAAATACCAGCAGCTGTACTTCTGAGTTACACCTAATAAATGACCATGTTAAACTACTTGCCCATCTGTATCATGTTAAAGTTACACCTAAGAAATGGCCATGTTAGACTGCTTGCCCATCTGTATCATGTTAAAGTTACACCTAAGAAATGACCATGTTAAACTACTTGCCCGTCTGTATCATGTTAAAGTTACACCTAAGAAATGGCCATGTTAGACTGCTTGCCCATCTGTATCATGTTAAAGTTACACCTAAGAAATGACCATGTTCAACTGCTTGCCCATCTGTATCATGTTAGAGTCCCCTTACACTGATGAATGATAACATTTGAACTAGAACACATAACACTATCAGATTCACCAAGAACACCCAGCTTATGGTGATCTATGTTACCGGACATGAACAGAGCATGCAAATCTTAGACAAAAGCTCAGAGTCTGCAGCAGAGGCCTGGAGAAGGTGATGATGGGCCTGGTTCTTGTGATAAGGCTGTCCATACAACAGATAAGTGTAGCACCATTGAAGATGTTTCTGTAAGAGAAATGCTTGACCCTCACATATATTAGATCACTAAATAATGGGGTAGTTTGGCAAGTTCCCTCCCCCTCTACCATGAGAAAGAAATCTCTGCTACTGATTTGATTACACTGGGCCACAGGCCAATTGTGCTGATCAGATCAACATGTGATTAGACTGGGCCACATGTCAGTTGTACTGATCAGATCAACATGTGATCATGATTGCCACTGCTGGACTTGAGCCCTGAATCATTGTGTTGATAGGCAAGATTCAGTTTTCTTTGTCATGCCACCTTTAACTGTGTAGTGCCATATATCATTGCGTCCGGGGCGGCAAGGCCTAACTTGACGTATTATTTATTTTTCGATAGGATGTGCCGTGACCTAATTAACAATTTAAAATGGCTGCCAATTGTGTATTATGTGCCTTTTATTACTGTGGCTTGTTTATTTTTAAATGGACAACGTAGTGCCATATATCATTGCGTCCGGGGAGGCGAGGCCTAACTTGACGTAATATTTATTTTTCGATAGGATGTGCTGTGACCTAATTAATAGCTGCCCATTTATTATATTAATTAAATGTCATGTGAAATGTTCGTCGTTAGGGAAAGAACAATTCATGAAAATATATCATATTGTCTTAATGCACTAACTGCATTGTGCAGCTTTCTTTTGTTGATTAAATATCATGCATTATTGTAAGTAAGTAAGTTTGTAAGTGCTGCATAAATTAAGCAGCAGTTAATTAATTATTAAGATATTAAATAATAAAAAATAAAAATATTAAATAATTAAATATTCACTAAAAATAAAAATTGATTTCTACTTCTGCTCTATAATTACACTGTTCTGTATCTAATAGTGAGCAATTAATAATTAAATACTAACCTATTTAAAACATATAACTTATTTTACAGTACTGTATTTAAATTTAAATAATTATGTACTGCTGCGCAGCTTAGAAAAAAAGTACTCATTACTTACTGTCAAAGACTTAGGTAGGCAGTAGTGAAGACCACCCTGAACGAGTGGTCTACCTCAAGTAGATTAGAGGTAACTCAGTGCCCCTACATGAGGGCAGGGTAGGTGATAGGAAGGGGAACTATTAAATAGTTCTCTCATGAGACACGAAGGTGTCAACCAGAGAGTCAGCACTCTGGTCACGGCGCTATCACGCCTACGTGATAGACACGAAGAAGTGGAATACCACTCAAGAAGAGACGGCTGCTCTAAGCGTGCTGAGTGATACAGCACGCACAAGCCGAAGGGCACACAAGGTCCTTCCGCGTGGTGTGTAGCCACGCGAGGAATAGAGTCAGACTGGGGACTGACTTCATAGTGAGCGCATCGCTTAGCGTCGATGCGTGTTTCTTTAGCCAAGTAGATAGAGTAGAAGTAGGGTTAGGATAACGACTAGTGATAGGCCATTCTGTGTCTTAGTGTGTGATTTATTAGCGACCGTTTTGTGTATTGATGTAGTGTAAAGAGCCAGCGGCAATAAAATGTGTAATCCATGCCTCTCGTACGACTTGCAATCTTTTTGTGTGGTGCGAGAGAAGTTTATCCCGTGATGCCTGACACATCGGTTGGTGACAGGCAAGGATAAAAGTGGTGTCAGAAGTGTGGCTTGAACAATTGTTCAAGCTAAAACACTCACCCACGGCTCTAAAATAGCATTACTATCAGTTAATAGCAGGGTTTAATTTGTGTTAGTGAATAATGACGTGTGCAGACTAGTACAAGTTGCGAGCGAGCTGTGCCCATCGTGTTCAATCGTGTTTAGTTATGCTTATTGATAGGTTTTGTGATCTATGAACATGTTTTCTGATTTGTAAGTATTATTATTATAGTTTTCTATCATTTATTGTTATAATTACTTATTTATTTATGAATATTTGTCAAATATGATTCATGGCGGAGCGATACACAAAGAAAAGTGAGCCGGCGACAATATTGATTTTTCCAATCTAAAAATAGCGCTGCGCCTGTGACGTAGCGTGACTGACAAACAGCTGCGTTACGCCATTGGCATTCAGCGACAGATTGTTGACAAATCGCAAAGCGGCTGCTCGCCTGAATCTTTGCTTTATATCATATATTATTGGTTTATATAAGTTATAGATTGAATATATTTATTTATTTCAACAATATTATTACGTTTATATTTATTTTAAAGCATTTATTTAATGATTTCTTTAGCTTTTCTATTTGTTATTGTCACGATGGCACTACTTTTGCTAGGCAAATAAAACTCGGTCTGCACAACACTTCCATAGATTAAACAAGATTAGGTAAGGAAGGCAGAAGACGTTAGAACGAAGACAGGACATTGACATTTAATATTAATTAATCTATATTGTTTTGTCCGGGGGCATGTGATTGTATACATTGTCTAAAGATATATGTCGTTTACAATTTGTTAATTGTTGATGCTCTTGTAAACCAGGGAGAACAACAGCTGTTTAGAAGTGTAACACAAGGTGTTTGTCGTAGTGCCAAACGATTGGACCTGAGGTGCCAAACGATTGTACCTGATTGATCTGGATGGTTAAGATGAGTATACCCAAAGTATTTTGAATGCAATATGATTAATAATGCATCTCTTTTTCAGCGTGTGATGTATTAGTATATTTTTTTGGTTGTGATCCATTTGTCGAGGCATAATCTAAGAGTGTATTTTGTTGTACACAGGGAGTTAAAAACTTAACATATATAATATAAATAAGTGAATAAATAATTAAGTGCCTGTTAGCTCTAGCTACTTACCCAACATCATGTCAACTTTAGCTGATTTTATAGAAGCAGGCAAGGCATTACAATACACAGGAAAGGAATTAGAGCAATATGCTGAGAAAAAATTTAGCGAAGCAAAAGATGCTGAGAGAGATGAACATGCACGAGAAAGACAACACCAGAAAGAACTAGCTGAAATAACAAAACAAAAGGAATTAGAAATAAAACACAAAGAATTAGAAATAAAACACAAAGAGGCACAACTAGTTGAAGAAACGAAACAGAAACAGTTAGAACAAGATAAGGAAATTAAACAAAAGCAGTTAGAACAGGATAAGGAGATTAAACAAAAAGAATTAGAAATAAAGCAAAAACAATTAGATCAAGAGAAGGAAATGAAACAGAAGGAATTAGAGATAAAACAAAAAGAGATAGATGAAATGGCAAGAGTTAAGGAAAAACAAATACAGGTTGAATCAGAGACACAGTTAAAGATGAAAGGTATGGATGTAGATTCACACTTAGAGATCTCCGCTACAAAACTAAAGAGTCAGCAAGAAGGAAATAAATTTAATAAGTATAAAAACATTATTAAACCATTCTGTAAAGAAGACTCCATATCAGCCTGGACAGAAAATGTCGAATATCAGTTTAAATACCACCAAGTACCAATCGATATGTGGGCTATGATTTACATGAAGAACCTGAGTGGGGAGCCCCTTAAAGTAATTGAATCAATACCAACTGATCTTAGATCTAACTATCAGTACATCCATGATAGGATAATGCAACATTTCTTACTTGATGCCCCTGGGTATCAAGTACAGTTTTCAAATTTAAAACCAAAACCAAGTGAGACTTTCATCGATTATGTCTCGAATGTCCAAAGCGTACTAAATAGATGGCTTAATGCAGCAAACATAGGTAAAGACTATGAGAAACTTAAAAACTTAATAGCCATGGATAAAGTCATATCCACTATACCATCTCCTTTCGCTAAATTCCTTCAGCAGTCAGACATCGAGACCATAGAACAATTTGAAAAGAAAGGCTCGGCATATTTTTCCTCGAATAGGGATATTTTTAAAACATCTAATATCGACTCTGAAATAGTCTCTTTTGTTAAGGACCAACCTAAAAGCTATCGTAGCAATAAAAAACCATTTCAGAGAGTCGAGAAGAAAGACCAAAAATTACCTAAATGTGTGTATTGCCAACTATTTCATGATACTTATTCTATGTGTGATAAATCACCAAACTATCCTGCACATCTTGAGACGGTCATTAAGAAGCAACAAAACAAGAGAACTGCATACAGGCGTGCAGTCAAATGCTTCTTCTGTTCCAGCTACGGGCATTATTCAAATAAGTGCCTGGGACGCCAACGTATGAAGGCCAACAGTGCAGTGTTAATTGATACATCTTCTGATAGCGGTAGTGAGACTGAGTGTGAGGTCGAGAATGTGTTACCATTCAACCAATGTGAAGATGTGTGTTGTGTAAACGATATTTTAAACTTTGATAATTGTGAGCAATGTCACCAATTTCATGCAGACGGCAAACTTACATGTGGACATATTGTAACATCCTCCTTTGAGAATGCAAACGCAGCTGTAGCCTCCAGAGGCAATCTATTGTTTCACTCTGCATTGGTCAATGATAAGCCATGCCGATGTTTGCTTGACAGTGGGAGCTCTATTATTGGTATTAAAAGGGAACTTATTAATCCAAAGGATTATACTGGTGACTCTGTAAAGTGCCGTACGTTTTCTGGTAATATAGAAACCTATCCTCTGGCAAGAGCCCGTATAAACACCCCGTTCCTTTCTGGTACCTTTACATGTGCAATATTAGACAACCCTTGTACCGATTTAATTCTTGGGTGTCTACCCCAGCTAAGGCACCGTACTGATGAAGAAATATCTGTCTGGGAGGAGAAAAATGGACTAACTCCAGTGAACAGTGCAGACATCCTCAAATATCACAGTCCTAACAAAAGTGCTAGACCCATAATACTTGAAACTGATCAAGACGTAATGGTGTTACTACCAGACAAGCATAATAAAATGATAACTTATTGGCAAGGGCCATTCAAGGTGATACAAATACTTTCGGATGTCGAGTATGAAATATCGATAAACGGACACTTAGAGATATTTCATATCAACATGTTGAAACCCTATTTTTCACGACAAGAGACAGAATTAGAGACAGACGAACACATTGCACCCACACCTATTGATCAGACGACAGACATACATAACGCAACTACACTAGTTAGCGAGACTGGCAAAGCCGACGAGATGCACACACCTAGTGAGTTTACAGAAAATGCACTTAGCACCACAACCATACTGAATCAGATAGACGACGACGGGATGGAACTACCCGTACCAATTGTAGACAAGACTGCTACATTAGAGTGCATACGGTTAGAAACGGAACTAACAGACGAGCAACGACGACAGACAATAGAATTAGTGACGGAATATAAAGACATATTTTCCGACATTCCAGGTAGGACGGACAGGATCGAGCACTCCATCCTTCTTTCAGACTCTAAGCCTATCAAATGCAGGCCGTACTCTATCCCACTCAGCTATAGGGAAAATCTAAATAAGGAAATTCTTAATTTAGAAGCTAGTGGGATCATTCAGAAATCTACATCTGAGTACTCCTTTCCAATCGTCCTAGTCAAGAAAAAAGACTCCACAATTCGTCTTTGTGTGGACTATACGAAACTTAACAATGTCACTAAGATCGACGCAGAACCAATTCCTTCCTGTGAAGATCTTATTCTAGATATGTCCACCTCCAAAATCTTCTCTAAATTAGATCTTACTAAGGGATATTGGCAGGTCCCTATGCAGGCTGAATCCATCCATCTTACTGCTTTCTCAACACCTTTAGGTCTGTACGAGTGGCGGTTTCTTCCTTTCGGACTTCGTAACGCTCCTGCCACTTTCGTACGCTTAACTAGAGATTTACTACATGGAGTGACGAATACAGTGACCTATATAGATGATATTTGTGTCCATACAGACGACTGGACAACACACTTACTGAAACTCAGACATGTCTTCGATAGGTTGCGACTCTTCGGTCTCACGGTCAAACCGAGCAAAGTTGAATTGGGCCTAAAAGAAATTGATTTTTTGGGTCATGTCATTTCACAAGGTCAACTAACAACTGACAATAGAATTATTACAAAAATTATGAACCTGACCATGCCTACAACAAAGAAGCAGGTCAGGAGCCTTTTGGGTTTAGTAAATTATTACAGTAAGTTCATACCGAACTTAGCTGAAATTACCAGTGTATTTTCAAATGTGTTAAAAGCATCAGTAAAATTAGATGTTAAAGATGCATTATTAATTTCTGCATTGTCAAAATTGAAACTCCTATTTAGCAATGTACCAATCCTCCGTTTGCCTAATCCTAGGCTCGTTTATTATCTTAGGACAGATGCCAGCAGGATCTCCATCGCTGCAGTACTAGGCCAGTTTTATGATGGCATCTTCCATCTGATTTGCTACGTGAGCCGCAAGATCACACCTGCTGAGTCCAGATATTTCATATCAGAGTTGGAAGCCCTAAGCGTTATCTATTCGGTGAGAAAGTTACATCGATTTCTAGCGGGTGTTCACTTTGTGGTCCAGACCGACAACTCCCCGATCACGGTCATACAAAGTGGGGTGCATCGTAATGACCGCATTTACAGGTGGTCATTAATATTGCAGAATTATACTTTTAGTATAGAGCATATTAAGGGTAAGGACAACATTCTTGCTGATACCCTTAGTCGACCATCTGAGGTAGAAATACCTGATATGCCACATGAATAGGTAGTTTAATGAATGGTTAGTTAGTACACTTAGAGTATCCTATGTAAATACATAGACATCATGTTCAGAACTGTGTGCTAAGAACAGTGAACTACCATGTGTCCGTAGACAACAGAACGAGAACTGTGCTCCAAGAACAAGTGAATCACCGTGTGTACATAGACAGCTCATTATTTACTATGCTCCATTTCTGTTCCGGTGAATCAGCTATGTTAATCAGTGAAGAACAGTGTCAGAACAATACATATATAACAGACACGAATATACCTGTCTACGACACCAGCGGAATCTACGAGTGTGATAATACCCATAAGACACATGTATGACGGTGTAGTGTATTTAGTATACCCAGTAGAAGTGTGTATATATAAACTATGCCAACGAGAGGAATTTCTAAACGTGACGGCAACAACTAACCTGGGGTACTTGAATACTATGTATATATATTGAGTTAATGTGATATGTAATATAACGATTTTAATATAGTGATAACGTATAGTTAGATTAGTTACTTTAATATAGAGTTAGATTAGATTTAGGGAATATAATTTATTTTTTTTTGTAGTTTAGATAAATCATTAATCTACCCACTTATTTAGCTTAAAAGTAGATTAGTAGAGTACTTTAAACTTAATAACATCTAATTAAAGACTAGGATTTAGTGTAGGAAAAGAACACCACCATTTAGTTCATTTCATTTAACTTTGTTTCATTCCATCTTAATGAACACTTTAACAACCTCATCATTTAGGATTAAAAGTAGTTTATACCTTATAGGATTATACAGATAAACATACATCATTTATATCATTTAGATTATAAATATCAATCATATATGTTTTCATTTAAACATTAAAACATTATCTAGAATTTTGTTGCATTTCACATCACCCATTTCAGTAAGGTATATAACTCATCTCACATTAATGTCATTCTTTTTAGATAGTTAGATTACTCCCCTTAGATGCCCTTAGAATAGAGTAAAGTGGTGTAACAACTTTAATATATGTAGTAGTACTAAGTAGTATTAGGATTTCAATAGAACATACCATTTAAGAATATCAGGGTACAAAACATCAATCCGTTTTTTCTTGCCTGTAAATATTTTGTAAATACATGACTCGTGCAGCAAGTTACGCACAGTCATTAAGCTCAACTTTTTTTTCAAACTGAGCCAAACTTGTACAGTGTCACTTCAAGGTTTTTAAATAAATGTGAGGATAAAAGATGTGTGACAGAAGTGTGAAAGTGAGAGTAAATGGAAAATGTACAAGGGAGAGTGAGGACAACCAGTGGATTTTTTTCTGCCTCTCAACGCGACTTTTTAATTTTTGTCTGCGTCAAGCGTTTGCTTTCAATGTTGAAAATGTACTGTCTTGAGTGTGTTATGTGTAGTTTAGTGTAGATCTTAGATAAAGTATTTTAAGTCTCATAAGACGGAAACGTAGTCACGAATTAGTGTTATACACTTGTTTGCGGCCGCATTTAACCGAATTATGGCACTTGAAAACTAACTTACAGACATAATGTAGACAGACACACATGTTAGGCATTAAATTATATTATAGGTTACATCCAAACACGCAAACAACCAGAAAAACAAACATATAAAGTACATACATTTTTCAGAACAAAGGGAGATAACTCCGGGTCAGGGGACACAATAGACAACGAAACACTAACTTAACAGTGAAAGATAACTTTACACGCGGAAGCGAGATAGGTAAAGCCTGTCGCACACAGCTTGTGTAAGGGGTGTTTAATATTATATGGGGGACATGAAGCAATTCATGTGTTGACCCTAAGAAAGTCAACGTTGTATGGGTAGTGAGTTAATTTACTATTTGAGGGCAGGTCTATAAGACAATGGTCCGGTTCAGACAAACCTCTAATTAATATAATATTGCGATTGAGAAGAGGGCTCACGCCAACCATACAAGTTTGTGGCGATCACCAGTAGCCAAGTAAAGTGATACTACATTGTGACAATAGTCAGTAGAAGTCTATTGGGTTACCCAGAACCAGGTTATCAGTAGTCTTTGACAAAAATTAGATACACTAATTTTTTAGATACCTCTTGAGTCACAACCATGAGTCAAAGTTTGTAACGCAACACAGGAGGGGAAGGTGTGTGTCAAAGACTTAGGTAGGCAGTAGTGAAGACCACCCTGAACGAGTGGTCTACCTCAAGTAGATTAGAGGTAACTCAGTGCCCCTACATGAGGGCAGGGTAGGTGATAGGAAGGGGAACTATTAAATAGTTCTCCCATGAGACACGAAGGTGTCAACCAGAGAGTCAGCACTCTGGTCACGGCGCTATCACGCCTACGAGATAGACACGGAGAAGTGGAATACCACTCAAGAAGAGACGGCTACTCTAAGCGTGCTGAGTGATACAGCACACACAAGCCGAAGGGCACACAAGGTCCTTCCGCGTGGTGTGTAGCCACGTGAGGAATAGAGTCAGACTGGGGACTGACTTCATAGTGAGCGCATCGCTTAGCGTCGATGCATGTTTCTTTAGCCAAGTAGATAGAGTAGAAGTAGGGTTAGGATAACGACTAGTGATAGGCCATTCTGTGTCTTAGTGTGTGATTTATTAGCGACCGTTTTGTGTATTGATGTAGTGTAAAGAGCCAGCGGCAATAAAATGTGTAATCCATGCCTCTCGTACGACTTACAATCTTTTTGTGTGGTGCGAGAGAAGTTTATCCCGTAATTCCTGACCCATCGGTTGGTGACACTTACACTACTTACAAGTTTACAGACAGGTCTGAAAACTGGCTTTCAAAATTATTTTCAGTCATGTCAAATGCTGAAATATTATGCAAGTACACAGATACATTACTGCTACAAATGACACTTGTATTCTGTTTAATTTTAGTAGTTAAAATACCAGTTCTAATCATAAATAAATACAGGTCCGCTATAGTTTATTGTATGGGCACTGCAATCTTGAATTTTGTGTTATGACGGCCTTGGCCATGTCACTAAATATTTTTTCCTGAACGCCCGCAAACACCTGCAATGTTGCAACTCTTCACATTTATGTAAAATTTAACGGGCAATTAACAAATGCAACAAAAAGTTAAGGATTCTTTTAAATGCAGGAGTTATAAGACACATTAGCCTACTATTCATGAATAGACTCCAAGAAATTCAAGAAAAAACAGTTTCTCAGCCTCAAAATTTTGCAAGTTAGCAGAAGGACCTATACTGCAAATGCCAGAGTAGATTCCCCTTTCATTGTAACATGCTGCTTTCGTTTAATTCATTCCTAGCCGGACATGGTAACAACCGGAAGTGAATCGTTGGTCTCAAGAAAAAGTACGGGATATAAAAAAAACAAAGAAAAATGTTTGGCCTGATATCCTCTGACTGATAACCTGCAATTGGCATTGAGGTGTGTCTCTTGAATGCATGCCACAACTATTCTATCTTTATGAAGACGAATTGTTAGGGAGACTTTCTTGTTAGAAACTCCTTCGGCATTCCACTGTAGTATGTTGAGTGTCCAGGGTGTTTTGACAGCTCTTAACCTACTCCTCTGTGCCTTGACTCCACAGCACAGGGGAAAGTGAACACCAGTAGTATAGGTGGACTCCCTCGAGGCAGAGGGCCCGGCACTATCACCACCTAATGGGACTTCACGGGATTAGCACCATACTGATTAATTTGAAACTGTGGCATCATGGATTGATTAAATTACGTTGCACAGCTTTGTCAAGCCTGTGGCTCAGTACATCCAATTTTGACAAGCATTTTTCGGGGAGCTTTCCCTAGCCTTTGACTGTCCCCAGTCTATCTACAAGGCAGCAGGTTTGTGTGTCTCTTCGGCTGGTTCCTCTCACTTGACCTGTCCGACATGGGAGGCCCTACCAGTAGCTGTGCTACCGTTGGCATAGCTCTTGGGGTCATTGGAACATGCAAGCCCCTCGACCTCGTCATGGTGGACACATGGCAGAGGGGTAATTGTATATAATGTTCTAGTTTCATTTCAATTTTCAATATCTGTCTCAGGAATTACATCTCTGTTGCTTCCAAGTTCATCCTAATTTGTTCATTTATATTCAAAGACTCACAGCCATACAGGAAAACTGGCTCTGTATAGCATTTCAGCACTCTTATTCTTACTTTCAATGATAGTGACATATTGCATAAGGTACTCTATTTCTGGAATGCAGCTCTTCCTTGCCCTATTCTGCTCTTAATCTCTGCTTTGCATCTTCCGTCTGATGTTATAAATACCCCTAGGTAAAATTATCCACTTGCTTCTATTTCCATTTCACATTTTGGTGCCAGAAAAAACAAATTAAGGTTTTAATTTGAACTCCCTTGTACTTTACATGGCTAACAGACCTGGCATGAAATGAATAATAGAGCAAACTTTCAAATCACATAAATGATATAAAATTGTACAAATTATAGATTCTGCTATGTTTTGTTGCAATACTTTTACCTTGATCCACACAGACTTCAGGTTGTTCTATCTTGACACTTGCTGGTATTTCACTGTCCATCTCCTCACAGACTTGTATCTCAGTGAGAATCTTTTTGGCAGAACTGTGAGCACAGTCAGTCTGAAAGGATTTGTAAGTTTCTTATTTAGGCAACAATCATCATCATGTGTCTCGCACACTGGCGTGATCATTCATGTCTCCCCACAGATCTCAGTCTTTGGTGTTCTGGATCAACTCTACATCTGATACCAGAAGCGGCTGTCCTAAGACAGTCATAAATATTGTTTTCTCTGATTTGTGGAAATTTATGAATTCTTCTGAAGATATGTGATGGTTGTCAATTGTCTTTTACATCCACTCTGAGGTATTTAACCACTGCCTTTGACAGCCATTTCAGTCAGTCATGACAAAACGTGTGCCCAGATCTGCACAGCTACAGAGTTGTTGACTTACCCCAGTGGATACTATCCCCAGAGCTGTGTTTGCCACACCGTGATGTTTTCTCTATCTTCCACCACGAGGTGCAGTTGGGATTTTCCCTTTCTAGAGTTATGAGGCCATGATAACATTTCCCCAAATTCCCCAGTACTTTTAGAGTTCCAGCAAAAAAAAAAAAAACTGTTTAAATGAATTTGAAATTGTATTTTCATGATGACTAAACAAGATATTTGAGAATGTTTTATAGTTACTTCAAAACATAATTTATAATATGTGATTCCTCATGGTCACTTTAAGAATGTGAGTTAGCAGTCAATCATAGCACAATGGTATTGGTGTATCATGACAAATATAACAAGATAGTTTGGTCATAAATTCTCAGTATTTGTATTATGTCATACAAACAATAAAGTTGGTGATTCAGAAGCCAGCGTGATAATTATGATGGCAGTCATTCTTTCTTTGTTATATTTTCTTTAATTTACATAATGCTATAACATGCCTCCAGCTGGAGGGAAAAAAAAAACTACTTGTGGTCACTGTGAGAGAAAAATAAGGAGAACCTAAGGTCACTGTGAGAGATAAATAAGGATAACTTGTGGTCACTGAGAGAAAAACAGAAACTTTTCACAGTTCCCTCTCAACTGTGACTTGATTGATTGATTGATTTAGGAACCGACATCACAGCATTCGGGACATTCCCATAAGCGCTCCGTCCCCATCCTCAGCAGCCTGTGACTTGATGTGAGCAAACATGCCAATTTGTGAACCACCAGCATGAAAGTTGTAACCAAGTTGACACCTGACTATTGCCTAAATGTGGTTTCTGTATTGTCTGCTTGTGCACAGAACCAGAAATATATTGAGTATGAGCATAAACTACAACTGTTAGTGCCAGCACACACTAGCACAACTAAGAAGGAACAGCACTCATGGATATACCAGAAAGGTGATAACATTAATGAAATGACAGCATCTTCACACATATTTCATTAATAAAAAGTTCCCTGTGTACTGTGCTAGAGGCATGTATTGTGCTTTCAAATGAACAGGTACTAAGAGCAGTATCCTTCAGTTAGTGTTAGATGTACTAACAGCAGTATCCTTCAGTGAGTGTTAGATGTACTAACAGCAGTATCCTTCAGTGAGTGTTAGATGTACTAACAGCAGTATCCTTCAGTTAGTGTTAGATGTACTAACAGCAGTATCCTTCAGTTAGTGTTAGATGTACTAACAGCAGTATCCTTCAGTTAGTGTTAGATGTACTAACAGCAGTATCCTTCAGTTAGTGTTAGATGTACTAACAGCAGTATCCTTCAGTTAGTGTTAGATGTACTAACAGCAGTACCCTTCAGTTAGTGTTAGATGTACTAACAGCAGTATCCTTCAGTTAGTCTTAGATGTACTAACAGCAGTACCCTTCAGTTAGTGTTAGATGTACTAACAGCAGTACCCTTCAGTTTGTGTTAGATGTACTAACAGCAGTACCCTTCAGTTAGTGTTAGATGTACTAACAGCAGTATCCTTCAGTGAGTGTTAGATGTACTAACAGCAGTATCCTTCAGTGAGTGTTAGATGTACTAACAGCGGTATCCTTCAGTTAGTGTTAGATGTACTAACAGTGGTATCCTTCAGTTAGTGTTAGATGTACTAACAGCGGTATCCTTCAGTTAGTCTTAGATGTACTAACAGCGGTATCCTTCAGTTAGTGTTAGATGTACTAACAGCAGTATCCTTCAGTTAGTGTTAGATGTACTAACAGCGGTATCCTTCAGTTAGTGTTAGATGTACTAACAGCAGTATCCTTCAGTTAGTGTTAGATGTACTAACAGCAGTATCCTTCAGTTAGTGTTAGGTGTACTTACAGCAGTATCCTTCAGTTAGTGTTAGATGTACTAACAGCAGTATCCTTCAGTTAGTGTTAGGTGTACTAACAGAGAATCCTTCAGTTAGTGTTAGATGTACTAACAGCAGTATCCTTCAGTTAGTCTTAGATGTACTAACAGCAGTATCCTTCAGTTAGTGTTAGATGTACTAACAGCAGTATCCTTCAGTTAGTCTTAGATGTACTAACAGCAGTATCCTTCAGTTAGTGTTAGATGTACTAACAACAGTATCCTTCAGTTAGTGTTAGATGTACTAACAGCAGTATCCTTCAGTTAGTGTTAGATGCACTAACAGCAGTATCCTTCAGTTAGTGTTAGATGCACTAACAGCAGTATCCTTCAGTTAGGTTAGATGCACTAACAGCAGTATCCTTCAGTTAGTGTTAGATGCACTAACAGCAGTATCCTTCAGTTAGTGCTGGATGCACTAACAGCAGTATCCTTCAGTTAGTGTTAGATGCACTAACAGCAGTATCCTTCAGTTAGTGTTAGATATACCAACAGCAGTATCCTTCAGTTAGTGTTAGATGCACCAACAGCGGTATCCTTCAGTTAGTGTTAGATGCACTAACAGCAGTATCCTTCAGTTAGTGTTAGATGTACTAACAGCAGTATCCTTCAGTTTGTGTTAGATGTACCAACAGCAGTATCCAAAAGTTAGTGTTAGATGTACTAAGAGCAGTATCCTACAGTTAGTGTTAGATGTACTAACAGCAGTATCCTACAGTTGGTGTTAGATGCAGTTTGATAAAGATCCAACACTGTACAGTAGACACTTTGATCCAATGTTGCAACCCGATATTTGCAGTCAAGATGTGACACTGCAAACATTATTACTTGCTCCCCAAAATTCAGATGGAAGTGGAGAGTGGTCAATGCTTCTTAAATTCTTTTAGAAATGCAGGACTATGATTAGATAAAAATACACTAAATGACAGACCAGTATTTCAGGTATCTACCACATGTGTGGTGACAGCTCATCATCATCATGTGCCGTGCTGATAAGCCTGGTCTTTTTTCACCATCTTACATGATCACCAGAGATGTGGATCATGTGTTCTTCTCGGACATGCCATGTGTCCAAACCATCCGGATATTTACTTTTCTGCATTCCCCTTGTTCTTTTCCCCTCAGTCTTGCCAGTTGCCACCAAGTTCTCTAGTGTATTTCTTCTCATAGTGTGTCTAAAGAATTTTGACTGTTTACATCTAATTTCTCTAATCAATTTATTATTTTCAGTTGCTTCTTATAAGACATGCTCATTGGTTTTTCTGTCTGTCCATGGTATTCTTTGCCTATTTCACAGAAACCACATTTTCACTGCAATTAGATGTTTTTCAGCATGTCTGCTCATTGTCCATGTTTCACATCCATATACAAGTACAAGTTCTATCTCTTTACTTGACATCTGTTTATTCGTCAGTATGTTTTCCATCTTGCAAAAGACTACCTTTGATATGGCGCTTTTTGTTCTAATCTCTTCAAAGCACCTCCCATCAGATGTTATGACCTTCCCAAGATATCTGCACCAATTCATTTGTTTAAGAATACTCCAACTTAAAATGAGACTCTGTATGTTATATTAATAATTATTACATTGTGTTATTTCAAATACAATTTCTTTCTTCTTACAATTAGAATGACACTATGATGAAAAAACAATACAAATAAGCAACACTGTATAAAAAAAAATCCTAAAAAGGGATTCAATAAATCATTAAATCTTTTCTTTCTCTCTGATAGCTCAATATTCAATGTTTTAGCAGGTTCACTGTCTTCCACAACCCGATACAAAACCGGAAACCAGAAACCGTGAATGTGCAGAAGGATCCATTGGTCCCCAAAATATGGCTATGAAATGACCATGATTCCAACATCATTCATTCATTCAACTATCATGTGAAAATACCAAAAACGCCATCTTAGTTTCTGCAGAATAGATCAGCCTAACATTCCGTGCAAAGCTATTTGTTGAAATTATTGTGATTTTGAAATAAATTAAATTATTTGGCACACTGTAAGTCTCCCTGGCCTAGGAGTTAATGTCTTTCTCCGTAATCCTGTATATTCTTGTGAGTAACATAACCTGCGCTAGAATCAGTAGCAGTTGTCACCATGTTAGTAACTTACGGGGTATGTGAGCCAGCCGCTCAGAAAGCAATGGCAAACTACTGAGCGTAATCTAGTACTGCCTAGTATATCAACAGCAGCTGCAAAATGCTGGTGTTGACTGGAACGTCCTGTAAGGGATATGCAACATTTTAAAAAAAAGGTAATTTTATTTTCTAGAGCTTGTTAAGATTAATCTTACGCTCAGAGGAAAGGCGAGACAGACATATAATCAGATTGCTACTGGAACTATTAGTGTTGGAACTCTTCGCTGGCTACTGAGGATTTGGTTGGAGCGCTTATGGGAATTTCCCGAATGCTGTGATGTCGGTTCCTAAATCAATCAATCAATCAATCAATCTTACTTATTTGTATATGGATTTTCGAATTATGCATCCATTTTTACATATATTTGGAGAGTAACATAGCCACCATCTTCCACGTTCAAAACATGCAATTTGAACTACTAAAATTAAGTGATTCTCTGCCATGCACCACTATAATGGTGAAATGATGACCGTTAGTTAATTGCTTCAGTAATTTTAATGCCCAGTAAATGACGTTTTACATCGAAACAAGGTCTCTCATTCGAAAAACACTGAATGCGAGGTAGCAAGCATCTCAACTTCGAGAAGAATTTATAGTTAAATTGTGGTTACTTTTCTGATTTTAGAAATGAGTACACCCTCTGGTTTTCAGCCTCGTTTATTCACATTAGATAACAGTTTTAAACAATTTTACATTATAGTTATTCTGATTTAAAGGACTTTGTGAAAGATTCTAAACTGATAGCATGTGGTTAATGTGGTTATTCAGTTAAAATAAATTATGTAGCAGACAGTCATAATGGAAAACAAAACTCAACTGAAAGTTTGTCATCATGTTGAATTAGGCTTGCTCTAATGGGCAACACTTGCGCCCCTATGTTTGCTTTGCCTATCACAAAGTATTTAAAGAGTATTTAAATAATTAAATGTAAAAGAATAATAATTATAACTAAATAGAAAATTATAACTAAATAGAAAATACAACAGAGATTAGGAGCAGAATAGGGCAGGCAAAAGCCGCATTTCATAAAATGAAGAGTATCTTATGCAATAAGTCACTGTCACTGAATGTAAGAAAGAGAGTGCTGAAATGCTATGTAGAACCAGTTTTGCTGTATGGCAGTGAATCTTGGAATGTAAATGAACAAATTAAGAAGAAATTAGAAGCAACAGAGATGTGGTTCCTGAGACGAATGTTGCGAATTCCTTGGACTGCCAGAGTAACTAACGACGACTGCCTGAAACAGGCTAATGAAACTAGAACATTATATACAACAATAAGACAGAGACAAACAGCTTTCCTCGGTCATGTGATGAGAAGAGAGGCATTGGAGAACATCGTAACAACTGGAAAGATCGAGGGGAAGAGAGGCAGAGGTAGACCAAGAGAAGTGATGCTGGATGGATTGAGACGGTGGCATGGAGGAATATCAGCAGCAGAGTTGATCCAGAAAACCAAAGACCGAGATCTATGGAGAGCCATGAACGCCTACGCCAGCCGGCACGGCACTTGATGATGATGATGAAATAGAAAATAGTGTATATATTTTGTCTCAGTACAATCTGCCTCTTTTGTTCCTGGCATTTTCCATCTTGCGTGAAAATGGTGTACTTCACAAATATGTATTTTATTGTGTTTTTTTGGTGTTATGCAGCAGTTCTTGTGATATTGGTGAAAAAAAGTGGTGTTTATCATCATCTATTATTCTATATTATATTACAGGACATCACTGTCAACACCAGTATTCTACCACTGTTGATTTCTTGGCAAGATTACACTCAGTAGTCGCTAACTTCTAGGCCCGGGAGACCGGCGTGTTTATCATTATTCAGTCAATTTAACACGATTATTTTCAAAGTATAAGAAATAACGCCTTGGTAAGTGGAAATTTTAAATAATTTTCACCCCTTTATTTTAAATTATTGTTACATAATATATCATTATATATATATATATATATATATTATATATATATATATATATATATATATATATATATATATATATATATATATATATAAAACAGAGTGTATGTTTGTTTGTGTGTGGGGATTTATGTATTGGATGCGTTCGATAACGGTACATCCGATTGAGATGAAATTTTCTACACGTCTTCCTTTCATTCATTTGCAACCGACTATAATAATTTCTTAATGTAAAATCTTCGACTTATTTAATAACATTTACTTTTCCATTTTCATTATATAATGTCTATATAACAGGGGGACTTCACTCTAGAAAAGTTATTTCAAGGGGCATAACTTTTAATAACATTTCTATATACTTTATAGTCATATTGTTGGACTTACTTGCACTATTGTTAAACTCTTTATCTATAGTTATTTTCAGGCATATGAGTTATAATAAATAATGATATAATCTTTAAGGCATTTTCAAAGTTTTCATAAAAATAATGCATAATGCATAACATTGTAATCCATCTTTTTCTACAGTTTTCATTGAATGGTGTGTGGAAGGACATTCTTTTAAGTTACTGTGCGCCAAGAGCTGGGCGAAACCACGCCGGTCAGACAGATAGACAGACAGACAGTCGGGAACGGGAGAGCTTATATGACTACTTATATGAATTAAATTAGATGCTCCCCACCAGGGACTGGGTGAAGCCGGGCCGGGACAGACAGACAGACAGACAAACAGATAGTCAGGAACGGGAGAGCTTATATGACTACGTATATGAATTAAATGAGATGCTCCCCACCAGGGACTGGGTGAAGCCGGGCCCGGTCAGACAGACAGACAGACAGATAGTCGGGAACGGGAGAGCTTATATGACTACTTATATGAATTAAATGAGATGCTCCCCACCAGGGACTGGGTGAAGCCGGGCCGGGTCAGCCAGACAGACAGACAAACAAGCAGACAGACTGATAGATAGATAGATCCCCTCCAGGGCCTGGGCGAAGCCGGGCCGGGTCAGCTAGTATATATATATATATATCTTGTAACACAAAAATCACAATATACAAAACACTGATCAGACCAGTTGTGCTGTATGGCTCTGAAACCTGGAGTACAATGAAAGGAGATGAAGCCTAGTTACAAACCTTTGAGAACAAAGTTTTAAGATGCATCTTTGTACCCATTAGGGATACACAAAGTGGAGAGTGGAAAAGAAGAAGTAACAAAGACATTTATGATCTGTTTAAGTCCCCGCTAATCACTGGTATCACGAAGGCTAATAGACTACAATGGCTGGGGCATATAGAGAGAATGGAAGATAATAGGGAAACAAAACTCGCTTACACTCAGGAAATCAATTGCCATAGACCCCAAGGTAGACAAGAAGACGGTTGAGAGATAATACATATACAGACCTACAAGCACTTGGAATCAACGACTGGCAAGAGAAGGTCCACCAGAGAGACGAATGGAGACGAATTGTATCTGCAGCAAAGAACCTCAACGGCTCGGAACACTGTAGAAGAAGAAGAAGAAGAAGAAGAAGAAGAAGAAGAAGAAGAAGAAGAAGAAGAAGAAGAAGAAGAAGAAGAAGAAGAAGAAGAAGAAGAAGAATATATCATTATTGTTACAATTTTTCTAACATCTCACATTATTAGTAACACTGTCATGTTCCTTGTGCAATCTTCTTTAATTTGATATATAATACAATATATCTATCATTCTAACAATTTTTAAAGCATTATTGTGACACACCACTACTTTCAATTTTCTGCCATCAATTTCTGTTTGGTCAGGACCCACGTTTTGTTTGGCAGAAAAACAGTTAACCAGAATACAAGTTTAAAGATTTATAAAGATACTATTATTAATATTATGGGAGAGTTTATACATAGTGCGCTATGAATAAACAGATACTTTATACATAGTGAAGTATGAATAAACAGATACTTTATACATAGTGAAGTATGAATAAACAGATACTTTATACATAGTGAAGTATGAATAAACGGATATTTTATATATATAGTTGTAGTAGTATGGCGTTTAAATATCAAGAATAATTTTCCAGATTGGTATCTCCAACACAAATAATTGTGTCCCCAGGCGAGTTCAAGAATTGTTAACTTGTGTTTCTGTACACTTATGTTTACAGGCATCCATCTTTGTTTACATTACCGACCTAATATTTCCTACTATTTATGTCCTGATAATTCTGGTCCAAGCTGACGGTAATATGCGTCACCTCAGAGAGATATGATTAGGCAAATCACCAGGCTTTCGATTGACTGGCCTCATGAATTAACAAATAAACAAGAAAATTCCATGCATATAAAGTGCAGGAAAACCTGGTATATGTGAAGCAGGTTGAAAAGAGAGAGGGGAGAGATAGATAACGAAGATAGTGTGAGAGACAGAGATACGAGAAAGATGTGTTGAAAGACATAAAAAGTGATAAAAACAAGAAAGAAAGAGAGAAGGAGAGAGAGAGATAGAGAAGGAGAGAGAGAGAAGGAGGGAGATAGAGAAGGAGAGAGAGAGATAGAGGAGACAGAGAGAGAGAGAGAGAGAGAGAGAGAGAGAGAGAGAGAGAGAGAGAGAGAGAGAGAGAGAGAGAGAGAGAGAGAGAGAGAGAGAGAGAGAGAGAGAAACTCGTGTTCGGATGGCTAAGCGCCTATCCCAAAGCAACAAAGACAGGACAGATAAAAAAAGAAAGGCAAGTGTGCAGGTTCTTGTGCAGCAAGGTAAAGACACAGGTAACCAACACCTAAAACACGAAAACCCTTGGAAAGATTGTTTGTTGCCTAAAGCGAGATCATCAGACTAGCATTGGTTGATATAAACTTATTTGTCCTTCATTGACCAGGTATCTGTTATGTGGTTACTTCAGTGCACTCTCCAAAGAGTGGGACAGGTCGGGAGATAAACAGTTATCAGTTGGGGTATCTTCATTGACTGGGTTCTACTCAAAATGCTCCCATCCATTCTTACTGCTGGCAGGTCTGTGTTCACAATATGGTTGTTTAGGGAGAACCATGTAACCGATGCCTTTGCAGGGTTGACAGGGGCACTGGCTTCAGCACACCATGAGGAAATCCAATCTAGTTTGCCCTGCATGTCATTGGCAAACGCATGTCTTTCTTGACCCTGTCGATACACGAGAATGTCGTCAGCAAATGACAGAGTCGTACCACTCCCGTCCAACTGTTCTTCATTGATCGGCACCGTATACACGTTGAATAGTACTGGTGACAGTGGTGAACCCTGCGGCAATCCTGGACATATCGTTATCGGCTCAGAAAACCAACTCCCGCATCTTAGAACCAACTTCCTTTGGAGCAGATCTGCAGCTATCCATCGTACAAGGTGAGGGTGCACTTTCAGTCTGAGGAGGGTTTGCATCAAGTGCTCGAAGGATACTCTATTTATGCGTCCTCTAAGTCTATAGCGGCCGCACATGTCTCTTCTCTCACCTGAAATTCTTCGTAAACATCTTGTGCAAAGACCGCCGCATTCAGCCATGACTCTTTGTTACGTATGTATCCTCCAAGTGTGGGCGGGAAGCGGCTGAGTTGTTCCAAGTCACAAGCAAGTCTGTGTGCTACAATTTTCTCCAGCAGCTTGCCAGCAGTTTTCTGCATCGTAATGATTCTGTAGCCGCTTATCTTGGAATAGTCTTTGTTCAGTTTTGGCAGTGGCAGCGGCAGCAAGTAGCTGTGTAGCCATTCCTCTTTGATCTGACCCCTCTGGATACTGGTGTTGAATTCTCTGGCCAGGTCTTCCATGTCATCATCTGACATCACCAGTAGGTCACCATATCAGATGCTGTCTGTGCCTGGGGCGGTGTTAAGTGATTTCTCGAGCATCGCACATATTGTCTCAACTGTAATTATGCATTCTTCATCTGTCCCGACCCCCTCGCACAACTGAGAGAGTGTCGTTGTGGTCCTGTCTGGCAGGCTCGTCTTTCTGGTCAGTCTGCTCTATGTAGCGTGCAAGAAGGGCCTTACCTTTATCCGCATCTGACTTTTTCCATGTGAGGTCTGTGCCTTGAAAGTCTAGAATACCTCTACGTTGTGCAGCACCGTTCATGCTCTTATGGAGGCGCCAGAGATCGCTCGGAGCACATCTTCCTGCAGAACTCATCTAATTTCTCAGCCTTGGCCTGTTTGGCGCAGGATTTGAATAAAGTCATCGTCCTATGGACCTCAGTCTTCAGGTTCACCAACTCAACCTGTGGCATGTTAGCCTTTCTGGCTTTTTGCCAGTCTTTGACAGCCTGCCTCTTTCCCAGCGATGTCTTCTTTACCTCTCCATTCCACCGTGGTGGCTGCAACTATCTTTCTTGTCTCCTGCGGGAGAATGTTAGATTTCTTCTTCTGATCTTGCTTATGGTGTCTTGACCAGTGTTTTCATACGGGAAGGCATTTGTCTTGTTTCCTTGACTCCTGGCCCTGTCTTTCTCGATCAGGATAAGACAAGGGTCGGGAGACAACATACAGGGCACTGCTCCCAGAGAAGAACCCCCTGTCATAGCTCTTAATCCCGTATATCCACGTTCGCTCACTAGTCAATTTTAGTTTGAGCCAGTAAGAAGGTGGTTAATTTAAATAGGAACATCAATATTTTATTTGGCAAATACAATTCACGGTAAACAAAGACATCTATTGGATCCATCGGAATTCATCGATTCCAACACTCGATCACTCCATTCGCTGCCTGGAGGCTGCCTCTCCTCCCCCTCCCCCGGCAGCTTCCGCAGATCCATAGAGCACACTTTATTCACAAGGTTCGAGTTTCTCAGTTCTATATTTTAGTTCCTAATATTTTTTTTTTTAAATTAAAAAGTGCTTCACACCATTAATTGCGGAAGAATTTTTTTTAAAAAGCTGTCTGGCGGGAATTCGAACCTCGAGCTCCAGCGTATCAGACGGACACTCATTACCACTATGCTACTGAGGACTACGAGTTTAATCAACAAAAATGTATAATATAGCCACCACATGTCCCGATGACGTCACATTCGTTAAGTCACGTGACTTAGAAAATCACATGACCAGCCGGGACAGTTTAACTATGTATAAAGGAATACTTTATACATAGTGCGCTATGAATAGACACTTCATTTTTACATAGTGCGCTATGAATAAGAATAGACACTTCGTAATGTTATAGTACAGAACAATTTATTATTTTAGAATTAAGTTATATTTTTATTAACTGTCAATGAAACAATACTGTTAGGCGAGTATTTTCATTTAATCTGCTGCATTTGTCTTGTATTATTGCATCTCTGATTATTGTTCGTCAATAGTGGTGTCTGTGGAAGGCATTTTGTTGGAGACATTCCGACTGGGACACAGTAATGAATAATGGAGAGCTGTGCAGAGAGTGGATCCTGATCAATTTTTTTGTTCAAGATCCCGACACTCAAATGTGAATATCTAAGCTTAGAATTGACGTACAGACATCATTGAGGTACTGTTCGATTTGTATTTTCAAGGCTAATCTATCTGTAGTGAAAGAAAACAATAATAGAACATACCCAATTTGAAAATCATGATCAAACCTGCTACGTCCGGTAATGTTTGCAGCCGTTTCTTTCTAAATAAATAATTAATAATTCAATTCTTCTGTATAACTTGGTTATATTCTAGCAAACCAATCAAACTCCTGAAGACTTTTCCCACTGGTAGAAAGCGGTACGTGAGATATTAAGACGATAGTCAACATCAATAAATTTTGAATGATGTAGTCCAATATTCAACATTTACCAAACTAAATGGTGAGTACGACACTCAATACAGACAAGCCGCCATGTTTCAGGCAACCGCGTATAAAATTAATAAAAACTAAGAACGGAACTCTATAATGGCCAGTCTATCCATCATGTGCCATGCCGATAATCGTGAGCGGTCATGTTCTGTCATCTCATTCGATCACCAGAGTCGTGGATCAGCTCCATGTTCCTGTCTCGACCATGCCACGTGGCCAAGCCATCCAGGTATTTACTTCTCGGTCTTCCCCTTGGTCTCTTCCCTTCGATCTTGCCAGTTGTCACCAAGTTCTCCAATTCATTTCTTCTCATAACATGTCCAAAAGATTTTGACTGCCTACATCTAATGCCTCTAATCAGTTTACGATCTTCATTTGTTTCTTGAAGGACTTGTTTATTGGTTTTTCTGTCTATCCATGGTATTATTTGCATTTTCCTCAAAAACCACATTTCCACAGTCATCAGATGTTTTTCAGCTTGGCTGCTCAATATCCACGCTTCACATCCATATAAAAGTATAGGTTCTATGTAGCACCTCAACACTCTTTTTCTCGTTTCAATTGATATCTTTTTACTGGTCCGTATGTTTTTCATCTTGCAAAATGTTACCTTCGCAATGGCAATTCTTATTCTAATCTCTTCAAGGCATCTCCCATCAGATGTTATGACTGTGCCAAGATAACAGTATTGATTCACTTGTTTAAGAATATTCCCATCTACTCGTATATCACATTGTGGTATTTCCTTCTACCCAGTGACGACCATAATCTGTGTCTTCTTAATATTCAATTCTAACCCTAGTTGTTCACTGTGTGCAACAACCGCATCTACTAAATTTTGCAGGTCCTGTTCATTGTCTGCAATCAAGTCTGTATCATCTGCATATCTAATGTTATTGATGTATCGTTCCCCAATGTTGATTCCTTCTGAAAATATTTTCACTGTACAGGGAAAACAGATCTGGAGATATTACACATCCCTGTCTTATATCTCTTTTAATAGGCTGATATGTACCTACATTGTTATCAATTCTGATGGCAGCTTGTAGTTTCCCATATTTGCTTTAATACAAGTCTAAGGTCTTTTCCACCAATTTGTAGATCTTCAAACATCCTTATCATGTCGACATGTCTCACGTTATCGAAAGCCTTTGTGTAGTCAATAAAGCAAAGATATAGATCTTTGTTTACTTCTATAGAACGTTCAATTACTGTTCTCAGCATATACACAGCATTTACTGTACCCTTGCCTTCTACAAACCCAAATTGTTCTTCTCCTATTTCGGGATGTATTTTCTTCCTGACTCTTTGCATGATAATTCTCAGCAAAATCTTCGTGATGTGACTCATTATACTTATTGTTAGATGGTGATCACATTCCATGGCTCCTGATTTCTTTGGGATTGCAATAAATATAGAATTACATAATTCAGGAGGTGTATCTCCAGTATCGTATATTGCATTCAGCATTCTGGTGACTTGGTCTATTCCATATACTTCTAAAGCATTGATCATTTCTATTGTGATATTATCTATACCCGGGGTATTGCCAGTTTTCATATGGTTGAGAGCATTCTGAACTTCCATCTTCAAAATTGAGGGTCCTTCGTTATTATTCCGATGATAATTTTGTTCTTCTCTTGTATCATCATAAAGGTCTTTCACATAATCTGACCACGCATGTAACATCTGATCTTTTTCTATCATGATTTTGCCATTTTTGGTTTTTAGGCAACCCATTGAGTGTGTGTTCTTTTGTTAGTGATGCCATTAATTCTTTTGTGCATTAATTTGGTATTTCGGGTGTTGTGTTGGTTTTCAATTTCCTTGCAATTTTCCTCAAGCCATGTTTCTTTTGCCTCTGCATAGCTTCCTAATTTTCATGTGAATCTCTTCATATTTCTTATTGTTATATTTGTTATTTCTTCTTACTTCCACGAGTTTTAAGATGTCTTCCATCATCCATTTTTTGCGTTCTGTTTTCTTTATTTTTTGGATGGTTGTTTCCGCAGCTTGGTTGACATATTTCTTTAATATTTCCCATTGGTCACTGACGTCTTGAAATAATATTTCCATATCGGACAATGCACCAAATCTGTTCTTTACCTCTACGTTGAATTTATCTTTTATTTCCTCACGCTTCAGTGCCTGTAGATCAAATTTTGTGTTTCTTGATGGTGAATATTTGACTTTTTTTAAATGTTATATAATGACCAGTAGCATTACCGAAACAATATATAATATAATTGTCATCACCACCACCACCTTTATCATCATCATATTCCACTTTTTGCCGTGAAGCGTTGTGGGGAGGAATAGTTGACGCTCCAGCGCCTGATGGCTGGCACTGGATAGTGTCATTCCGTGTGATTGTACAATGTCTTTGATGTCGTCAATCCATTTTCTTCTCGGGCGTTCTCTTGCTCTAATCCTATTCGCTTTAATGTAGGGCCAGAGCTGGTAGTTGATGGGGTTGCATTCTAACGAGATGGCCAAACCATTTGATCTTCAGTCTTTCAATAAGTTAGTTAGTCGACAGATCATCCTCATTGCACATCGAGCCATTCAGTCCATAAGTGCTCGGATCCCCTCCTTAGCAAATCCCGCAGCGTGTAGCGGCTAACGACACCAGTTCTGTGTTGGTTTATCCGTCTTCTTTGGCTTCACGCGTAGTGTTCTTGTTTGGCCACCCCTCTTTTAATTTGCTTTTCTCGCAGTCTGGCCATGGTTGTAGATTCACAGTCATCACTTGGTTCTCGCAAGTCTCACTTCTCGTAGAGCATTCAGAATGTCAGCCTGGTCCATGGCGTGTCCGCCCTCCACGGTAGCCTTACCTGCGAGCTTGTCAGCCCGCTCACTCCCTTGTACTCCCGCATACCCTTACACGAAGATGAAACTAATCTTAATTCAGTCTTTCAATAAATGTGGCACAAGGTGCTGATCCCACTGTCTGTCTGATAACAACATGTCTTACTCGATCTCAGATTGTAAAGTTGGCAGCTCTCCTCAGGCATCTCATCTCACAGGTGTTGATTTTGCCAAAGTGTGATTTGGATAATGTCCAAGTTGGAGATCTATAGCATAAGGTTGAAGATTGTTGTGAATATGCTCTTTATTATATGTCGTGAGTCTGGTCTTAGTCAGACATGACTGAGCTACCGTATGACAGTAGATGGTACTACCTGCTTTCTGTTAGCGCTGAATGTTGGGCGGCGCTGACTAATCCTGACACCCCACATTGTGCCAACGGCTTCGGACGGAAGGGCACAATTGGGAGGGTACAAGCCTTATCCTAGTGCGAGGAAATGCAACCCAAAGACAAAATGTCATGGTAGGGCAGAACAGGCTTTAAGCCTTGGTTGTTAGCTGGTCTAGGACCGAAACTCCGACAGGCAGACAGATAGAGCATTGCTGATCCGGCAGCTTTTGCAGCTTGTCCAGTTCCAGATGTATAGGTGTTACCTTTCCCCTGGAGTGAACTAGGTAGGGCCGAGAGAGGGATCATGTTGTATGGGCAGCACATGGTCCTATATATTTAGCCAGGCGTTTTGCTATGGGGAGGTGTAACTTCCTCTCTGGTCTTAACCGGGTCTCAGAATCACAGCGAAAGGTAGCAGTTATAGGTTATAAGTCCTTGTAAATTGGGCGCAGACATGGGACGCCACGGGTTACCTCTGACTGGGGCAGACACCCACAGGTATCACTGATCAGCTACTGCTTGCCTCAAGCTGGGCAGCTCCCGGATAATTGGGTGTTGATCCGACACAGCCTGCTTGCTTCAATGGGTGCTTGGGGCTAGGACAAAATCTGAATCGCATACTGTAAAACCAATGCACAAGGTACTATTACAATTAAAAATAATGTTATTTTTTAATTTGTTTTTCCAAAACAAAAAATAAAAAGCATTTATCCTGGAACGTAACAACCATGTGTCCAGGATTTTCCACTGATTTTACGAATATTGACGACGTGAGAAAAATGGCCGTGATTGATGCCGAACTCAATCGTGTTAACATTTGTATTGCTGGCCTGAAGGAGACTTGCCTCGCTGAGGAAGGGTCATTCAGGGAAAACAATTACACCTTTTTATGGAATGGTAGAGGGCAGTCAGAAAAAAGGCAACATGATTTGTGCTTTGCAGTGAAGAATTCGCTACTGGGAATGATTTAATTCCAGCTGGAGGTAAAGAAAGACTATTATCCCTGCGCTTGTCAATATCTTGTGGTTTTGCTACCATTGTCACTGTATATGCACCGACAAGCACTTTCTCTGATGATGTAAAGGATTCATTATATGAGGAGTTAGACCAGTGTTTCCCAATGTGGGGCCCACGCGCCACAGGGGGGCAATTCGATTGTTAAGGGGGGGGGGGGCAATTCGAAAATGGACTCGTCCAGAGTTTAAGTTAACCGTATAGTGACTCTCAGTCGCTACTCGAGCTGGGTAAACGTCCAGTATAAGTAACTTCTGTCCACCATGTTAGTAGCCGTGATTTCATTGTTAGACATTAGAGTTGAACTACTGGTTATACTGGGTCGGCACTAAGCATTTCGCGCTATTTGTTCTTAATGTTTTGCAGTAACGCTCAGCATTACTGTTGGTGTTAATTTGAAATAAGTGTCCATTAAATGAATCCAGAAAAAAAGATGACAAAGACGTTAAAGCTATGCCACTAAGTAACAATACTGTTAGCAGAAGAATAGACGAAATGTGTGAGGATATTGAAACACAACTTTTTGAAAAGCTGATAACAAGAAACTTCTCTGTGCAGATGGATGAATCAACTTTGAGAGACAGTGAAGCCGTACTTATAACTTACGTAAGATATATTGATAAAGATGATTTTGCTGAAGAAATGTTGTTCTGTAAATCATTAGAAAGCACCGCTACCTTCAAAGATATATATAGTAGAGAAAAAGCAGCGGCTGCAGCAGGATATAACAATATGAAATGGAAACAAATAGGTATTTTAAATTTCTCGCTAGTAAGCGAACAAAATTACTTAGATAGATATGAATATCCATCCATCATGTGCTATGCCGGAAAGTGTTGGCGGTCATGACTAGCCATTTCACTCGATCACCAGAGTCATGGATCAGCTCAGTGTTCCTATCTCGACCATGCCATGTTGCCAAGCCATCCAGGTATTTACTTCTCTGTCTTCCCTTCGTCTAGTTCCCTTCGATCTTGCCATTTGTCACCAAGTTCTCCAATTCATTTCTTCTCATAACATGTCCAAAAAAATTTCGACTGTCTACGTTAAATATCTCTGATCAATTTACGATTTTCATTTGTTTCCTGTAGTACTTGGTCATTGGTTTTTCTGCCTGTCCATGGTATTCTTTGCATTATCCTCAGAAACCACATTTCTACAGCCATCAGATGTTTTTCAGCTTGACTGCTCATTGTCCAATAATATATCAATGACTGCTAATTGTCCAATAATATACCAATGAAAGATATAATATTATCTTGTGCTGCAGATGGTGTTCCTAATATGATGGGGAATAAAAAATTCTGCTTAAAATTGATTAAAGATGAGAATCCAGAAATACTTCTTGTGCATTGTGTTATTCATAGGGAAAACCTGGTAGCTAAAAACATTTTGCCTGTTCAAAATGAAGTACTAAATTTAGTTATAAAGTGTATCAATGCCGTTAAGGCTAGTGCCAAATGTGAACGACTCTTCAAGTTATTTTGTGAAGAACAAAATGAAGACCATGTGAGACTTATAATTCACACTGAAGTAAGATGGCTCTCGAAAGGGAACTGCTTGAAAAGATTTATGGAACTATTTGATACTTTTAGTGATTTTTTAAGCGACACACCTGAAATGAAAAATCTGTTAATGGTCGATGGTAAGGCATTTGTGAGTTATTTAGCCAATATCTTTGAAAAACTAATTATATTAAATAAACAACTTCAAGAAACAAATAAAACTCTTGTCAATTCAAAAGCGAAGATATTTGGTTTCATTACCTTAATTGAATTATGTTAGACTTATATTTACAACAAAAATTTTGAAACGTTTCATTGGCTTCAAAAATGTGAAGTGACAGATACCGATATATATATATATATATATATATATATATATATATATATATATATATATATATATATATATATATATATATATATATATATATATATATATATAATATATATATATATATATATATATATATAGCTGACCCGGCCCGGCTTCGCCCAGGCCTGGAGGGGATCTATCTATCTATCAGTCTGTCTGTCTGCTTGTTTGTCTGTCTGTCTGGCTGACCCGGCCCGGCTTCACCCAGTCCCTGGTGGGGAGCATCTCATTTAATTCATATAAGTAGTCATATAAGCTCTCCCGTTCCCGACTATCTGTCTGTCTGTCTGTCTGTCTGACCGGGCCTCGGCTTCACCCAGTCCCTGGTGGGGAGCATCTCATTTAATTCATATACGTAGTCATATAAGCTCTCCCGTTCCCGACTATCTGTTTGTCTGTCTATCTGTCTGTCTGTCTGTCCCGGCCCGGCTTCACCCAGTCCCTGGTGGGGAGCATCTAATTTAATTCATATACGTAGTCATATAAGCTCTCCCGTTCCCGACTGTCTGTCTGTCTATCTGTCTGTCTGACCCGGCCCGGCTTCACCCAGTCCCTGGTGGGGAGCATGTCATTTAATTCATATAAGTAGTCAAATAAGCTTCCGTTCCCGACTATCTGTCTATCTATCTGACCCGGCGTGGTTTCGCCCAGCTCCTGGCGCACAGTAACTTAAAAGAATGTCCTTCCACACACCATTCAATGAAAACTGTAGAAAAAGATGGGTTACAATGTTATGCATTATGCATTATTTTTATGAAAACTTTGAAAATGCCTTAAAGATTATATCATTATTTATTATAACTCATATGCCTGAAAATAACTATAGACAAAGAGTTTAACAATAGTGCAAGTAAGTCCAACAATATGACTATAAAGTATATAGAAATGTTATTAAAAGTTATGCCCCTTGAAATAACTTTTCTAGAGTGAAGTCCCCCTGCTATATAGACATTATATAATGAAAATGGAAAAGTAAATGTTATTAAATAAGTAGAAGATTTTACATTAAGAAATTATTATAGTCGGTTGCACAGGAATGAAAGGAAGACGTGTAGAAAATTTCATCTCAATCGGATGTACCGTTATCGAACGCATCCAATACATAAATACCCACAAACACACAAACATACACTCTGTTTTATATATATATATATATATATATATATATATTATATATATATATATATATATATATATATAACATCTCATCATGTTCCTCTTGTACCTTGCGGTGTCGAGGTGAAGTATAAACTTCGTGAGAGTGCCCGGTTATGGGCTTCGTATATCGACATTCCCATGGATTCTGTTATTCCCTCCGTCCAACGTTTACGTGGTCGGCCTCTTCCTGTTTCCATCTGGTCTGTAGCGCATTGCTTGTTGTGGCATGCTGTTGACTGGTAGCCTACTTGCATGGCCAAACCATTTGACTTGCTGCTTTCTAATAAAATCTAGAGCAGCTTTAACCCCCACTTTAGTCCTGATTCTTCACTTCTGATCTTATCTCTTCTTGATACGTTGAGTATTCTTCTCAGGAACCTCATTTCTGTTGTTGTGATTTTTCTTTTCTCTTTTTCTGTCATTGTCCAGGTTTGGCATTGGTAGCACAGAGTTGGTAGGAAGATTGTGTTGTAAAGTGCTTTCTTAGTAGTTATTGATACATGTTTGTTCTTTAGTATTGGTGCCATTTGTCCAATGAGTTGATTTGCCTTATTGCACCTATTTTCGATCTCGTCTTCTGATCTGCCATTTGATGATATTATACTTCCTAGGTACTTGAAGCTCTTTACTTGTTTCAAGGGATGTTCATTTAGGTGAATTGTTGCTGTTTGTTCTTCTTTAGTTATAGTCATTACCTCTGTTTTGCTTGTGCTAATTTTCATGTTATGTTCCCTACACATTTCGTTTAGACTATTCATGTGGTCTTGTAATTCAGCTTCTGATTTTGCTATTACTATTAGTGCTTGGTCATCCGCAAACAGGAGTTCTCTAATGGTTAGATTTGCAGATGGTTCTTCTTCTGTGTTCTCGTCATGCGGTATTCTTGCGGTATATATATATATATATATATATATATATATATATATATATATATATATATATATATATATATATATATATATATATATATATATATATATATATATGTTATTGTCGATCATCTGAAAATGTTATCAACTGATTTAAAAGAAAGATTTCCTGATTTTAAACAAACTCATTTCCCAACTTGGATGATGCAGCCAATGTTCGTGGATTTGTCTTATATTTCAAATATGCAGTATCAAGAAGAACTCGCAGAAATGCAAAATCATGAGTCAATTAAAACTTTATTTAATATAAAAGGAGCGATGGCATTGCTTTGTGAGGAAACCGAAATCAAATTTCCAAATGTTCAAGAGAACTATTGTTACCATTTCCTTATTCATAATTAGCTGAATGCAGATTTAGTTTCCATAAATGATTTGCTGCTCAAAAAAAAAAAAAAAAAAAAGGAATCGGCTGGATATAACACAACGGGGAGACTTGAGAACGAAGCTAACTCAATTTTAACCTGACATAAAATCTTTTTGCAACAAGCATCATGCTCAAGGATCTCACTAAATTTAAATAATAAATAATTACTAATAATTAAAATAATATAGAAAAATCTTTCATTAAAATTATTTTGTACTTGAATTTCAGTTCTTCTTCTTCTTCTTCTTCTTCTTCTTCTTCTTCTTCTTCTTCTTCTTCTTCTTCTTCTTCTTCTTCTTCAGCGTTCCGAACCATTGAGGTTCTTTGCTGCAGACACAATCCGTCTCCATTCGTCTCTCTGGTGGACCTTCTCTTGCCAGTCGTTAATTCCAAGTGCTTGTAGGTCTGTATATGTAGCTATATCTCTCCACCGCCTTCTTGGTCTACCTCGGGGTCTACGGTCATTTATTTCCTGAGTGTAAGCGAGTTTTGTTTCCCTATTATCTTCCATTCTTTCCTATATGCCCCAGCCATTGTAGTCTATTAGCCTTCATGATACCAGTGATTAGCGGGGGACTTAAACAGATCATAAATGTCTTTGTTACTTCTTCTTTTCCACTCTCCACTTTGTGTATCCCTAATGGGTCCAAAGATGCGTCTTAAAATTTTGTTCTCAGAGGTTTGTAACAAGGCTTCGTCTCCTTTCGTTGTACTCCAGGTTTTCAGAGCCATACAGCACAACTGGTCTGATCAGTGTTTTGTATATTGTGATTTTGGTGTTACGAAGATAGCGCATTTGATTTTAGTAGATGTTGTAGTGCATAGTATAACTTATTTCCAGAGTTGATTCTAGTTTGTATTTCTTCCATCAGCTGGTTCTTCATCATCACACGGAGACAGCATCTGAACATTATTAACTAGAAGTTACCACAGTGCTGACTGTGATACGGATAATTCTTTGGTTGCTGCAAGGGTTAGACTGAGAGTAGTAGTTGTCAGAAGTCGGGGTGGCCACTGCCTAGATGAAAGTATTATTCACTGGCGGGCAACCCCAAATAGTCAGAAACTGACTAGGGACAAAATCTATAGGGCTGAACTACAGATTACGCCCATGAATATCCAACGTACAGCTCCAAGTGGCTCGTAACAAAATGAAATGAGCGGTGCTGAATATTCGCCAAGGAATGGGAAAGAGAAGGTTAGCTAAGATAGATTTTTAAGTCTAAATTTGAGAGTATTGACAACTATCCCAGTACAGGTCTTTCTCCCTGACTGCTCCCTTCCTTGGTGTCTAAGTGAACCCCCACCAATGTACACATACAACACGTATGCACAATTGGAATTAAAAATATACGACAGAACTATGAGTTACAATACTACAACATTTATTTACTAATCATAATAATAGACATCTGATGGTTTTCAAGATGATGATGATGAAATCAAATAACATCTTGATATTGATGAAAAACATTACATAACTTCAATTGTTACTTGAACTATCTGGATCTGTGGTCCAGATCCCCTCTCTCCAGTAGAAAGAAAACAGCTTGCTGGTATTCTGACGCCTGTCAGTCCTGGCACTACCTAGTCGTCACTCCAGTTCTCGAGATCTACACATAGGCGCTCTTTGTGAGAGCTTGAAAGAAAGTCAAGAATGTGTTATATCTAGTTCTACAGCAGTGCAATCCTAAGTAAAACATATCCTAGCACACACATATACAATGACCAGTCTGGCCAAGTTTATCTTCCAGCTCTACTGCGTTCACCATCCTCCTTCTCCCTCCATATCTCTGTCCTACGGTCTTAGTCTGGGACGGGCTTTTCAGTTGTCTCACACGCCTGTAATTATTACATTTCTGCCGTCCCTAATGTCCATGTCGCTAATACCGACATTCTGAGTCGTACAGCCGCTCCGTCCAAAGTTGGTTTAGCAGCTCACAGGGTCGGTAATGGTATCATAATAGTTCCTGATCATCCGGGCTTACAAGCCGTGACCAGTACCTGTGCCAGGTTTTCGTGAATTACCGTGAACGCACGCCCACAATACATTGAAAAGGATTAGCACCATATACCCTATACCAATTGTGGGTAATGTCTGTACCATTACACCTCTGCTTCCAACACAATCGATGGCCAATGTGCCAATGCGCACACAATAGCATAACACCAATTTATTCTTAGTGAGATACCATATAACAAATCACATAAAATAAACCTAAGGTATGCGAATACAAAATGGCATATACGGCTATTCTTACCTACATTGTATAATGCAAAAAAAAGTAAGTAATATCCTTATCTACAACAAACTGGGAAACATAGTTTCCATATATGTTACAGACTAAATAAATGTTTGCCGAGTGCATATCAAGAGTATAACAACACTGATGCATACGGCAATTCAAATATATCAAACCTCCAATACTTTAACATAATAGCATTATGCAAAGTTAGTAACAATATTGTTTACATAAATATGAGACATAGAAACAATACTCAGAGCAGTCCCTACTTAGCCACTGCTGTGGTAAGAATTAAAGAAATAGTCAGTTGACTATATTCTGTACAACAAATGCACACACCAACAGACAACTAGGCTAGTTTACAAAGAACTAACAAGCATCTATCACGACACCTCAAGTATATCTAGACAAGATCTGCCTTCCATAAGTTTCTACTTCTCAGAAGAGTAACACTTAAAGCACAATGATATTGAGCACAGAACTTAAAAAGAACACTCAAGTAACCTACGACAATGATAGTTCTTGCAATAACCTAGATCAGATATAGACTGAAAATCAGTACATACATCTAAAAGACTTGACTAGTTACTAAGAAATAACTTTCCTAGTGGAGTCTACCAACATCAGAATCATACATATGCCTACAAAACACTGAGTTGGTTGCCTCACCTGTTCTGAAGTCAATCATTTTCTGACTTGAAACTTACAAACCTAGCTTATTTATCTCTATCCCAAATGCCATTAACATTCCTCCAGTCTGCTCTAATTGCCTTATCAGATCTGTTTCACACATTCCTACAGGGCAGACACATTATCTCCCAGCATGTCAGTCATAAATCTTTCTGCATGCACACTAGCCCTCACACCTGTAAGTCTGACAATTTTTAGCCCCCTGAGTCTTATCAGTGATTTCACACCTTTCACCTCTAGTCTGTTTCAGATGGAGGTCAGACATCGCGGTTGGGCGATTTCCTAGCTCTGCTTATCAGGTGTCATGCAAAGGAACAATTAGGTTCTCATGGTCAGCTGCCAGTTTACAACTCTGTTGGTAACCTGGTTTGCTTGCTTCATGTCTGGTGGGTTTAATTACACACTCCACTGAGTCTGCCCTCCAGTCTGGCTGGATTGATAACCTCTGGGGGTGACCTGTACTGGTGTCAAATTAAATTTCCCATACAGACAGCCATCTGTAGTGGTTTGTAATCTTGCGTCATGTGAAACGTCTTATACATGCTTATAGAGAAAGCAGTCCATCAAAAGTGAACCGAAAATTGTTCTGGGCTGTAAAGGCTTCATTTCATGACAGTAGTACAGGACTGAAACATGGATTAAATCAGAGGATATACAAAGAACAAAGAAGCATCATACTTAAGCATAAACTTTAAAAAGTAAAGATGGCCAGTATAATTTATTGTCGTGGTATGGCATAGTGAAATTCATTGTTAAGGTGTGGGTTAGTGGAGGAGTAACTAGTTAAGTGCTTCCGATCGTTGATAAGGAGTTAGGGGTTATAGATCGGCAATGAAAACAGTAAAATGGTAAAGATGGTAGGTAGTACTCATTGTAGTGTGAATGACTTAGTGTCATTCGTTGTTAAGGAGTAGGTGCTTGTAGGAATAGCTAGATAACTGCTTCAGATCATTGTTAAGTGAAGGTCGTGGGGCGGAGTGGCGAGATAATTACGTCTGTTCCTTGGTAAGATCCAGGGTGATCGAGCAGAGGAGTGGGTAAATAAAAGCATGGCCTACCACTGACACATCCAACTCATAATTGCGGCTTCTGTCATCAGACGACCTAGAATATATTTGCTATATGTCTATTGTAAAGTTGTCCACTGTTTATTATAAAGGTGGTTACTAATATCTGTAGTGGCTGTGACATAAACATTATCATCGTACCATTGGTGCTGTTAGAAAACAATCCTCGGCCTCGGGCTGTATGACAGTGTACATCCAGGACACGTGGGTAATGGCTACAACCGGTCAAAGTGGTCGTTGTTTCCTGTTGCAAGCATATGGATACATCCCGGAAAAGTGGGTAATGCTTACAGCTGGTCAAAGATGGCGTTGCATCCTGTCACATGTGTAAGGGTACGGTGTTCTGTTGACTGTCAAACCAGGGGACCTTACTCGTGATGACCACCATATACGGGAGTGTTTATGTGCCTTTCTCAACAGGGCGTCGGAAGTTTAAAATGGTCTCCCTTTTCTCACTTTTCTATGTCCGCGTCATCCTATGGTAACCAAGTAACAGCAAAGAACATGAAACTACTACGAACAAGGCATCTATACACCACAAGGTAGTCTCGAGTTAGTATACGCAACCATAACCAGTTCAGCCCAGTGTCCGACTAACTCTTTCTCATAGACATAGAGGAGAGATGTGAGCACCTATTCCAGTCAGGGAAGGCGTACCTTTTACTTAACAGCTAGCGAGCCATACACTGATGATTGTTTAGCTCATTTTATCACCTGTATAATATTACACACGAACACAACTAGCTGTCCCGGCTCAATCTTAGATGTCTCATGTAACATGACATATCATGAGCTAGCTGTCATGACCAGTGAAGTTATCATGTCTCAAGCAGACATTTATACTTTCATTAACTCTTCAGGCTGTCCATATGGGTCTTTTCATTTTTCCACAGAAACACATCTCATAGGCCAATATATGTTTTTCAATGTGTCTGCTCATTGCCACGTTTCACATCCAGACATAAGTACAGATTCTATGTAACACCTCAACATTCAAATAAGAAAATATGTTAGCCAAAATAGAAAACTTGTTGGCCAAATACAGAAATATATCGAACATTATAGAAAGTAGGAAAAATGGTAACCAAACTAATTAAACATGGTGATCAAAATAGGAAACATCTCGACCAAATGTATAACAATTATGAAAATACGTTAGCCAAAATAAGATAAAGTGGTGACCAAATCCAGAAATATCTCCATGAAACTTACAGAAAGTAAGAAAATGTGTATGCCAAATGGAAAAAGGTTGACCAAATACAGAAATATCTCGATGAAAATTATAAAAACTAGGTCGGAAAATGTTAACTGAATTAAGAAATATTTCAACCACATGTATAAAAAGTAAGAAAAGTTGTTAACCAAAGGGGTAAAATATTAATCAGGTACAGAAATATCATGTCCAAACTTATAAAAACAAGAAAATATGTTAACTAAAATGATAATATGGTTGGCAAACGAAGAAATATGTTGACCAAACTTATGAAAAGTGGGACACTTCGTTAACCAAATGTGAAAAAATATCAACCAAACTGAGAAATATTTCAAGTAAATTTATTTTTTAAAAAGTAGGAAAATTTATCATCCAAAATGGGACAAAAGATCAGCCAAATACAGAAATATCTCAACAAAACTTATAAATAGTAGGAAACAATATTGGCCAAGTGAGAAATACCTCATCCAAATTTATAAAAAGTAGGAAAATGTGTTAGCCAAATTGGGAAAATATTTGAATAACGAAGACACAAACAATAGATTGCACGATTTATTGCCTGGCATATTTCGCTGCATCTCGTCAGGTACATACTGCAGAAATCACACAACTTACGTGAATTAACTAGATAAATCCTTCAAGTTGAAATATACACATATTTGCACAGTGAATGTCAATTATCTACCACGGTAATTTTAAGCTGACTAACATGTCTTTCTGTTTGCACAATTCTGGCTTGCGTTGATTGATCATAATTGCTTCTGCAAACTTTAACAAGCGAGTATTTTGTGTGTTAAACAACACGCGAAAGGCAGTGTCTCTGTCCACCACATGGCCGCTTTCGATAATGTGCCTACCAAATGAAAATGCCGGGAGCTTCCGGTGTGTCGGCCCACGAGGCTAGCATCTTCCTGTGTGTTGTATCTTGTTGACCCATTGAGGTATGTGTTCTGACACTCGTTTGTTAAGCTGTCTCTCTGTTCTACCAATGTAGAAGGCCTGGCATCTACATGTGAATTGGTAAATACAATTGTTTGTGGCGTACAGAGGGACAGGCTCTTTGACTGCTGGTGTAGGAATCGGTACGGTTTTATATCTAATGACTGGAATTGCAGCACAAAATGTTCGGCCTACTGCTGTAGTAAGCCGGTCTTGTAGACGTTGCATTACGTATCCCCTCGAAAGGTTAGCTGGATGAATACCTTGAGTTTAGGGACTGTAGTTACGTCTGGTTTTGGTTTGGGCTGTTGGCAGTGGCGCTTTATAAATCCTGTGGAGTACCCATTCAGGTTTAAGACATTCTTCAGAGTTTCAAATTCCTCTGTCAGTGTGACCTGGGTGCATATCTTTCTAGCACAGTCAAACAGGGTCCGTACTAAGCCCCGTTTGTACTGGACAGGTGTGAAGCTCTGAAAATTTAGGTATTGGCCAGTCCATGTTCCTTTGCGATGCACCGATCTTTGAATTGTGCCGTCTGCTCTACGTCTCTTTAGAATATCTAGGAACGGCAACGCTTCGTTGTGTTCGTGTTCCGTAGATAGAGAGATGTTTTTATGCGTCTTGTTCATTGTGGCCTGGAACGATATTGCTTGTAGCTCGTCTGTGGTGATAATTAGTATATCGTCCACGTAGCGAAGGTAAAAGGCCAAGTTGTTAATGTCTGGGATCTCTTTTCTTCTAAATGTGCCATGAAGATGTCCGCTGGGAAAATATGTTCAAACTAAGAAACATGTCGACCAAAGTAAGAAAATAAGTGAAACAAAGTAATTGAAATGTTGGGTAAATACAGAAATATGTCAACCAAATGTATAAATATCTCCGCCAAACTTATAAAACATAGGAAACTGTGTTGGCCAAATGTAAAAAAATGTCAACCAGACTTATAAATATCACCGCCGAGCTTATGAAAAGTAAGAAACTTTGTTAACCAAATGTGAAAAAATGTCGACCAGACTTATAAATATCACCGCTGAGCTTATGAAAAGTAGAAACTGTGTTAACCAAATGTGAAAAATTTCGACCACACTTATAAATATTACCGCCGAGCTTATGAAAAGTAGGAAACTTTGTTAACCAAATGTGAAAATATATCGACTGAATACAGAAATATCTCAAATAAATTTATGAAAAGTAGGAAAATGTGTTAATCAAATGGGACAATTATTGATCAAGTAAAGAAATGTCATATCCAAATTTATAAAAAGGTAGGAAAAGGTTGGTTAATGTAATGAGAAATATTTTGACCAAGTGAAGTAAAAATTACACCAAACGTATACAAATTAGGAAAATTTGTTAACCTAATGAGAAAACATTGTTGGCCAAGTAAAGACAGATTTTCACAAAACTTATGAAAAGTTGGAACATTTGTTAACCAAACGGGGGAAAATATGGGCTAAGGTAAGAAATATGTCGACCGAAGTAAGAATATATGTTAGCCAAATGGGGAAAAATGGTGGCCAAAACAAGAAACATCTCAACCAAACCTATAAATATCTCATCTAAACTTATAAAAGATAGGGGAAATGTTGCTTCTGTAGTTATGCCAAACGTGTCTTGAACTTTTATATTAAAAGCCATTTCACAAGAGATAATCGTCAAAGTCAGCACTTTCCCTCTTTTACATTACCGAAAGCTTCAACTTATCAGTCCAGAGTATCTGCTAAAGAAGCACTTATACAAATTAGTCACTCATCTCTCCACACTCTTGGTTTTTTCTTTCTAACACAAAGTGTCTCTGTCTTTCATAGACAGCTTCGCAACTTTTCTATGTCACAGCACCAAGAACTCCAAACCTATGTGTGTTTATTTATGTAACTGTCTCAGTGCCTCAATGGGTTTCCCAATTTATTTCCTGTGTAATACATGTACAACATTAGAACCGAAAAATCATTTATCTTCTTTAAATGTTTGTTAATACTCGATACAGCATTTCGGTCCAATGTGTTTGTGTGTTTGTTATTTGACCTATGCTGGTTTAATATAAATTATGAGACCTATGGTGCTATCTCAATGGTTTGATACAAATTCTGCCCGTATTCCATAATTGTAGGGTTATGTGTATGATAGACATGACTAATGAAGACACCTTTTTTGGAGTGTCTATTTGGTCATGCGTCGTTCCTGCAGTGAGGCGCTGTCATCATATGGAGGTGACAGGTTTGAATCCCGGTCGGTAACTATAGCTTTCAAATTTTATGTTGTTTAGTCCGTCCTCTAGTCTCTACATTCTTCTTCTCCTTCTGTGAGTACCAAATAATACTATGTGTGTTTATTTATGTAACTGTCTCAGTGGCCTCAATGGTTTCCCCAATTTATTTCCTGTGTAATACTATAAAACCACATCTCCAAAGCTTCCAGGGATTTTGATATGTTGAAGAATTATGAAACTATGGTACATTGCATCAAATCTATTTTTCAAAGTTGCAAAACTATAAACCACAAGACAACTAAAACATATCCTACACATTTGCAGTGTCCTGTATCATACTGGTTGAACAAAATATCTATAAGCAATAAAGATAACAAAATAAACATTACACATTAATGTTTATACCAATAATTTATTTCATTTCATTAATACTGTTTTCACACAGTTAAGACAATATATGTGAAAGTGAATTCAAGACAATAGACATCTGTAATAATATTACCAATTAAATGTCTTTCTCAAAATACCATTAAAACATAAATTCTAAAGAATTTCTCTAATGAATTTCACCAGAATTATCATCAATATGACATTGTGTAAGAACTGAGGTAATGTAGAGACAAAACACTCATCACAATTACCATGATATTTACAATAAGGTTTGAGATTTTATAACAACACAATGATTTTCGTCTTCTTACATTCTAGAATATCAACATGAATGTTAATCTGAATATGTCTGACATGTGTCAGATTTATATTTATGCATATCTGGTAGAGGCTGATTAAGAAAGTAGGAGAGCTGTTGAAACATAGCTATATTTATTTGTTTCATTCTCATCATCATCTCATCTGGTTCCTCTTGTAACTTGCGGTATCGAGGTGAAGCATAAACAGCATGGGAATGCCCGTCTAAGGACTTTATATATCAAGATTCCCATGGATGTGTCAGTGCTTGGTACCCACTCCTACCACACCTGTCCTTTACAGTTTTTGCAAACTATTATGAATGATATCAATCAGCATTACAGATCAATGCAAGGCCACCATGCTGCCATACATTGTGTCCTGACATGTTAGAGAGTCAGCCAAATGCATTCTTGTTGGCACCGATACACTAGGCAGTTCTGTGGGTTATGGTCAGCGGCCATTATGTCTGTCACATGGACACTGATCCATAGTAGCAATGTTTAACTTGTTGAAGACGTGATACCTGAGTCGAGTGTAGACCATGTGAAGTCTGAAGATTATTACTGGTTCTTTCTGTGAAGATCATGGTATGGGTTGTTGTCATGATGTCTTGGATAACTTTTCCATCTGTTTTGTGTCTTTCTAGATTTGACAACTGTAGATGATGCTCCACAAATATCGCACATGTATGGTGACTCTCCAGTATGTATTCTCCTATGTTGTATTAGATTTCTATTATATGCAAATGAAGCCTTACAAATATTCATCATCATCATCATCATCATCAAGTGCCCTGCCAGCTGGCGTAGGTGTTCATGTCTCTCCCCAGATCTCGGTTTTTGGTGTTCTGGATCAACACCACCGATGATATTTCTCCATGCCACCGTCTCAGTCCAACCAGCATAATTTATCTTGATCGACCTCTGTCTCTATTCCTCTTGAGCGTTTCAGTTGCCACAATGTTCTCCAATGTCTCTCTTCTCATCACATGGCCAAAGAAAGCTGTTTGTCTCTTTCTTATTGCTGTATATAATGTTCTAGTTTCATTAGCCTCTTTCTGGCAATCGTTGTTAGTTACTCTGGCAATCCAAGGAATTCGCAACATTCGTATTAAAAAACACATCTCTGTTGCTTCTAAGTTCTTCCCAATTTGTTCATTTACATTCCAAATTCGCTGCCATACAGCAAAACTGGTTCTATATAGCATTTTAGCACTCTCTTTCTTACATTCATTGATAGCGACTTATTGCATAAGATACTCTTCATTTTCTGAAATGCAGTCTTTGCCTGCCCTATTCTGCTCTTAATCTCTGTTTTACATCTTCCATCTGATGTTATAAGTGCCCCTAGGTATTTAAAATTATCCACTTGGTTGAGAATTTTCCCTTCTATTTCTATGTCACATTTTGGTGTCCCCATTTTCTTTGATATCACCATTGTTACCGTTTTCTTGATATTAAAGGAGAGTCCTTTCTATGCACTCTCTGTTACTGCAATGTCCAATAATTGTTGTAGGTCTGTTGCAATATCCGCCACCAATACTGTGTCATCTGCATAGCGTATATTGTTTATATTATATCCTCCGATTAGTATTCCTGGCTTCTCTTTGATCTCTCTCATTATTACTTCGCTATATAGTGAGAAGAGATCGGGTGACAAGACACACCCCTGTCGTACTCCTAGCTTTAACTGTTCGTAACTACCCTCTTTATTTCCCATTTTAATTGCTGCTACTTGGTTCCAGTATATATTCTTTATTATTCGTAAATCATTCCCATCAATGTTGATATCTTCCAACATTTTAATCAGCTCATCATGTTTTAACTTTATCAAATGCCTTAGTATATAATCTATGAAGCATAAATATATGTCTCTCTGTTTCAGTGTTTCTCTATTGACTTTTCTATTAGTGTTCGTAATATATACCTCATTGGCACCTTTCCGTCTTGACAGACGATAGTTTGGTATATTGTGCTTCAAAAAGGCTTAATAACTACGAACCATGGCGGTGGCGAGTGTGGCTGGTAAGGCCAATTCTTGCTGCAAATGTTTGCCCACAGTAGATGCATGTGAAAACATGGTCATTTCCACCATTGTGCACCATCTTACGTCTCTCACGCTCTGTGTGTGCTTTATCTGCAATAGTTTTCTCTTTTATCTTTATTCCATTTCTGATGTTTGCCCTCCATGCAACACGTTCAGTGGCGACTTGCTCCCAATGTGCATTATCTATGCCTGTTTCAATCATGTCCCGCTTACACACATCTTTGTATCGTAGTAGAGGCCGACCCTGAGATCTCCTACCCGTCTGTAATTCACCAAAAAAGATGTCCTTTGGTATTCTACCATCATCCATCCTCCTAACATGTCCTATCCATCTAAGTCTACGAAGACTGAGCATGGAATACACCGTCACACAACCTGATCTTTCCAATACTTCAGTATTTGTGATTTTGTCTTGCCACTTAATACCAAGTATTCTTCGCAGACACCGCATATGAAAGCTGTTTAAACGTTTCTCTTGGCGTGAGTAAGTTGTCCAGGTTTCACTACCATAAAGAAGAGTACTAAGGACACAGGCTTGGTAGACGAGGACTTTTGTTTTGGCAGTAAGCTTCCTGTTCTCTCAGACTCTTTTTCTTAACCTGTTCATTGTTGTTGCTGCCTTACCAATCCGGATGTTGATTTCCTGATCTAGGGATAATTTGCTATTTACCATTGATCCTAGATATGTAAAATGGTCTACTATCTCCAGTTCGGCGTCGTCAATAAAGATTGATGGTACACCATGTGCACCTTGTGACATAATCTGTGTCTTATATATATATATATATATATATATATATATATATATATATATATATATATATATATATATATATATATATATATATATATATATTGCATTGTTTGTACCCTTTCCTTTCATATAACCATTTGTTCTTCACTAATTTCCATTTTTATTTTCTTTCTTGTTTCTCATTATAATTCTGAGTAGAAGCTTAGTGACATGGTTTATGAGGTTAATTGTACGAATATCTTCACATTCAATTGCTCCTGCTCTCTTTGGTATTGCTATAAATACAGATTTTACCATATCGCTCGGTAAATATCCACCGTTGTAAATGTCATTCAGCATTTTGGTTAATATATCTACCCCAAATTCTCTCAATACTTCTAATTCTTCTATTGTGGTTTCATCTGGCCCAGCTGTTTTTCCTTTCTTCATATGTTTCATAGCGTCAGCGACTTCTTCTTTTAGAATAGGTGGGCCTTCTAATTTACTTTCTTCTGTTAATTCTTCCCTTTCTCCATTATATAATTCTCTTACATACTCATTCCACCTCTTCATTATAGCACCTTCCTCCAATAATAGCTTTCCTGTTTTTGATTTCAAACACCCTGTGTTTATTCTTATTTTTCTTCCTGTGAGCTAACTGATTTGTCTGTGCATACTTTTTTGATCTTTAATGGAATTTAATTCAATTTGTTTGCATTGCTCGTTTAACCAACTTTCTTTTGCCTTCACACATTTATCTCTTATTTCTTTATTTATCTTAGCATACTCTTGCTTGTCATTTTTATTCTGTTTCCTTTTGTCCATCAGCATTAAGATTTCTTCATTCATCCATTTGTTCTTAGCTTTTTGGCTTCTCTCCGGTAATATTTCTTTGCTAGTTTGATGAATTGAGTCCCTTAACATTTCCTATTGTTCAATTATACTCTATATTTTAGCTATTGCATTGTACCTATTTGTCACAGTCACTCTGTATTGTTCTCGAATTTCTTTATCTACTTTCAGAACCTCTTTGTTAAGTCTCAGGTTCTTAACCATTTTTTCCCTCTCTGTAATCTTACTTTTATTTGTACACATAGTGGTACATGATCACTATTACCGTCAGCACCAGGCATTGTCTTTACATTAATTAATGCATTTCTAAATCTTTTATTAATAAGTTATGTAGTCAATTTGGTTGTGTATTTTCATATCAGGGCTTTTTCATGTGCATAGTCGTCTTTTATGGTGTTTAAACCACGTGTTTCCAATTATCATATCATTAATATTTACCCATTCTGTTAGTTTCTCTCCTCGTTCATTTCTTGTACCCAAACCATATTTCCCCACTATATCCTCTATGTTTCCCTTTCCTACTTATGCATTAAAATCTCCCAGTATTATTTTTATTTTTTGTGATCCAATTTGAGCTATTGCCATTTCTATTTCATCGTAAAACTGTTGTATTTCTTCTTCACTACTGCTTGTTGTTGGTGCATATACTTGTATAATATTTATATCTTTTTTATTTATTATATTATATTATATTATATTATATTATATTATTATTATATTTACATATTTAAAGACAAAATGTCATGACAGGGCAGACCAGGCCCTAAGCCTTGGTTGGCGACTGGTCTAGGATCGAAGCTCCGACAGGCGGACAGTTAGAGCATTACTTTGCTGATCCGGCAGCTTCTGCAGCTTCTCTTGTTCCAGATGTAGGGGTGTTACCTTTCCTCTGGAGTGAACTAGGCAGGCAGAGAGAGGGATCATGCTGCATGGGCAACACATGATCTCTATATTTTAGCCAGGGCTTTGTGCTATGGAGAGGCAATAACTCCATCCCTGGTCTTAACTGGTCTCGGAATCAAAGCGAGAGGCAACTGTTACGGGTTATAAGTCCTTGTCAGTTGGCGTAGACATGGGGCGCCACGCGTTGCCTCTGACGGTGGGAGACACCTACAGGTGTCACTGATCAGCTACCGCCCGCCTCAAGCTGGGCAGTCCCCGGCCAATTGGGTGCTGATCCGCCACAGCCTGCTTACTTCAATGGGTGCTTGGGGCTAGGACAAAATCTGATTCGCAGGCTGTAAAACCAATGCACCAGGTACTAATAAAAATTAAAAACAGAAACCTCAAGCCAAGGCTTGCAACCTGGAACGTGAGAACCATGTGTCCAGGATTTTACACTGACTTGACCAATATTGACGATGTGATAAAAACGGCTGTGATCGATGCCGAACTCAATCGTCTTAACATTGATATTGCTGGCCTGCAGAAGACTCGCCTCACTGAGGAAGGGTCACTCAGGGAAAACAATTACACCTTTTTCTGGAAGGGTAGAGGGCAGGCAGAAAAAAGGCAACACGGTGTGGGCTTTGCAGTGAAGAATTCGCTACTGGGAATGATTGAAATTCCAGCAGGAGGAAATGAAAGAATATTATCCCTGCGCTTGGCAACCTCTTGTGGGTTTGCCACCATTATTACTGCATATGCACCGACACTCGATTCCTCTGATGATGTGAAGGATTCGTTCTATGAGGAGTTAGACTCCGTGATCAAGGCAGTTCCAAAATCTGACTACATTTATATGCTCGGTGATTTCAATGCTCGTGTGGGCAAGGACTCGAGTTCATGGCCAGTGTGCCTTGGAAAATACAACATCGGTCGCATGAATGAAAATGGGCAAAGGCTGTTGGAGCATTGCACCAGTAATGACCTATGTATTACAAACTCCTTTTTTTAAACAAAAGAGATGCATAAGGTCACATGGAAACATCCAAGATCCGGCCGGCACCAGCTGGACTTCATCATCACACGGAGACAACATCTGAACCATATATCATTGACTCGAAGTTACCACAGTGCTGACTGTGATACGGATCATTCTTTGGTTGTTGCAAGGGTTAGACTGAGAACAAAGAGAATCTACACAGCTAAACACAACTCTAGCCCCAGGATTAATATTATTAACACCCACGATCCAGATAAGTGTTTTCAGTTTCAACAGCAACTTGAAGACGCTTTCACTGATACACCAGAAAATTGTACAGTAAATGAAAAGTGGGGTCAAATTAAGGAAACTCTTTATAAGACTGCCGTAGGGGTTTATGGCACTGTGGATCATAAGAGGCAGGACTGGTTTGCGGCAAACAGCGAGACTCTTCAGCCCTTGATTGATAAGAAGAAGAAAGCTCTCTTAAGAAACAAGGAAAGACCAACGCGTAACACTCTGAGTGAGCTAAGGCAAGCTAGGAAGGATGTGCAAAAGGCTGCAAGGCAGTGTGCAAATGATTATTGGATCAAGTTATGTGAGTCCATTAAAATCGCAAGTGATAAGGGAAACATAAGAAGAATGTATGAAGGAATAAAGAAAGCCTGTGGTCCAGTGATCAAAAGAAGTGCACCATTGAAAACCTTGACTGGAGAAATCATCACTGATAAGAAACAGCAGATGGACAGATGGGTAGAGCACTATTTGGAGCTTTACTCAAGTGAGACCAAACTAGCGGATGATGCCCTCAACGCCATAGAGGCTCTACCAACTCTTGACCACCTGGACACACTTCCCACCATAACAGAAGTTAAGTGTGCTATAAATGACCTTGCATCTGGCAAGGCTCCAGGTAAGGATGGGATTCCAATAGAGGTTATCAGGAGTGGGCAGGACACACTCACTCTACAGATCCACCAGCTAATAGAGCTATGCTGGCGTAAAGGACAAGTCCCACAGGATTTCAAAGATTCAAGCATCATAACACTGTACAAGAACAAGGGCGATCGGAACGACTGCAACAACTATAGGGGTATCTCACTTCTGTGTATTGTTGGAAAAGTATTTGCCAGAATTGTTCTGCGCAGACTTCAAGTCCTAGGAGATCAAGCCTACCTCGAATCACAGTGTGGCTTTCGACAGAACCAGTCTACCACTGATATGATATTCTCATTGCGACAAATGCAAGAAAAATGCCGTTAACAGAATCAACCACTGTTTATTGCCTTCATCGACCTCACAAAGGCATTTGATTTCGTCAGTCGTGAGGGTCTGTTCAAGGCACTAAAGAAGATTGGCTGTCCACAAACTCTTCTGTCCATTGTGGAATCGTTCCACACAGGCATGAAGGGTATAATCAAGTTTGATGGTGCAACTTCTGAAGAATTTGAAATCAACAGTGGAGTTAAGCAAGGTTGTGTACTAGCTCCCACCCTCTTTGGAATATACTTTTCACTTCTGCTGAAATATGCCTTTCGTGATCAGGATGGTGGTATATACATTCACTCACGCTCAGATGGTGGCCTCTACAATGCTCAGAGATTGAAGGCTAAGACCAAAATTAGGAGGGTACTGATCAGAGAGTTGCTTTTTGCAGATGATGCTGCAGTTACGACCCACTCTGAGGAAGAATTGCAATGTCTACTATCTGCATTCTCCAATGCTTGTTCTGAATTTGGTTTAACAATTAGCAAAAAGAAGACACAGATTATATCACAAGGGGCACATGGGGTACCATCAATCTTTATTGACGACGCCGAACTAGAGATAGTAGACCATTTTACATATCTAGGATCAATGGTAAGTAGCAAATTATCCCTAGATCAGGAAATCAACATCCGGATTGGTAAGGCAGCAACAACAATGAACAGGTTAAGAAAACGAGTCTGGGAGAACAGGAAGCTTACTGCCAAACCAAAAGTCCTCGTCTACCAAGCCTGTGTCCTTAGTACTGTTCTTTATGGCAGTGAAACCTGGACAACTTACTCACACCAAGAGAAAAATTTAAACAGCTTTCATTTGCGGTGTCTGCGAAGAATTCTTGGTATTAAGTGCAAGACAAAATCACAAATACTGAAGTATTGGAAAGATCAGGTTGTGTGACAGTTTATTCCATGCTCAGTCTTCGTAGACTTAGATGGATAGGACATCTTAGGAGGATGGATGATGGTAGAATACCAAAGGATATCTTTTTTGGTGAATTACAGATGGGTAAGAGATCTCAGGGTCGGCCTCTACTTCGATACAAAGATGTGTGTAAGCGGGACATGATTGATACAGGCATTAATAATGCACATTGGGAGCAAGTCACCGCTGAACGTGTTGCATGGAGGGCAAATATCAGAAATGGAATAAAGACAAAGGAAAAAGTTATTGCAGATAGATCACACACCGAGCGTTTGAGACGTAAGATAGTGCATGATGGTGGAAATGACCACGTGTTCACATGCACCCACTGTGAACGGACATTTACAGCGCAAATTAGCCTTATCAGTCACACTCGCTACCGCCATAGTCAAAAGTTATGCCTTTTTAAAGCACAAACTATCGTCTGTCAAGACGGCAAGGTGCCAATGAATGATTTACATCTATTGGTTTGCCTTTGATTTTGACCATTATATCTCTATCTGAAATACACCAGTATTCATTCACAGATTTTGCTGCTTTTTCATCAAATATTATTCCTACACCTTTTTCATGTGTGTCCCCTACAGAATAAATCATTGTGTGTTTGTCGGTTATAATTTTGCCAGATCCCTTCCATCTCATCTCACTTATGCATAGTTTATTCATTTTCATGTTTTCCATTTCTCTTAGAACATTGTTTACCTTTCCTAGCTCATTTTATGTCCTAACATTCCATGTTCCTACTCTAAATTTATTTAGTTTAGTTCTAGTTTTAGTTTTGCCATCAGTAGCTGGATGACGGTCTGGTGTCACCTGTGGCTCAAGACTGTCCCTACCGGACGAGGATGTCGTAAGATAGCCATTAACGTCGTTCACTATTTCTTAAATGTGTGTCGCCATGAAATCTTGGGAAGATAATGTGATTGTTTCCCCTTACCTTCCACATTCACATAGTGGTAGTTTAACTCTGCATTTGAAAGCCATTTCCGACTGTCAGGACAAGTGAGTGTCCTGCTCTGCTCAGCTGTAGAGGTGTCCACTTATTCCGGTGCATACTCGGTCCCCAGAGCTGTGTTAGCCACACCGTAGTGTGTTTCCATCCTCTACCGCGGGGAGGTGCAGCTGGGATTTTCCCTTCATAAAGTTATGGTCTATGACCAAACCTCTCCAGTACTTTTTAGAGGACACTTGTCTATTACATCGTGTTATTTCTTTCTTCCTAGTGACGACCAGAATCTGTGTCTTCTTCTTTCAAGTTAACTTTAACCCCAGCTGTTCACGGTGTGCAACAGCCGCATCAACCAACTGTTGCAGGTATTGCTTATTGTCTGCAATCAATACAGAACCATCAATCATAACTCTTGTTAATGATATTCTGTCCCAAAATGATGATTCCGCTCATATCTTTTAAATGTTCTAAAACAGTGGTTCCCAAGCTTTTCAAGCAGAGGGCCATATCTACTATTTTCGGTAGTTAAGCGGGCCACAACGTTGTAAAGTTATAAAAGTCGTGCAATATCATTCTTACCTTTCTTAACTTTCATCAACAAAATTCTAAAACTTTAAAGGCAGTCAGTGTCAGTACTACACTGCGGTCATTATTTTGGTTTAAAATCAAAAGTTCATTTAACAATAAATTTTAAATCAATTTCGAAAATCGCTATTAATGTAATTAATTTACAATTGTAACTGTTCTTCATAATCAGTTACTTAAGTTAATGATGCCAGTTTATCAATGTCTGGGCACAAATCTGTCAGTGCCCAAAGTCAAAAGCGCAGCTAGGTTACTTTCAGTGAGTCTGGAACTTATCTTGTTTTTTATAACAGCCATTGCGAAAAATGACTGCTCGCAACTGTAAATCAAACCAAAACGACAAATGTATCTCTGGGCGAATGAACGCAAGTGTTCAAATTGTTCGACAGACAATAGTCGCCAGAATGAAATCGTATGATCAGCTGAAGGTTGCGAACTGAACAGGCGCATCGATAATATCTGAACATAACAACCAATTATCGCACGCCGACGGGCGCTCAGAGTGCATTTTTTGAAATTATTAAAATATATTATTTTAAATAACGAGGCCTCGCGTGCCACTTACTAACAGCTGGCGGGCCACATGTGGCCCACGGGCCGTAGTTTGGGAACCTCTGTTCTAAAATATTATCACTGAGGGAATGTATAACATCTGCCCTGAGTCAATCAATCAATCAGGTGCCGTCTCCACTATGAAGGTTGGCTGCAATGGATCTCCACCACTGTCTGTCTCTCGCCTTGACTGTACATTCTGTCAGGCTGATGTTCGTCCATCTCTTGATGTTATCTTCCCACTTGTATCGTTGTCTACCTCTTCCTCGCTTGCCCTCAGTCATGCCTTCTAGTATGGTTTTTATAAGAGTATCATGTCTTTTAACGTGGCCAAAATATTCCGCTTGCCTCCTCTTTATTTCTTTCATCAACTCTCTCTTCATTCCCAGTTCTTCTAGAACCTTTGCATTTGATTGTTTCTGTTTCCATAAAATACGACATATTCGTCGGTATATCCACATCTCCAGGGCTTCTATGTGACTTTCTAGTTGCTTGTTCAATGTCCAGGCTTCCGCGCCATATAGTAGTGTTGAATATACGTAGCATTTGTACCAGCCGGTCTCCTCTGTCTAGGGTTGCCAGACGTCCGGCAAAGAGACGACATGTCCCCCTTTTTCTTTTTTAGCCTAATGTCCTCCGCCCGGCAGGCAAAGCTAAAAGTCTTTAAAATGTCCCGCTTTTAAAAATATTTTATGTTATCATTTTTTATGTATTGTTGTTACAACATGCAATGTATCTACACTCTATCGTGTGTTTACATTCTTTATTAAAACCCATTGCTTAATAATATTTATTTAATAGGCTTTGGATGTTCTGCACAAATGCATCCAACACGGCGCAGATTTAATGCAGATTGACGTTGAATCTATTGTCTTGAGGATATTCTATTACTTTTCTATATACACTGTCAGAACAGAAACTTTAAAGGATTTGTGTGACTATGTCAACATTAACTATCAGCAACTTCTCCATTACTCTAAAACTAGATGGCTCAGTTTGTTTCCAGGTGTTGAGAGGCTGTTGAGGCTGTTTACTACTTTGAAAGAATATTTTCTTTCTGTAAACCAACCATCTGTTATGATAAATAATTTATTGGCAGCTATTGTAATAAAATTGTACTGATTGTGGGTTTAATCTGGAACGATTTAAATGAAACATTCAATATGTCCTCCTTTTTGTCTTATTATGTCCTCCTTTTGGTACCCATGTATGTGGCAACCCTACCCCTGTCGTTTCTGTTTCCCATACCATGTTGCTCTACTATCTGCTTATATTTATTGTTTCCAACTTTTGCGTTCATGTCTCCCATGACAATTAAGACCCCTGATTATTTTACAACTTTCAGTGTTTGTTGTAGGTTTTCATAATATTCTTCTAGCTGTTCACTTTTCACATTGGGCAGTGGGGAGCATTTTGTGTGATATTCACTGGCACAGGAACGGAGCATAATGGGGACGACCCGTTGCTGTGAAGTTGGAACTGCGACTAACTAACTAACTAACTTCTAGCTGTTCATCACTACAATCAGTTGTTGGAGCATATGTCTGAAGAATTACTATGTTGAACGGTCTTGCCTTAATTTTGAGAAGTATCATCCTGTCTTTATGAGTCCAGAATCCACTAATATTTCTCTCTAAATTCGCTTTATTAAAATTCCTACTCCTCTCTCGTGATAATCTCCTCCTGAGTTCATGAATACGTAATCTTCTCTCCTTATATAACTTGTATCTGTCTATCTTGTTTCAGATACGCCTAAGATATCCAAATTCATGTTCCTTGCTCCGGCAATAAAGTTATCAAACTTCCCTGCTTGATATAGGGTGCATACGTTATACGTACCAATTCTGAGACTTCTCCTTCTACTTTTCAGGTAGGTATTGTCAGAAGAATTTGGGATGCATTCGTCATTATGCACTTCCTTATTCACTATAGGAGTTGTCTATATTTAAAACAGGCTCATCTCCAGGGGGCCAAGAATTACTCGTATCGCTTTTTTCTTGTTGTTGAATTACCATTGCTGTCTTTGGGATATTACATGATGAGGTCCCAATCTCTTCCACGATGGCCAGTCATGTTCACTATCGTGTCCTGAACACGTCTCATGTGTCCCACACACTCTGCTGTTTTGCTTTCGAGGCCGTTGATCTATTTAGATTCATATGCCTTCTCCGCCATCTCAGTCTTTCTCTAACCCTAGTTGTTCACTGTGCGCAACAACCGCATCTATCAACTGTTGTGGGTGCTGCTTATTGTCTGCAACCAATACAGTCCATCAATCATACCTACTGTTAATGATATTACGAAACAAATGATAGGTATAATATATGTCCTGAGTAGCAGAACTATATTAGTGAAAGTGCAGGCATAGATTTTAAATGTAGTAACTGCAACCTCTTTATACTTTCCGGTTGTAATGTGGTGGTGGTTGTTGTTCCACTAAGCTTTAGCACATTAGATTGGTTGTCTATTATCATTCAATCAGATCAGAGACCAAGATAGCAGCTGTCATTTCCCAAGACAAATAACAGCGTGAAGAAGTTTGTGAGCTTCCAGAAAGTAGAGTTGTACCAAATCCGAACAAAGCACAAAGAGACAAGCAATTACAAGTAAGTCACTAAAGTAAAGGACCTTTAAAGATGCCAGGAGGTGTAATGAGTTTATGGTGTTAGCTCCACAATTTATAGACCAATCAGCACTCGATGGGTGATGTGGTCAATATCAAGTGGGCTGCCTTTACTTCCCAAGACATTTCCTGCTGCCTGTTTTAGGATGGTTGACTGTGGAGACCAGGTCAATTGTTTTAAAAAATGTACTTATGTGTATTCAAATACATGATCACTGTGCCAGCAGGCAAGCATGCTGGTCACTTCACTGCCATGGCTACCAACCACCACTAAAAACACCTTATTTTATTGTAAGAGAACACTTGTAATAGAAAGCTGATCAAATACAAGTTTGCCAAGTGACATCTGTTACAACAGCCTTGCCAGTCACACTCCAAGAGAACAGTGTTTTGAAAATCCCAACAGATGAAACTTAAATATTCAAGGAATATTAACCTGCAACAAATCAAAATCACTTCAAGTTATGTTACCTGTCATTACCAGTTTAAAGAACAAAGTCCTTTAATATTTAAATATTGAGCACAACCCACTACTGGCAACGCTGATCGTATTCTGGTATGAACCTAAGGCCTATCCACGTCAACATATAAGCACTATACTCGAGTTTCGCTCTCGTTGAGCTCGTCAGCAGTGCATATCCCTGACCGGATCCGGAAACAAGCCCCGGATGACTGGCGTGTGAAGCGGGTGTGTAACCACGCGGCACACGCCAAATTATCATAACAGAATATTACAACGTTACCCATCGCAGGCTATGCTCAAGATTGCCCAATCACCGTGACTGACGTCCGTCAGTCCGACACACCTGCGATGGGTAACGTAATATTCTGTTATGATAATTTGGCATGTCCAGCATGTGCCGCGTGGTTAGTCACCCGCTTCACACGCCAGTGATCCGGGGCTTGTTTCCGGATCAGGTCAGGGATATGCACTGCTGACGAGCTCAAACGAGAGCGAAACTCGAGTATAGTGCTTCTATGTTGACGAGGATAGGCCTTAGATTCATACCAGAATACGATCAGCGTTGCCAGTAGTGGGTTGTGCTCAATATTTAAATTTCAAATCCCGAAACAACCAAATAATCGGTTTGATTATTGCTCACTGGATTTTGGAAGGCCTGGTGTTCCTTGCCAGTGAGAGGTCCTGATCGTTCGGGTCCACATCGATTGGGTCCACATCGATTGACGGACATCAGTCGCCGCAATTGGGCAATTTTGAGCATAGCCTGCGATAGGTAACGTTGTAATAATCTGTTATAATTTGGCGTGTCCAGCGTATGCCGCGTGGTTACACATCTGCTTCACACGCCAGTGATCCGAGGCTTGTTTCCGGTCAGGGATATGCAGTGCTGACGAGCTCAAACGAGAGCGAAACTCGAGTATAGTGCTTCCATGTTGACGTGGATAGGTCTTAGGTTCATACCAGAATACGATCAGTGGTGCCAGTAGTGGGTTGTGCTCAATATTTAAATTTCAAATCCCGAAAAAACCAAATAATCCTTTAATATTATCTCCACCCCAATAAGTGAACCAAAGACATTTTAATCAGCCACTGGTCTCAGAGCCACTCAGCTTTAGCATAATAAACAGCGAACAAAAGAAGAAAAAGATGCATGGTCAACAAACTTTATTTGTTTACTTTGCAAATGTCATTAATTGTACTATTATTCATAGTGGTGTATTACATTAATGTCTGTTACAAAGAATAACAATTTCTAGTTTATTACACAAGAGCACACAACTCGGGATATTCCATTACAGTTAAACACGGTTATCTAAAAGTTAAACCAGTGAATTGTGAAATATGATCAAGTAAACTATGAAAACAGTTTCATATGTACACCAGAAAAGAACACAAACACAAAGCAAACAAATGTTACACTTATTCATGAAAACCCTGGTCAGCTCAGTCGGCATCACTGTTTCCCTGTCAGACTGTGGCTGTAACAGTTGCTAAAGTGCACGTGATAGACTAGTGTGGCAAGTGTATATACATAGTATGTAGTATATACACTATACACAAATGGTTTACACTGGCTGTTAGGGCAGGGAAGACCGGCCAAGCAACCATAGTTGGCCACCATCACCTTCATTGAGTTATCTACCAGAGATATTTTGGCACATGCTTTGTGGCTGTTCCTGTCAAGATCACTGTGATAGCCTGTTCACTGTGATACCCCATCATTAGAGACTAACAAGTGTTGAGTAAAGAGGAACACAACAACCATAAACATCACATCCGTGAAAGTCAAGTCAAGGACCAGCTCTCACACCATGAGCTGTACTGGGTATATGGTGCTAGCCCCATATTTTTAGACCAATTGACATTCAATGGGAGATATGGTTGATTTGTTAAAGCACACAGTTATAATTATGGCATATTTTAGAGCTTAAGTTTGAATTAAACAGAAATCAAAATTAATATACTTCTATAATTTAAACACAGAAGCCACAAACAATATGTTGTCCAATTTATTGCCTGGCATATTTCGCTGCATCTCACCAGGTCTATATTGCAGAGTTAAATATCATATGAAGTGAATAAACGAATTATACTAGGGCTGAAATACTTAAAACACAGTCACTGATATTGTTTGAATGTGGAGCATCAGTTTTACCCATGGTAATGCACAAATTTAAAATGAAGTCTTTCTGTTGTGCTGTCATTTGTGGGGGGTCATCAGTCTCAGTGAACGTCCCATAGTATTACATTGTGACAGCGAGCCAATATACCAGTAGCATCAGGCATTGGCACCTTGCAGTTTGAAAGACGATAGTTTTAACACAGTGCTTCAAAAAGGCATAATAACTACAATGTATGGCGGGCAAATGTGACTGATCAGTCAATTTGCGCTGTAAATGTTTGTCCACAGTAGATGCATGTGAAAATATGGTCATTTTCGCTATCATGCACCATCTTACATCTCACAACTCAGTATGTGACCTACCTGAAATAATTTCCCCTCTGTCTTTATTCCATTTCTGATATTTGCCCCATGAAACACGTTCAGCGGCGACTTGCTCCCAATGGGCATTATAAATGCCTATATCAATCATGTCCCGCTTACACAAAGATTTGTATCGTAGTAGAGGCCGACCCTAAATCTCTTACCCTCTGTTTTTCCCCAAAAAAAGATGTCCTTTGGTATTCTACCTCATCCTAACTTTCCTATCCATCTGAATTTATGAACACTGAGCAGGGAATAAACTGTCACATAACCTGATCTTTCCAATACTTGAGCGTTTGTAATTTTGTCTTGCCGCTTATACCAAGTATTCTTCAAAAAACACTACAATAAAAACTGTTTAAATGTTTTTCTGGTGTGAGTAATTTTCCAGGCTTCACTGCCATAAAGAAGAGTACTAAGAACACGGGCTTGATAGACAAGGACTTTTGGTTTTGCAGTAAGCTTCCTGTTCTCCCAGACTCTGTTTGTTAACTTGTTCATTGTTACTGCTGCCCTACCAATTCTGATGTTGATTTCCTGATCTAGGGATAATTTGCTATTTACCTCTGATCCTAAATATGTAAAATTGTCTACTATCTCCAGTTCGAGCATCGTCAATAAAGATTGATGATACTCCATGTTCACTTGTGACATAATCTGTGTCTTCTTTTTGCTAATTAAACCAATTCAGAACAAGCCATTGGAGAATGCAGATAGTAGCATAATTCTTCCCCATAGTTGGTTGTAATTGCAGCATCATCTGCAAACAGCATCTCTCTGATCAGTACCCTCCTAATTTTTGTCTTGGCTTCCAATCTCTGGGGACTGTAGAGGCCACCATCTGAGCAGGAGTGAATGTATATACCACCATCCTGATCTCAAAAGACTATTTCAGTAGAAGTGAAGCAGGTCCGCATGGTCGAATAGATAAAAACGGTGTTCTTAAACATCTGGTGTGCTGATGCCGAGGTTAGAGGTTCATTCCCTACATCGGACAGCTGGACTAAAATGTTGACCTGTCGTCCTTGACGTGGGGACGTTAATTACAGTACCTCTGAAGTCGGAGTGGTTTGCCTGATGGCGAGGGACACCGTTGATAGGGAAAGCTATCCCACATGCAAAAATTCAGTCCAGCACTGCTATAATAAAAAATGTGTGTATGGACTACGCTTGAGTTCAAAGCGAGCGAGCAAGCACAAAAACAAACAAAAAATAGAAGTGAAAAGTATATTCCAAAGAGAGTGGGAGCTAGTACACAACCTTGATTAACTCCACTCTTGATTTCAAAATCTTCTGAAGTTGCATCATCAAACTTTATTATACCTTTTGTTCTGTGTGGAACGATTCCACAGTGGACAGAAGAGTTGATGGGCAGCCAATCTTTTTTAGTCTTGAACAGACACTTACGACTGACCAAATCAAATGCCTTTGTAACCTGTGGTGAAACTGTCTATGCCAATTGACATGAACTTATACGCCCAACTGCTACCTCTCGCTTTGGTTCAGAGACCAGTTAAGACCAGGGATGGAGATATACCTCCCCATAGTACAAAGCCTGGGCTGAACTATAGAGACCATATATGCAGCATGATCCCTTTCTCAGCCTGCCTTGTTCACTCCACAGGATAGGTAACACCAATACATCGGGAACAAAACAAGCTACAGAAGCTGCCAGATCAGTAAAGCAATGCACTGACTGTCCGCCTGTCGGAGCTTTGATTCTAGACCAGCTGTCAAAGAATGCTTAGGGCCTGTCCTGCCCTGCCGTGACATTTTGTCTTTAGGTTGCATTTCCTTGCACCAGGATGAGGCTTGTACCCTCCCAATTGTGATCCTCTGCCCGAAGCTGTTGGCACAATTTGGGGTGTCAGGTTTAGTAAGCTCCACCCCACATTCGGCGCTAATAGAAAACAGGTTGTACCATCTGCTGTCATATGGTAGCTCAGTCATATATGACTAAAACCTGACAAGATTATAAATTACAACTATCAGAAAGAGACAATAGCATTGTTGAGTATTGTGATGAGAAGCGGGAAAGCATTGTGATGACCGAAATGATCAGTGGAAAAAGAGATATGGGCAGAGAGAGAGAGAGAGAGATGATGCTGGATGGACTGTATGGTAACATTGAGAAATATTATCAGCAGAGTTTATCCTGAATAGGGACAGAGATCTGAGGAGATACAGGAACACCTATGGTAGTTGGCAGGGCACATGCTGATGATGTCTCATATGTTTCTTCAGATTACAAGTCCGAGTAAAAGAGGCACCACAGTCATCACACTTGTAAGATTTTTCTCCTGCATATGTTCTTTTATGTTTCCTTAGACTGCCACCTTGAGTAAAAGAGGCACCACAATCATCACACTTGTAAGGTTTTTCTCCTGTATGTGTTCTTTTATGTTGCCTTAAAGCGCCAGCTTGAGTAAAAGAAGCACCCACAATCAGCACACTTGTAAGGTTTTTCTCCTGTATGTGTTCTTTTATGTTGTCTTAGATTGCCAGCTTGAGTAAAAGAAGCACCACAATCATCACACTTGTAAGGTTTTGTCTCCTGTATGTGTTATTTTATGTTGCCTTAGACTGCCAGCTCGAGTAAAAGAAGCACCACAATCATCACACTTGTAAGGTTTCTCTCCTGTATGTGTTCCTCTTGTGGGTCTTCATATAGAACCAGCTCGAGTAAAAAGAAGCACCACATATATCACACATGTAATGTTTCTCTCCTGTATGTGTTTGCGTATGTCTCTTAACACTTCCAGCTTCAGTAAAAGAAGCACCACAATCATCACACTTGTAAGGTTTTTCTCCTGTATGTGTTCTCTTATGTTTCTGCAGATTGCCAGCTTCAGTAAAACAAGCACCACACATAGCCCACTTGTAAGGTTTTTCTCCTGTATGTCTTCTCTTATGTTTCTGCAGATCACCACCTCCAGTAAAAGAAGCACCACACATTTCACACTTGTAAGGTTTTTCTCCTGTATGTGTTCTCTTATGTTTCCGCAGATTGCCAGCTTCAGTAAAAGAAGCATCACACATATCACACATGTAAGGTTTCTCTCCTGTATGTGTTTCTATTATGTACCCTCAGACTGCTAGCTTCAATAAAAGAAGCACCACACATACCACACTTGTAAGGTTTTTCTCCTGTATGTGTTCTCTTGTGTCTCGTAAGGTGGCCACCTACAGTAAAAGAAGCACCACAAATATCACACTTGTAAGGTTTTTCTCCTGTATGTGTTCTTTTATGTACCCTTAGACCGCTATCTTCAGTAAAAGAAGCACCACAAATATCACACTTGTAAGGCTTTTCTCCTGTATGTCTGCTCTTGTGTCTTTTCAGACTGCCATCTCCAATAAAAGAAGCACCACAAATATCACACTTGTAAGGTTTTTCTCCTGTGTGTGTTCTCATATGATACTTCAAATTGCCAAATTGAGTAAAAGAAGCACCACAGTCATCACACTTGTAAGATTTATCTCCTGCATGTGCTCTCTTGTGATTCATGTTTATCTGACACTCTAGATGGTCATCTTAAATCAAAAGACTGTCCCATTCATTACATTTGTTTGGCATCATTTCAGTATGTGTTCTCTTAATTTGAACTAGAAACATCAGACAAGTCTCCCGTGTGAGTTCTTTGAGAGCTATAACTGGCATAATCAAACATGTCATCAAGAGACTTTGCAAAGCTCTGTGTATGCTTTTCTTCTGTTTCTTTATTTTGCTGTTGACAAATCTCAATAGCAAGATATAGTTTACTGTTTGCATTAATCACAATAGAGATACTTTCTGAGATTTGACAACAATTTTCATGTTTTACGGCTGTTCTCAACCATTCTTGATTCTGAATTGATGTGTTCTGTCCTTTCTTCAATGATGCTACCCCCTGCTATGTCTACTATTTTACTGAATCTGTGACCTATTCTCACACAGAACATCCAATAGTTCTTGTTTGACAACCTTCATGTCTATGCTGTCATTTGTCCACTTTTGTGAATGAGCTTGTATGGAGTGGTAAGGACTCCATGCAGATTAAGAGTGTATTTCTGAAACACACCAAAGTAAATTAATATTCCAGAAAATGAAAAAAAAAATATACCAGGTATTTATTATGAACAGATGTGTGTATGTGTAATCAAGCAGGCACACATTACAGCTATAGACAGTCAATTTCAAGTAAACACAAGAAGAAGAAAAAGAATGAATAATGTGCTCATGTATGATCTACGCTGATGTATGATCTAAGCTGATGTATGATCTAGGCTGATGTATGATCTAGGCTGATGTATGATCTATGCTGATGTATGATCTAGGCTGATGTATGGTCTACGTGGATGTATGATCTAGGCTGATGTATGGTCTACGTGGATGTATGATCTAGGCTGATGTATGGTCTACGCGGATGTATGATCTAGGCTGATGTATGGTCTACGTGGATGTATGATCTAGGCTGATGTATAGTCTAGGCTGATGTATGATCTAGGCTGATGTATGGTCTAGGCTGATGTATGATCTAGGCTGATGTATGATCTAGGCTGATGTATGATCTAGGCTGATGTATGGTCTACGCGGATGTATGATCTAGGCTGATGTATGGTCTACGCGGATGTATGATCTAGGCTGATGTATGATCTAGGCTGATGTATGATCTAGGCTGATGTATGGTCTATGCGGATGTATGATCTAAGCTGATGTATGATCTAAGCTGCTGTATGATCTAAGCTGCTGTATGATCTAAGCTGATGTATGATCTAGCTGCTGTATGATCTAAGCTGATGTATGATCTAAGCTGCTGTATGATCTAAGCTGATGTATGATCTTAGCTGCTGTATGATCTAAGCTGCTGTATGATCTGAGCTGATGTATGATCTAAGCTGATGTATGATCTAAGCTGCTGTATGATCTAAGCTGCTGTATGATCTAAGCTGCTGTATGATCTAAGCTGATGTATGATCTAAGCTGATGTATGATCTAAGCTGATGTATGATCTAAGCTGATGTATGATCTAAGCTGATGTATGATCTAAGCTGATGTATGATCTAAGCTGATGTATGATCTAAGCTGATGTATGATCTAAGCTGATGTATGATCTAAGCTGATGTATGATCTAGCTGATGTATGATCTAAGCTGATGTATGATCTAAGCTGATGTATGATCCAAGCCGATGTATGATCTAAGCTGATGTATGATCTAGGATGATGTATGATCTAGGATGATGTATGATCTAAGGCTGATGTATGATCTAAGCTGATGTATGATCTAAGCTGATGTATGATCTAAGCTGATGTATGATCTAAGCTGATGTATGATCTAAGCTGATGTATGATCTAGGCTGATGTATGATCTAGGCTGATGTATGATCTAGGATGATGTATGATCTAAGGCTGATGTATGATCTAAGGCTGATGTATGATCTAGGCTGATGTATGATCTAGGCTGATGTATGATCTAAGCTGATGTATGATCTAGGCTGATGTATGATCTAAGCTGATGTATGATCTAGGCTGATGTATGATCTAAGCTGATGTATGATCTAAGCTGATGTATGATCTAAGCTGATGTATGATCTAGGCTGATGTATGATCTAGGCTGATGTATGATCTAAGCTGATGTATGATCTAAGCTGATGTATGATCTAAGCTGATGTATGATCTAGGCTGATGTATGATCTAAGCTGATGTATGATCTAAGCTGATGTATGATCTAGGCTGATGTATGATCTAAGCTGATGTATGATCTAAGGCTGATGTATGATCTAAGCTGATGTATGATCTAAGGCTGATGTATGATCTAAGGCTGATGTATGATCTAGGCTGATGTATGATCTAAGCTGATGTATGATCTAGGCTGATGTATGATCTAGCTGATGTATGATCTAGGCTGATGTATGATCTAAGCTGATGTATGATCTAGCTGATGTATGATCTAAGCTGATGTATGATCTAGGCTGATGTATGATCTAGCTGATGTATGATCTAGGCTGATGTATGATCTAAGCTGATGTATGATCTAAGGCTGATGTATGATCTAAGCTGATGTATGATCTAAGGCTGATGTATGATCTAAGCTGATGTATGATCTAGGCTGATGTATGATCTAAGGCTGATGTATGATCTAGGCTGATGTATGATCTAAGCTGATGTATGATCTAAGCTGATGTATGATCTAAGCTGATGTATGATCTAGGCTGATGTATGATCTAAGGCTGATGTATGATCTAGGCTGATGTATGATCTAGCTGATGTATGATCTAAGCTGGATGTATGATCTAAGCTGATGTATGATCTAGGCTGATGTATGATCTAGCTGATGTATGATCTAGGCTGATGTATGATCTAGGCTGATGTATGATCTATGGCTGATGTATGATCTAAGCTGATGTATGATCTAGGCTGATGTATGATCTAGGCTGATGTATGATCTAGGCTGATGTATGATCTAGGCTGATGTATGATCTAGGCTGATGTATGATCTAGGCTGATGTATGATCTAGGCTGATGTATGATCTAGGCTGATGTATGATCTAGGCTGATGTATGATCTAAGGTGATGTATGATCTAAGCTGATGTATGATCTAGCTGATGTATGATCTAGGCTGATGTATGATCTAGGCTGATGTATGATCTAAGCTGATGTATGATCTAGGCTGATGTATGATCTAAGCTGATGTATGATCTAGGCTGATGTATGATCTAGGTTGATGTATGATCTAAGCTGATGTATGATCTAAGCTTGATGTATGATCTAAGGCTGATGTATGATCTAGGCTGATGTATGATCTAGGCTGATGTTATGATCTAGGCTGATGTATGATCTAAGCTGATGTATGATCTAGCTGATGTAGTGATCTAAGCTGATGTATGATCTAGGCTGATGTATGATCTAAGCTGATGTATGATCTAGGCTGATGTATGATATAGGCTGATGTAGGGATAGAAAGGCTGATGTATGATCTAGGCTGATGGATGATCTAGGCTGATGTATGATCTAAGCTGATGTATGATCTAGGCTGATGTATGATCTAGCTGATGTCTGATCTAGTATGATGTATGATCTAGCTGATGTATGATCTAAGCTGCTGATGATATAGCTGATGTATGATCTAAGCTGATGTAGGATCTAGGCTGATGTATGATCTAAGCTGATGTATATCTAGGCTGATGTATGGTCTACGCGGATGTATGATCTAGGCTGATGCATGGTCTACGCGGATGTATGATCTACGTGGATGTATGATCTAGGCTGATGTATGATGTAGGCTGATGTATGATCTAGGCTGATTAATGTTCTACGCGGATGTATGATCTAGGCTGATGTATGATCTACACGGATGTATGATCTAGGCTGATGTATGATCTAGGCTGATGTATGGTCTACGCGGATGTATGATCTAGGCTGATGTATGGTCTACGCGGATGTATGATCTAGGCTGATGTATGGTCTACGTGGATGTATGATCTACGTGGATGTATGATCTAGGCTGATGTATGATGTAGGCTGATGTATGATCTAGGCTGATGTATGATCTAGGCTGATTAATGTTCTACGCGGATGTATGATCTAGGCTGATGTATGATCTACACGGATGTATGATCTAGGCTGATGTATGGTCTACGCGGATGTATGATCTAGGCTGATGTATGGTCTACGCGGATGTATGATCTAGGCTGATGTATGATGTAGGCTGATGTATGATCTAGGCTGATGTAACATCTAAGTTCAGGTATGCTCTAATCTGATCTAAATTTGTGATGATCTAAGCTGATGTATGTTGTTAGCTGATGCGCGCATGAGCACGCATGCACACACACACACATATTTTTTTTTCGCCCGCTCGCTTTGAACTCAAATATAGTCCATTCACACTATTTATAGTAGTGATGGACTGAATTTCTTGTGTGAATTATCTTTCCCTAATAATAGTGTCCCTTGCCATCAGGCGAACCAACTCCGACTTCAGAGGTACTTGTAATTTACGTCCCCAAGTCAATGATGACAGGTCAACACTTTAGTCCAGTTGTCTGGTGTAGGGGTTGAACTGCTAACCTCGGCAGCAGCACACCGGATGTTTCAGAACACGCGTTCTTATCCATTAGACCATGCTGACCTATACATTTATATTCAAAGGCATTTATGCGCTGTTCAGCGTGTTTAGTACGTGTTATGGTCTCGCAGGCGTACTTTGCAATGGGAAAGATGAATGCTCTTAAAAATCAAATTTTTGTAGTTCTATCTGTCCCCCTCCTCAATTTATTCAGTTGTTTTAGTTTTTGAAGAGCGAAAGATATTCTTTTTTAAATTTCCTTCATTGTGTCTCCATTGCAGGTAATTAATGACCCAAGATATTCAGATTGTTCCACCACCTCCAATTTTTCCTCATTAACATATATTTCTTTCTCCATATTATTTTTACCTGTACGCATTATCTTAGTTTTTGCTATGTTCAGATATAGATTGTGATTTTCACTATTATTTTGGGTTGAGGTTCTTAGTTTTTCTATACCATTCTAGATGTTTCTAGTTTCTCTGCGGTTTCAACTACTAGTTTCAAGATGGCGACGAACGGTCAGGTTGTTTTGTGATTGTTAACTTTTTCGCGTAGGAGATGGATTTATTCATCTCTTGTGTGTAATTTGTGTGCCAGGATGTAAAACCAGGAGTTTCTACCCAAGATCTGCGCCGATGCTACGGAGTTTCGTGCATCGAGCGAAGCAATCCTTGAGTGAATTTTTAGCAGCATGTGTGGTTTCTGTAGTTTTCGATTTTTCAACATGGCGGAACAACGAGGCTGCCGGGCAGGCAGAAAGCGACAAGGTAAGTGTGGTGGTTTAAGATGTTTTAGACTCAAGTGTCACTGTCTGGGACTTAGGAATATCCGTATTCTGTATTGGAACTGCGCCAGCATAAAACAACGGGGCACTATTTTAGAAACCCTGGTTTACAGGAATGACATTGTAGGGAGACGAGACTGGGTGATCAGCTACTCTGAATTGCCGGCTTCAAATGTTTCTACAACAGACGACATCTGGGAATGGCGATTCTCGTTCGCGCAGCATGGTGGCGTCAGAGCTAGACATGTCCAGTTGGGACAGTGATGATATACAAATACAGGCGTTAAGAGTTCAATCCAGTCTACCATTCGTGTTGGTTAATGTTTATGCCCGCAGAAGTGGCAGTGCTTAGTGACATATTAGATCACGAAGAGAAATGTTATTTTCTGTGGCGATTTCAATGCTAAAGGCAGATCATGGGGAAATATTTCCTCCAACACAATGGGGAGGAGCTCGAGACTGCACTTGAAACCATTGACCTGGTTTGTATCAACAGTGGCTGTTGTCACCAGGACACGCAAAGCCGTCCAGCGATGAGGACAGTGCTATTGTTCTGGCGCTGGTTTCATTTTCACTCACGACAGGTGTAGATGGGATTGTCCTAGGACACCACGACAGCGACCACCACCCTTGCAGCAATATTGGTGGAGAAAGGCCAGAACCAGGCAGCACAAGCTAAGCGGTAAAGACTTATCACCAATATGATTTCCGGCAAGGCCGTGGTGAGTAAAAATAGACGTGATAAGCGCCGAAAGCTTTCAGGGCAGGAAAAAAAAGCTGGGAAGCAGTCACCTTGGTGGAATTTCAAGGTGGAGGAAGGCCTTGGGTGGATAAGTTTAGGGCTGTAAGGAGATGGCAAAATGCCAAGAAGAACAGAGCTGGCCATCCAAGTCCCTGCATGCACTTAGAAAGAGAGATTCACGCAAAAGTAAGCTGTTTAAAAAAACTGGTCAAGGTGGTTAAAAAGCGAAAAATGTGCAGAGGTGTGTCAAAGAGTAAGCACAGACAAGTCACTGAAATTGTTCTGGCGGACTACATAAAAGCATGAGTGGGTAGTCAAGAATAAGAGCATTTCTGACTTTCAAGGTGCTGACCTCATCTGGCAGAGGACTGACGAGGACAAGGGCAAAGCCCTCTTTGAACGCTATCTAGAGCAGAGCAACCAGAAAGACATGAGAGGCCGAAATCTTGCCAAGGCGGTCACCTCAGACAGGTGCAAGGCCCAGAACACTTCGGATGAAGACACAGTAACAGTAAAGAATCAAGGCTGTGCTTCGACGATCAAAATACAGCGCTCCAGGGCCTTGATGGCATAAGATACGATGACATCAACTAGGTTGTACCGACAACGAGCTAGAGAAACTAGCAGACATGTACAGCAACAGTATAGGGAGTGCTAGCATCAAGAGGAGTGGTACACAGCTGTCTAATTCCCTTGCTGAAGCCTGACAAAGACCACAAAAAAATTCAGGGATATCGAATTATAACCATGCAGAATTCAATAGACAAGCTGCTGGAGAAGGTTAATTGCCAGGAAAATATCAAACCAGCTAGAGAGGCAAGGTGTTTTCCCACCTACCCTTGGGTGGGTACCGTCCAAAAGAGAAACCTGGACCAAGCAGCAGTTTTGCCATGATGCCTATGAAGGTTCCACTCAGGCATTGAAACCTTTGCTGCAGCGATTGATCTTGAGGACGCGTACACAGAGTACCATTGGGCTTTTTAATGCTTCAGCTTCTTGAGCTCAAAATAAGTCCCTTCCTCCTTAGTTGGATCGCTGCAGCGCCCTCTTCCAACGGAAAGTATTTTTTAGTTGGACTTCGGAACCCACAACAATATATCCTGGCCTACCACAGGGATCACCATTATCTCCGGTACTGTTCAACGCCTACACAGTGAGAATCACCAGTGAGCAGATTCACTGACCTGGCAGGACATTGTCATATGCCGATGATGTTTTAGTCGTATTGTCAAGGATAGAGATCAGGTTGCTGTGGAACTACAAACCGAATTCAATCGCATAAGTACCTTGGTGTGGATGAAGCTGGGGCAATGGTCAACCCAACAAAGGCAACAGTGACTTGGTTTTCGTTGAATAATCATATTGTGAACACTCCAACACCAACTGTAAGACTGTGTTCAGAGATGGTGAAAAAACCGCAGGCAATGAATTACCTGGGGATACGTTTGATCGAAGCCTTGCTTATAATGTGCACATAGACAGTGTGATAACAAAGGCCAAGCGGGTTTGGCTGAGATGTCCGGGTGATAGCGGCAGCAAACTGTGAGCAGCGCCATCTATGTCTTCTGTACGAGGGGCTGGTCATGTCTGTTTTTGAGTATGCAATGGCAATCCTTACTCTCAGCCGGTAAGCAGATAGAAAGGATGGAAAGGATACAGAATGAAAGCTATGTGCATTATTCTTGGATGTACAAGCAATACAGCATGCAGGGATGATGCGCTACCTTCTTGATTTTCCAACCATTTAAGAGAGAATGCAAGTTGCAGAGCACGCGGCTACCTCTGAGAGTTAACGCAAACACACAAACATCCACTGCATAGTGAAATTAGGAAGGTGAGGGCAGCAGGTTAAAAAGAGGACGATCGTGGATGGGTCAAGCCGAAGACATTCTTCAACAGGTGTGTTTACGTGAGGACTTAGAACCTGGCGAGGAGTGGGTACAAGTGCCAACAGATATTTGCACATCCTTTTCAGTTTGCATCCAACTAGTTAGAAAATGCAGACAAGAAAATCTGGCTGCTGTGGAGGCTGAGGTACAAGCGTTGATTTTCGAGAATTCGCTAGACCGGTGATGCTGTCATCTACACAGAATGGGTCGGTCGTCCGACATGTGAGAAGCTCATGGGCCTTTAGGCTTGGACCGGAGGGAAATTGTGAAGGAGGACTCTGGTGCTTTCACTGAAACCACAATTAGCCTGACTATGGAAGTCATGGCAGTAAGTAAAGCAATAACATGGCTCGAGACACAGACATTCACTAGGGCATGTTTTCCTTAGCGACTCAATGAACCTGATCAAGAGGATAGAGAGGGGTTGATCCGAAGAGAATGGTTGCTGCCTCTGGAGCAGTCTCGGCTGGCAAAGATTAGTTCATCTTCGTGCCAGGGCATGCGGGAGTACAAGGAAATGAGCGGCTGACAAGCTCGCAGGTGAGGCTACGGTGGAGGGCGGACGCGCCATGGACCAGGCTGACATTCTGAATGCTCTACGAGAAGTAAGACTTTTGCATGAAACCAAGTGATGACTGTGAATCTACAACCATGGCCAGACTGCGAGAACAGCAAATTAAAAGAGGGGTGGCCAAACAAGAACACTACGCAGTAGCCAAAGAAGATTGATAAACCAACACAGAACTGGTGTCGTTAGCCGCTACACGCTGCGGGATTTGCTGAGGAGGGGATCCGAGCACTTATGGACTGAATGGTTCGATGTGCAATGAGGATGATCTGTCGACTAACTAATGCCATTCTGTGATGTGGATAGTAACATTGTATCATCAGCATATCAAATCTCTGGTATTTCATGACCACCGATATTCAGGGCATCATATTGCTCCTTGGTTATATCATCTCTGACATTTCTCATTATATTTTTAGTGAACAGGTTAAACAAATAAGGGGATAGCACACATCCATGTCAGACTTCTTGCTTGATGTCAAACCAATCTGTTTCGCCATCTATTCTAACTGCTGCTTGTTGGTCTAGATAGAGAATTTTAATGAACTGTACTACATGTGATGGAAAGCTAATTTTTCTCATAATTTCCTAAGGTTTCTGATGTACACAGTCAAATGCCTTTAAATAATTCACAAAACATGATAATAAGTTTACATTAAATTCTCTACACTTCTCTCGCATGTTGAGTATGTGATCTTTTGTTCCTCTTCCTTGTCTAAATCCAGTTTGAACCACACTAATCTCTTCTTCCATTTTCTTATGTCTTCCCATTGTGATTTTTATTAGCATTTTACTTGCATGACAGATCAGGGCAACAGTTCTATAGTCGGTGCATAATTTGCATGAAAGAAGTATAATAAATTGACTGGTGCAAGTAAATAAAACGGTACTATTAGAAATTTCTTCTGAAGTGGGTCAACTTTGCCTGAAAATGTACCACATAGTGATAGAGAGAGAACGAAGGCAAGAAGACAGCCAATCCAAGTACTGATTGCAATTTTCAAGATGATAATGATGAGCGTAAAACAAATTATTGTGATTGAGAGGGCAATGAAAAACCTATCGTTGAAGATCATCATCATCTTCTATGCTTACCATCAAGCATTGAGGGAAGGAATAGTTTACATGTTGGCACCCAGTGAGGGGCACTGGACAGTGTAATTCTATGTGATTGTACAAAGTCTTTGACATGATCAATCCATTTTCTTCTCAAGCGTCCTGTCGCTCTTGTATCACATCTTCTTTGGTGTAGCACCAGTGCTAGTAACTGATGCTGTTACACTGAAGAGAGTGATTCTAACTTCCCTGTCATGCAAATGAAAATTTCAGCAATCATGTCTAGAACTTCTACCACTTCTGCGCTATGAAGAAAGAACTGTATAAGTTTCCCACCAACACTGCTGACCAAAATTCAGAAGTTGTGTTTGGATGTTTGTGACCATTTACATTGGAAACTTACAAAGCACCATGCATCCTATATGTACTTCAAGTGCTTCAAGGCTGAAAGTACAAAGAAGAATCCTGAATGTGCTCCTTTAGCAAAGTGAAAAGAAAACAAAAACATGGATGCTAATATGCTGTAACATATGAATGTGCATTTCATGGCATTGTATTGCATTGTCAACAATTATAGGCCCTACACTGACTTTGAAGGTTTGGTTGCATTGTTAACCAAGTTTGCTTTGATTGATTCAGAGAAGTTTTAAAAAAAAAACAATATAGATAATTTATTATTTACATTGCCTCCTATCTTTATGAAGATTTGATATTAAAATAAAGGAAAACCATGTCAGTAACTTACACAATGGAGATGCAGACATATCTGATGATGAGGGGCTGATACTATACATTCATTTTATCAGAGAAGGGAAAGTGGAGGAGACATTTCTTTCTATTGTGCCATTGAAAGATGCAACAAGTGCTGGCTACTTTAACCCTTTAGCAGGTGAAACGTCCGTTTCTGTCTGTACGCTTAAACGGGCAAACCGCCCCAACGCGCCTGTGACTATTATGCATTGTAAAAATGCGATCTCTCGGCTTTTCGATACTTCCGATGGCTACTTTCGCCAATAGCTTGACAAAGTGGCCGCCATTCGCAAGCACCTACTATGAATTTGAATGGATTTTTTTGATAGTTTTGGGGGTTTTTATGCTTAGTTTTTCAAAATGGATTTTGGCGATTCTTCAAGTGATAGCCGAGATTTCGCTAGGTTCAATTCAATGATATTTTGATGACCAAACTGATGGAGAAGGGGGTCAATCCCTGGTTGGTGAACTGGATAGCAGCCGTCCTGCACTCTCGTCGGGTTGCTCTCCGTCTGGGCGCATGAACCTCAGAGCCACATATGTTAACCCCGGAACTGCCACAGGGATCTGCAGTCTCACCGGTGCTCTTTAATGTGTATACGAGTAAGATTGCAAACCTAGAAGCACCAGGGGTTGGAAGAATACTAACATTTGCAGATGATATTCTTGCATATAGGCAGGGGAGAGATAGGGAGCAAACAGCCCAGGAGTTACAGGCGACAGTAGATAAAGTGATTGACTGGTGCACAGAAATGAGTGCTGTCATCCACCCGGAAAAGGCGACTGTTTTGTGGTGCTCTCTGGACAACAGGATTGTAAGAGCTGATGTCCCAAGCCTTGTGATAGATGGTAGAAATGTCAGTAGAGAGAACAAGCTGAAGTATCTGGGGATCACATTTGACAGGAGCCTATCCTTCAAGGACCATGTGGAGACGGTCGTGACAAGATCTCAAAAGGGACTCAATGCACTTAAAACTATGGCTGCAATGGACATAGAGCAGAGAATGCTTTTCACACTATACCAGCACTTGATCCTCTCAGTAATTGATTATGGATTAGGTCTGCTCACTGTCTCAGAGAGTCAGCTGGTGAAGTTAGAGCGCATACAGAACGAAGCTATGCGGGTCATTCTGGGATGCACTAGAGACACCCCAGTAGTGTGTATGCGTTACATCCTTGGTCTGCCGACTGTTGCTGGTAGGCTCAAGGTGATGCAGGCGAAGGCATACCTCAGAGTAGCTGCAGACACATACCACCCACTGCATGAGGCGCTGGACGCAGTTAAGGGTCAGCGACTGATAAGAGGGAAATCATGGATGGCTCAGGCGGAGGATACAATCAGACAGGAGTGCCCCGTGGAGAACATTAGGCGTGGAGAGGAGTGGGTCAGAGTGCCAGCGGAGCAGTCAGACTTGTGCAGAGTTATAATCACATTAAGCCGGGAGTGCAGGGAGTGGCCAGCAGGGGCCACGGAAGTGGAAATCCAGCAACTAATTCAGGACAATGCTCACTCGAGTGATGTGATTCACACAGATGGTTCGGTGTCACGAGGTGAGAAGTGGCTGGGGGTTCATAGCCAAAGCTAATGGTCGATGTTTGGGGCAGGAGAGCCTGGCATATGATACCACAACATCCAGCTTAAGAATGGAAGTGGAGGCAGTCACTGCGGCTCTCCGCTGGATGGAGAATACGACACACACACATATCGTGATTTTAACTGACTCAGAAAGCATGCTGACGAGGGTGAGGACGGGCAGACTTCATGCGGAGAGGCATGCTTCACTTCGGAGGTCACGGGGGACAAGCATCGCCTGGATCTTTTCTCCGGGGCATGCCGGTGTGCTGGGAAATGAACAGGCGGACAGATTGGCTGGCTCTGCAGGACTTGGTGGAGTATTGATACATGACAAGGCATAATCCCCCATTGTTGTGCCGCGGCGTCGTTACGCGCGCCAGGCAAACCCCAGTTACCTACCCACAGGTTCGCTGGTGAGTTAGAGTAACCGGCAGCGGTCAAGCAAGTACAAGCGTGACGCACGCAGTTCCCGCTGGACTCGATCCCACAGGGCAAGTGCTCAGAGCGAGAAACGGCAGACGAGGCTTGGGTATTCGGACTGGACAGACGTAGTTTGAGAGAGGCGTGTATTATTGCTGTGCCTGAATGTCGATTGCTAGTATCTCTTGTGAGAAGATGGAAGACTGCGCGGCTGTGGTTTGAGTCTGTGAGTGTATTGATTCATTGACTGTGTGTATTATTGTATTCACATTGTGCTGGCAACATGCCGAATTAGATTGTGTTGCATGTGAAGTGTAAATAAAACGAACTGATTGTTACCGTGTGTCCAGTCAAATCATTCTGTGACTGTGTATGTCTCGCATATGTTAGGTCAAGCGAGCCAGATTCATCCTTAAATGTGAGAACCTGACACGTGGTTGCGGCCTTGTGGGAGCACATGCACACCTCGGAGGAGCAAATGGATTACCATGGTCTGGCAAGAATGAGACAACGAGGAGTGACGAAGGGATCTGGCCAACGCTCAACGCTCAGAGGAAAGGCGAGACGGACTTATAATCAGATTGCTACTGGTACTATTAGTGTTGGAACTCTTCGCTGGCTGCTGAGGATGGGGACGGAGCACTTATGGGAATGCCCCGAATGCTGTGATGTCGATTCCTAAATCAATCAATCAATCAATCAATCAATCGCTAGGTTCAATTTAAGTAACATTGAAGTGCACGAAGTTGACTATTAATCGGAGCTAGATATCAGTGAAAAAGCATTACTTTGCATTAGCAGTCATGAGTCAGACTTTAAAGGAATTGATTATGATTCTGAAAATGTGTTTGTAAATTGCCGTATAGATGACTGACAATTACAAACAATATGCTGTATTTCGTAAATATTTGTGTTCATGTATGGATTACTGGCAACAATCACATGAGAAACATATTCTGCAAGCTTTTCCCTTCATTGTGTTGTTTATTTAACTAAAATCGGTAGACTAACACCTTATTTGTGATGTTTTTACTAACGTAACCCGAAATTTTACAGAACCTTAAAAAATTGTCCCCGTTCAGGGCTAAAAAATGGACAAGCGTCTGCCCGGTAAAGGGTTACACCTCTAGAGATGTGTGAATAACTTAAGTGTTCTCACAATATCTTTTACTGGGCCTCCAATAAAGGACATTTAATGGCTCATTTCAAAATATGTAGCTATAATTGAGACTGATTCATATGTTTCTTAGCCAGTAACAAACAATATGCTGGATCCTGAGAAAAAGGACTGGCTCATGAATAACGTTTAATTTCTCCATGCTTGTCTCCATTTCTACTTTGTCATAAAATGTTTGTAATTCCACTTCACTACTGTTTATTTTTGGAACCTACACTTGTATAATAATTACATCTCTTGGTTTGACTTTGAATTTGACAATAATAACTATCTGATTTAATCTTCCTCTTCTTCTGCATTCATCTGGAGTGTTTTTTCAGATGTAATTGCAGTGTGTCTGGTTAGGCACCCTTGGGCTGAAGCCCTTAGGCCAACACATCAACTTTTAGCGTGCATTTTTGACAGGTTAGCATTCCTAGGGGACTCTCTTGTTTGTGTGTTTCACATTTTTCAAGTTAGAATGGTTGAATACTTTGCGATGAACCCTCCAAGCGCTTCGGTGGGTCCCGGGAATGTCGCACCCTGCTCATGGCTGGCTTAATTGTCACTCCGTGTATTCGGCATTTTGTTTGCCACTGGTCGTTCCCCACACGCACCAGGGATGGAGTCTGCGGATGGCATCCACTCGTCAAGCTTTCACTTCGGACTTCACGAAATGGATTCGCTAGCCAAGCATTCCATTTCGTGTTTTTGAGACGTTTTTTTTTTCACCTTTGTCTACGCTCATTCCATGAGTATAGATACAGACTTTCATCGCAACCATTTTGTGTAGCTGGGGCATTTTTTCTACTTTAGGCCCGCTCACGAGGTAGGCTACATGTGCTTGCCGGCTCAGCACCTTACCTCCGTGCATTGGTGAGCGTGTAACGGCCAGACCCTCTCATCCGGGACCTCTCATATCCCCAGTTGAGAACCTTTCAGAGTCACCAGTGGAACGCCATGCCCGCGAAGGGCAATGACGATGGTTTTGAAGTGCTCTTTCCGCGAGGGTCAGAGTATGGTAAGCATGTATTAGCTCTAGAATTGCCACAGTTATCCAAGTAGGATCGTGTCATCTAAGGAACCTCGACTGATTTAATGAGCCATTTGCAGTTTCACCGTGAGACAGTGTGAACTTAGACATGCATGGCTTAATCTTTGAGACAAGCATATGACTACTGGCAGGATCAACCAGATATCTATCGGACAGACGGACTATTCATGCACACCAGGCCAAGAGTATCATCGCTAAAGCGCACCCTCCCGGTACCCGACACATGCAAAACCACTGGGCGCCTACCGTGAGCTTCTAAGCAATGCCGGCAGGACTGACTGAAAGCTATAGCAGCTTACTGACTGCAGGTCCACTACTCACCTAGAGAGAGTGGCTCTTATCGAGACTTTGTCGATTGATCGTAAAAATTTGCCTTTTTGCCTTCTCAAACCACAACTCTTGCTTCACAATGCGGTTACATTCTCAAAACACCTGCCTCGCTAACTTTCGTTGTCTGGGAAGATCCCATTTGTGAACGTCACACAGCCATCTGAGACAACGAATGCTTAATGAGGATATCTTGCAAACCAGACCAGCCCTCATGGATTTAATCAAATAACCATTAATTGATTTAGCGTTTCCTCACTGATAATAGTCCTACTCCTTTTCCGTATGTATTACATCCTGAACAAATTATTGTGTGTTTGTCTGTTATTACTCTACCAACCCACCCACACACTCATGTCTGTTATTACTTTACCAACCCCCATCCCTCACTCATGTCTGTTATTACTTTACCAGATCTCCCCCCATCTCACTCGTGTCTGTTATTACTTTACCAGATCTCCCCCACCTCATCTCACTCATGTCTGTTATTACTTTACCAGATCTCCCCCACCCCATCTCACTCATGTCTGTTATTACTTTCCCAATCTAAAAAACTGTTATACGGGTTTAGTTAGGTGGCACGGTGTGCAAGGGGAAAGAGATATAGCTGATGCACGCGTGAGCACCGTAGTTAGGTAGTTAGGGACGCTCACGTGCTGACGTAGAGGAAAACAGGGTTTTACGACTCAGCCGCCGAACCAACAACATGTATTTGCTTTGATAGTCCCTGTAACCATTTTGATATTACTGAAACTTCTTCAAATAAACTGAGTCATTACCAGTCATCGGTGGCTTGTCTTCATACATTCAGTTGCATCCAATTGCCTTTGGGTTGTCGCTCTGTTAAAGATCTCCCCACCTCATCTCACTCATGTCTGTTATTACTTTACCATATCTCCCCATCTCATCTCACTCATGTCTGTTATTACTTTACAAGATCTCCCCCACCTCATCTCACTCATGTCTGTTATTACTTTACCAGATCTCACCCACCTCATCTCACTCGTGTCTGTTATTACTCTACCAGATCTCCCCACCCCATCTCACCTGTGTCTGTTATTACTCTACCAGATCCCCCCACCCCATCTCACTCATGTCTGTTATTACTTTACCAGATCTCCCCCACCCCATCTCACTCATGTCTATTATTACTTTACCAGATCTCCCCCACCTCATCTCACGCATCTCTGTTATTAATTTACCAGATCTCCCCCACCTCATCTCACTCATGTCTGTTATTACTTACCAGATCTCCCCCACCTCATCTCATGCATGTCTGTTATTAATTTACCAGATTTCACCCACCTCATCTCCTCGTGTCTGTTATTACTTTACCAGATCTCCTCCACCTCATCTCACTCATGCCTAGGATCAATCTTCACGTTTTCATTGAGGTCAACTAGTCGAATGGATAAGAACTCATGTTTTAAACATCTGGTGTGCTGATGCCGAGGTCAGGGGTTCAACTCCTCCACCGGACAGTTGGACTAAAATGTTGACCTATCGTCTTTTGGGACGTAAATTACAAGTACCTCTGAAGTCGGAGTGGGTTTACCTGATTGAGGAACGGTAATAGGAAAAGCTAATCCACACGCAAAATTCATCATGCTACAAGAAGTAGTTTGTATGGACTATGCTTGACTTCACAGCAAGTGAGCACACACAAAAATAACATATTTTTCATTTCATTTCATCATCATCATCAAGTGCCCTGCCAGCTGGCATAGGCATTCATGGCTCGCCACAGATCTCGGTCTTTGGTGTTCTGGATCACCAGCCATATGGGGTAAACCTGGTGCAATGAAGTTGATCCTCTCAATACTCTCGACATTCTATCGAAAGATGAATGTGACCTTTACTTTCCTGTTACCAAAACGCAAAATAAATATACATCTTGCCAGGTTGTTAGCAATGTGACAAGACTTTATAAGTAATTGTGGCCATTTTGAATTGTTAATTAGGTCACGGCACATCCTAGTGAAAAATAGATAATACGTCAAGTTAGCCACGCCACCCCGGTGCAATGATATATGGTACAATGTTGTCCATTTAAAATTAAACAAGCCACAATACTAGAATTTCTCAGCTCCCAATTTATGGCCGCGAAAAAAAATAATACATTGGTGTAGATTCCTGTGCACTTCCTGGCTGTAGATCACGAAAAAATATGTAATAACTCCACTTAGAATTGACGTACAATCCTCGTCTTCGATTCGTCTGATCAAGCTGTACCCAACTGTGATTGTTTCATAAGTAAAACCCAATTTTTAAATATTGACTATATATGCTAGTATGATAGTATGAAAATCGTACAAAGTTCCATCGTGCCATGACCCAAAATGAAAACGGAATTTATATACGGCGCCACCCAATGATCCACAGTGTCTCCCAAATCGCTATGTATAGACCATGCATTCTTTCGACGTCATCCATTCATTCACATATCTCATGATAATAACACATGTCATCGTGAGTTTTCCAGGAAAGGTTTGCCTAATATTCTGTGCACAGCGATTGGTTGAAATCATAGTGGCCTTGTATTTAAATGTAATTATTTGATACATGGTACATAATTTTATTCTTTAGAGCTGTATTTGTACATCTTTGAATATTTTGAGATGGATTTTCAAATTCTGCACCCAATTCTACATATATTTGAAGAGTTTCATCGCCAATCACCTTCCATTTGTGGTATTAAAAAATTATTTCTGCGGAGATGTTTCATGTTGTTTGGTCTTTGTGAATGGAAAGCTAAGATGGCGGCCAATGCAAATAATTCAGAATATCGATCGGACATTGCTCAAACATGCAATTTGACCTGCTAAAGTTAAAGAGAACACAAGTTTAAAGATTATTAATAATTTATTTGTATACTTGTACTATTTTTTAACCATTTAACATGATGGAACATATTTTTAAGTCAGTTTTCATAATCCACCTATGACCTAACTATATTATAACTCTTTGTGGAGTAATCGTTGTGTCCTCATTAGCATAGTGGTAAGTATCCCGCCTTTCACGCGGGAGCGGGTTTTTCCGTATTGGTTTTTTTTTCAAGAGTTCAAATTTTTAGTGAAACAACTATGCGTTGAACAATATCACACTGAGGAGCAATGGTTACAGGGTCTCAAGAATGAGACAACGAGGAGTGACGAAGGGATCGGCCAACGCTCAATCTCAGAGGAAAGGCGGACGGACTTATAATAGATTGCTACTGGTAATTATTAGTGTTGGAACTCTTCGCGGCTGCTGAGGATGGGGACGGAGCACTTATGGAAATGCCCCGAAGCTGTGAGATTCCTAAATCATCAATCAATCAATCAATGAATCGCTAGGTTCAATTAGTAACATTGAAGTGCACGAAGTTGATATTAATCGGACTAGATATCAGTGAAAAAGCATTACTTTGCATTAGCAGTCATGAGTCAGACTTTAAAGGATTGATTATGATTCTGAAAATGTGTTGTAAATGCCATAATGACTGACAATTACAAACAATATGCTGTATTTCTAAATATTTGTGTTCATGTATGGATTACTGGCAACAATCACATGAGAAACATATTCTGAAAAGCTTTTCCCTTCATTGTGTTGTTTATTTAACTAAAATCGGTAGGCTAACACCTTATTGTGATGTTTTTACTAACGTAACCCTAAATTTTACAGAACCTTAAAAAATTGTCCCGTTCAGGGCTAAAAAATGGACAAGCGTCTGCCGGTAAAGGTTAACCTCTAGAGATGTGTGAATAACTTAACGTTCTCACAATATCTTTTACTGGGCCTCCAAAAAGGACATTTAATGGCTCATTTAAAATATGTAGCATAATTGAGACTGATTCATATGTTTCTTAGCAGTAACAAACAATATGCTGGATCCTGAGAAAAAGACTGGCTATAATAACTTTAATTTCTATGCTTGTCTCCATTTCTACTTTGTCATAAAATGTTTGTAATTCCACTTCACTACTGTTTATTTTTGGAACCTACACTTGTATAATAATTACATCTCTTGGTTTGACTTTGAATTTGACAATAATAACTATCTGATTTAATCTTCCTCTTCTTCTGCATTCATCTGGAGTGTTTTTTCAGATGTAATTGCAGTGTGTCTGGTTAGGCACCCTTGGGCTGAAGCCTTAGGCCAACACATCCAACTTTTAGCGTGCATTTTTGACAGGTTAGCATTCCTGGGGACTCTTGCTTTGTGGTGCTGTCCACATCCAGCTGTCAAGTTAGAATGGTTGAATACTTTGCGATACCCATCCACGACTAGCGCTCTGGTGCTGGGCTCACCCGAGGAATCGCCACGTCCTGCTCATGGCTGGCTTAATTGTCACTTCCGTGTATTCGGCATTTTGTTTGCCACTGGTCGTTCCCACACGCACCAGGGATGGACAGTCTGCGGATGCATCCCTCGTCAAGCTTTCACTTCGGACTTCCACGAAATGGATTCGCTAGCCAAATTCCTTTCGTGTTTTTGAGAGTTTTTTTTTTCACCTTTTCTACGCTCATTCCATGAGTATAGATACAGACTTTCATCGCAACCATTTTGTGTAGCTGGGGCTTTTTTCACTTTAGCCCGCTCCAGTTAGGCTACATGTGCTGCCGGCTCAGCACCTTACCTCCGTCATTGGTGAGCGTGTAACGGCCAGACCCTCTCATCCGGGAACCCCATATCCCGCAGTTGAGAACCTTTCAGAGTCACCAGGGGGCGCCATGCCCGCGAAGGGCAATGATGATGGTTTTGAAGTGCTCTTTCCGCGAGGGTCAGAGATGGTAAGCATGTATTAGCTCTAAAATTTGCCCAGTTATCCAATTAGGATCGTGTCATCTAAGGAACCTCGACTGATTTAATGAGCCATTTGCAGTTTCACCGTGAGACAGTGTGAACTTAGACATGCATGGTTTAATCTTTGAGACAAGCATATGACTACTGCAGGATCAACCAGATATCATCGGACAGCGGACATTCATGCACACGCAGGCCAAGAGATCATCGCTAAAGCGCACCCTCCCGGTACCCGATGACACATGCAAAACCACTGGGCGCCTACGTGAGCTTCTAACTGCCGGCAGGACTGACTGAAAAGCTATAGCAGCTTACTACTGCAGGCCACTACTCATCTAGAGAGAGTGGGCTCTTATCGAGACTTCGATTGATCGTAAAAATTTGCCTTTTTGCCTTCTCAAACCACAACCTTGCTTCACAATGCGGTTACATTCTCAAAACACCTGCCTCGCTTTTTTCGTTGTCTGGGAAGCCCAATTTGGTGCACGTCACACAGATCTGAGACAACAAATGTTAATGAGGGATTAATCTTGCAAACCAGACCAGCCTCATGGATTTAATCAAATAACCATTACTCGATTTAGCTGTTTCCTCACTGAATAATAGTCCTACTCCTTTTCCGTATGTATTACATCCTGAACAAATTATTGTTGTTTGTCTGTTATTACTCTACCAGATCACCCCCACCCCATCTCACTCATGTCTGTTATTACTTTACCAGATCTCCCCCATCCCATCACACTATGTCTGTTATTACTTTACCAGATCTCCCCCACCCCATCTCACTCGTGTCTGTTATTACTTTACCAGATCTCCCCCACCTCATCTCACTCATGTCTGTTATTACTTTACCAGATCTCCCCCAGCCCATCTCACTCATGTCTGTTATTACTTTACCAGATCTATAACAAAGTAGGCTGTTATACGGGTTTAGTTAGGTGGCACGGTGTGCAAGGGGAAAGAGATATTACTGATCACGCGTGAGCACCGTAGTTAGGTAGTTAGGGACGCTCACGTGCTGATAGAGGAAAACAGGGTTAGTTACGACTCAGCCGCCGGAACCAACACATGTATTTGCTTTGATATCCCTGTAACCATTTGATATTACTGAAACTTCTTCAAATAAACTGAGTCATTACCAGTCATCGGTGGCTTGTCTTCATACATTCAGTTGCATCCAATTCCTTTGGTTGTCGCTCTGTTAAAGATCTCCCCCACCTCATCTCACTCATGTCTGTTATTACTTTACCATATCTCCCCATCTCATCTCACTCATGTCTGTTATTACTTTACCAGATCTCCCCCACCTCATCTCACTCATGTCTGTTATTACTTTACCAGATCTCACCCACCTCATCTCACTCGTGTCTGTTATTACTCTACCAGATCTCCCCCACCCCATCTCACCTGTGTCTGTTATTACTCTACCAGATCTCCCCCACCCCATCTCACTCATGTCTGTTATTACTTTACCAGATCTCCCCCACCCCATCTCACTCATGTCTATTATTACTTTACCAGATCTCCCCCACCTCATCTCACGCATCTCTGTTATTAATTTACCAGATCTCCCCCACCTCATCTCACTCATGTCTGTTATTACTTTACCAGATCTCCCCCACCTCATCTCATGCATGTCTGTTATTAATTTACCAGATCTCACCCACCTCATCTCACTCGTGTCTGTTATTACTTTACCAGATCTCCTCCACCTCATCTCACTCATGCCTAGGATCAATCTTCACGTTTTTCATTGAGGTCAACATAGTCGAATGGATAAGAACTCATGTTCTTAAACATCTGGTGTGCTGATGCCGAGGTCAGGGGTTCAACTCCTCCACCGGACAGTTGGACTAAAATGTTGACCTATCGTCCTTGACTTGGGGACGTAAATTACAAGTACCTCTGAAGTCGGAGTGGGTTTACCTGATGGTGAGGGACACTGGTAATAGGAAAAGCTAATCCACACGCAAAATTCAATCCAGTGCTACAAGAAGTAGTTTGTATGGACTATGCTTGACTTCACAGCAAGTGAGCACACACAAAAATAACATATTTTTCATTTCATTTCATCATCATCATCAAGTGCCCTGCCAGCTGGCATAGGCATTCATGGCTCGCCACAGATCTCGGTCTTTGGTGTTCTGGATCAGTACCAGCCATATGGGGTAAAACCTGGTGCAATGAAGTTGATCCTCTCAATACTCTCGACATTCTATCGAAAGATGAATGTGACCTTTACTTTCCTGTTACCAAAACGCAAAATAAAATATACATCTTGCCAGGTTTGTTAGCAATGTGACAGACTTTTAATGAATGATAAACAATTGGTGGCCATTTTGAATTGTTAATTAGGTCACGGCACATCCTATTGAAAAATAGATAATACGTCAAGTTAGGCCACGCCACCCCGGGTGCAATGATATATGGTACAATGTTGTCCATTTAAAATTAAACAAGCCACAATACTAGAATTTCTCAGCTCCCAATTTATGGGCTGCGAAAAAAAATAATACATTGGTGTAGATTCCTGTGCACTTCCTGGCTGTAGATCACGACACAAAAATATGTAATAACTCCACTTAGAATTGACGTACAATCCTCGTCTTCGATTCGTCTGATCAAGCTGTACCCAACTGTGATTGTTTCATAAGTAAAAACCCAATTTTTAAATATTGACTATATATGCTAGTATGATAGTATGAAAATCGTACAAAGTTCCATAGTGCCATGACCCAAAATGAAAACGGAATTTATATACGGCGCCACCCCGCAATGATCCACAGTGTCTCCCAAAATCGCTATGTATAGACCATGCATTCTTTCGACGTCATCCATTCATTCACATATCTCATGATAATAACACATGTCATCGTGAGTTTTCCAGGAAAGGTTTGCCTAATATTCTGTGCACAGCGATTGGTTGAAATCATAGTGGCCTTGTATTTAAATGTAATTATTTGATACATGGTACATAATTTTATTTTTTAGAGCTGTATTTGTACATCTTTGAATATTTTGAGATGGATTTTCAAATTCTGCACCCAATTCTACATATATTTGAAGAGTTTCATCGCCAATCACCTTCCATTTGTGGTATTAAAAAATTATTTCTGCGGAGATGTTTCATGTTGTTTGGTCTTTGTGAATGGAAAGCTAAGATGGCGGCCAATGCAAATAATTCAGAATATCGATCGGACATTGCTCAAACATGCAATTTGACCTGCTAAAGTTAAAGAGAACACAAGTTAAAGATTATTAATAATTTATTTGTATACTTGTACTATTTTTTAACCATTTAACATGATGGAACATATTTTTTAAGTCAGTTTTCATAATCCACCTATGACCCGTAACTATATTATAACTCTTTGTGGAGTAATCGTTGTGTCCTCATTAGCATAGTGGTAAGTATCCCGCCTTTCACGCGGGAGACCGGGGTTCTATTCCCCCAGGTAGTTGGGTTTTTTTTTCAATGTTTCAAAAATTTATTAGGTGATATAATAAAACATATTAACGATTACGAACTAAAATATTACACAGAACTGAGAAACTCAAAGCTTGTGAATAAAGTGTGCTCTATAGATCTGTGGAAGCTGCTGGGGAGCGCATCTCCAGCGAAATTACCAAGTGTCGGAATCGGTGGATCCACGACTAGTCGTCAAAGACGCAATTGGGCGTTCTGCTCGTTTAGGGCATCGGACGGAAATGGCCGTCCTGCCCGTTAAAGGCTTAATCGGAGCTAGATATCAGTGAAAAAGCATTACTTTGCATTAGCAGTCGTGAGTCAGACTTTAAAGAAATTGATTATGATTCTGAAAATGTGTTTGTAAACTGCCGTATAGATGACTGACAATTACAAACAATATGCTGTATTTCGTAAATATTTGTGTTCATATATGGATAACCGGCAACAATCACGTGAGTAACATATTCTGCAAGCTTTTCCCTTCATTGTGTTGTTTATTTAACTAAAATCAGTAGACTAACACCTTATTTGTGATGTTTTTACTAACGTAACCCAAAATTTTACAGAACCTTAAAAAATCGTCCCCGTTCAGGGCTAAAAAATGGACAAGCGTCTGCCCGGTAAAGGGTTAAACCTCTAGAGATGTGTGAATAACTTAAGTGTTCTCACAATATCTTTTACTGGGCCTCCAATAAAGGACATTTAATGGCTCATTTCAAAATATGTAGCTATAATTGAGACTGATTCATATGTTTCTTAGCCAGTAACAAACAATATGCTGGATCCTGAGAAAAAGGACTGGCTCATGAATAACGTTTAATTTCTCCATGCTTGTCTCCATTTCTACTTTGTCATAAAATGTTTGTAATTCCACTTCACTACTGTTTATTTTTGGAACCTACACTTGTATAATAATTACATCTCTTGGTTTGACTTTGAATTTGACAATAATAACTATCTGATTTAATCTTCTTCTTCTTCTGCATTCATCCGGAGTGTTTTTTCAGATGTAATTGCAGTGTGTCTGGTTAGGCCCCCTTGGGCTGAAGCCCTTAGGCCAACACATCCAACTTTTAGCGTGCATTTTTGACAGGTTAGCATTCCTAGGGGACTCTTGCTTTTGTGGTGCTGTCCACATCCCAGCTTGTCAAGTTAGAATGGTTGAATACTTTACGATGAACCCTCAAGGGAAGGCAGGGACAGTCCATGGCATTTTCTGCCATCCAAGAAGGCTTCCATAGTTGCAGAGCCGCCACATAGCGCTCTGGTGCTGGGCTCACCCGAGGAATCGCCACGTCCTGCTCATGGCTGGCTTAATCTGTCACTTCCGTGTATTCGGCATTTTGTTTGCCACTGGTCGTTCCCCACACGCACCAGGGATGGACAGTCTGCGGATGGCATCCACTCGTCAAGCTTTCACTTCGGACTTCCACGAAATGGATTCGCTAGCCAAGCATTCCATTTCGTGTTTTTGAGACGTTTTTTTTTTCACCTTTGTCTACGCTCATTCCATGAGTATAGATACAGACTTTCATCACAACCATTTTGTGTAGCTGGGGCATTTTTTCTACTTTAGTGCCCGCTCACGAGGTAGGCTACATGTGCTGCAGGCTCAGCACCTTATCTCCGTGCATTGGTGAGCGTGTAACGGCCAGACCCTCTCATCCGGGAACCTCTCATATCCCCCAGTTGAGAACCTTTCAGAGTCACCAGTGGGAACGCCATGCCCCGCGAAGGGCAATGACGATTGGTTTTGAAGTGCTCTTTCCGCGAGGGTCAGAGTATGGTAAGCATGTATTAGCTCTAGAATTGCCACAGTTATCCAAGTAGGATCGTGTCATCTAAGGAACCTTGACTGATTTAATGAGCCATTTGCAGTTTCACCGTGAGACAGTGTGAACTTAGACATGCATGGCTTAATCTTTGAGACAAGCATATGACTACTGGCAGGATCAACCAGATATCTATCGGACAGATGGACTATTCATGCACACGCAGGCCAAGAGTATCATCGCTAAAGCGCACCCTCCCGGTACCCGATGATACATGCAAAACCACTGGGCACCTACCGACGAGCTTCTAAGCAACGCCGGCAGGACTGACTGAAAAGCTATAGCAGCTTACTGACTGCAGGCCCACTACTCATCTAGAGAGAGTGGGCGCTTATCGAGACTTTGTCGAATGATCGCAAAAATTTTCCCTTTTGCCTGCTCAAACCACAACTCTTGCTTCACAATGCAGTTACATTCTCAAAACACCTGCCTCGCTAACTTTCGTTGTCTGGGAAGATCCCAATTTGGTGCACGTCACACAGCCATCTGAGACAACGAATGCTTAATGAGGGATTAATCTTGCAAACCAGACCAGCCCTCATGGATTTAATCAAATAACCATTAATTGATTTAGCTGTTTCCTCACTGAATAATAGTCCTACTCCTTTTCCGTATGTATTACCTCCTGAACAAATTATTGTGTGTTTGTCTGTTATTACTCTACCAGATCTCCCCCACCCCATCTCACTCATGTCTGTTATTACTTTACCAGATCTCCCCCATCCCATCACACTCATGTCTGTTATTACTTTACCAGATCTCCCCCACCCCATCTCACTCGTGTCTGTTATTACTTTACCAGATCTCCCCCACCTCATCTCACTCATGTCTGTTATTACTTTACCAGATCTCCCCCACCCCATCTCACTCATGTCTGTTATTACTTTACCAGATCTATAACAAAGTAGGCTGTTATACGGGGTTTAGTTAGGTGGCACGGTGTGCAAGGGGAAAGAGATATATAGCTGATGCACGCGTGAGCACCGTAGTTAGGTAGTTAGGGACGCTCACGTGCTGACGTAGAGGAAAACAGGGTTAGTTACGACTCAGCCGCCGAACCAAGAACATGTATTTGCTTTGATAGTCCTGTAACCATTTGATATTACTGAAACTTCTTCAAATAACCTGAGTCATTACAGTCATCGGTGGCTTGTCTTCATACATTCAGTTGCATCCAGTTGCCTTTGGGTTGTCGCTCTGTTAAAGATCTCCCCACCTCATCTCTATGTCTGTTATTACTTTACCATATCTCCCCACCTCATCTCACTCATGTCTGTATTACTTTACCAATCCCCCACCTCATCTCACTTGTGTCTGTTATTACTCTACCGATCTCCCCACCCCATCTCACCTGTGTCTGTTATTACTTACCAGATCTCCCCCACCCCATCTCATCGTGTCTGTTATTATTTTACCAGATCTCCCCCACCCCATCTCACTCATGTCTGTTATTACTTTACCAGATCTCCCCCACCCCATCTCACCTGTGTCTGTTATTACTTTACCAGATCTCCCCCCCCCCATCTCACTCATGTCTGTTATTACTTTACCAGATCTCCCCCACCCCATCTCACTCATGTCTGTTATTACTTTACCAGATCTCCCCACCCCATCTCACTCATGTCTGTTATTACTTTACCAGATCTCACCCACCTCATCTCACTCGTGTCTGTTATTACTTTACCAGATCTCCCCCACCCCATCTCACCTGTGTCTGTTATTACTTTACCAGATCTCCCCCACCCCATCTCACTCATGTCTGTTATTACTTTACCAGATCTCCCCCACCCCATCTCACTCATGTCTGTTATTACTTTACCAGATCTCACCCACCTCATCTCACTCGTGTCTGTTATTACTTTACCAGATCTCCCCCACCCCATCTCACCTGTGTCTGTTATTACTTTACCAGATCTCCCCCACCCATCTCACTCATGTCTGTTATTACTTTACCAGATCTCCCCCACCTCATCTCACTCATGTCTGTTATTACTTTACCAGATCTCCCCCACTTCATCTCACGCATGTCTGTTATTAATTTACCAGATCTCACCCACCTCATCTCACTCGTGTCTGTTATTACTTTACCAGATCTCCTCCACCTCATCTCACTCATGCCTAGGATCAATCTTCACATTTTTCATTGAGGTCAACATAGTCGAATGGACAAGAACCATGTTCTTAAACATCCGGTGTGCTGATGCCGAGGTCAGGGGTTCAACTCCTCCACCGGACAGTTGGACTAAAATGTTGACCTATCGTCCTTGACTTGGGGACGTAAATTACAAGTACCTCTGAAGTCAGAGTGGGTTTACCTGATGGTGAGGGACACTGGTAATAGGAAAAGCTAATCCACACGCAAAATTCAATCCAGTGCTACAAGAAGTAGTTTGTATGGACTATGCTTGACTTCACAGCAAGTGAGCACACACAAAAATAACATATTTTTCATTTCATTTCATCATCATTATCAAGTGCCCTGCCAGCTGGCATAGGCATTCATGGCTCGCCACAGATCTCGGTCTTTGGTGTTCTGGATCAGTACCAGCCATATGGGGTAAAACCTGGTGCAATGAAGTTGATCCTCTCAATACTCTCGACATTCTATCGAAAGATGAATGTGACCTTTACTTTCCTGTTACCAAAACGCAAAATAAAATATACATCTTGCCAGGTTTGTTAGCAATGTGACAGACTTTTAATGAATGATAAACAATTGGTGGCCATTTTGAATTGTTAATTAGGTCACGGCACATCCTATTGAAAAATAGATAATACGTCAAGTTAGGCCACGCCACCCCGGGTGCAATGATATATGGTACAATGTTGTCCATTTAAAATTAAACAAGCCACAATACTAGAATTTCTCAGCTCCCAATTTATGGGCTGCGAAAAAAAATAATACATTGGTGTAGATTCCTGTGCACTTCCTGGCTGTAGATCACGACACAAAAATATGTAATAACTCCGCTTAGAATTGACGTACAATCCTCGTCTTCGATTCGTCTGATCAAGCTGTACCCAACTGTGATTGTTTCATAAGTAAAAACCCAATTTTTAAATATTGACTATATATGCTAGTATGATAGTATGAAAATCATACAAAGTTCCATCGTGCCATGACCCAAAATGAAAACGGAATTTATATACGGCGCCACCCCGCAATGATCCACAGTGTCTCCCAAAATCGCTATGTATAGACCATGCATTCTTTCGACGTCATCCATTCATTCACATATCTCATGATAACACACGTCATCGTGAGTTTTCTAGGAAAGGTTTGCCTAATATTCTGTGCACAGCGATTGGTTGAAATCATAGTGGCCTTGTATATAAATGTAATTATTTGATACATGGTACATAATTTTATTTTTTAGAGCTGTATTTGTACATCTTTGAATATTTTGAGATGGATTTTCAAATTCTGCACCAAATTCTACATATATTTGAAGAGTTTCATCGCCAATCACCTTCCATTTGTGGTATTAAAAAATTATTTCTGCGGAGATGTTTCATGTTGTTTGGTCATTGTGAATGGAAAGCTAAGATGGCGGCCAATGCAAATAATTCAGAATATCGATCGGACATTGCTCAAACATGCAATTTGACCTGCTAAAGTTAAAGAGAACACACAAGTTTAAAGATTATTAATAATTTATTTGTATACTTGTACTATTTTTTAACCATTTAACATGATGGAACATATTTTTTAAGTCAGTTTTCATAATCCACCTATGACCCGTAACTATATTATAACTCTTTGTGGAGTAATCGTTGTGTCCTCATTAGCATAGTGGTAAATATCCCGCCTTTCACGCGGGAGACCGGGGTTCTATTCCCCATCAGGTAGTTGGGTTTTTTTTTTCCATTTTTCAAAAATTTATTAGGTGATATAATAAAACATATTAACCATTACGAACTAAAATATTACACAGAACTGAGAAACTCGAAGCTTGTGAATAAAGTGTGCTCTATAGATCTGTGGAAGCTGCTGGGGAGCGCATCTCCAGCGAAATTACCAAGTGTTGGAATCGGTGAATCCAATAGATGTCTTTGTTTGATGAAAATTTTAATTGCCATATAAAATATTTCCCCTGAATCAGCATAGTTTCATCGCTAAACTTGCTCGAATTGTGGTTGAAAAACAGATTTTCTGCGAAGATTTCTGCCTTTGTGAATTGGAAACCCACAGGTCATGGTGGCCGCGCATATCGAATTATCGACCGGACTACACTTTGTAACATTTAATATGTGCACTCTGATCTACTAAAGTTAAAGTGAATACAATAACAATTTTAAAGATTAATAATAATTTATTTGTATACTTGTACTAATTTTTAATCATTTAACAAGACGGAACAAATTTTTTAAGTCAGTTGTCATGTCCGTTTGAGATCATCTCGCACGCACAGATTGCTGGTGAAGGTAATGGACACACTGGAGATTTCCCAAAAATCAAATCTAATTCGTTCTACCTTCACAAAAATGTGAATATCTTTATTTAGAATTGACATACAGGCACCATTGAGGTATAATTATATTTTGTTTTCCAAGGCCTATCTACTGTGATGATCTCATTAATAAATACTTAAAAGTTAAATTGAAAATCATGATGGGACCTCCTAAAAATCGGAGGATGCCAATTTTTTTTCCCCTTCAATATCATTGACGTCATTATTGACATTAATTATTAATAATTATTATTAATCATTATCAATTTATCAGCACCGTGAATATTGTTGAACGTCTCTACACTTATAATATGTAAGCATGAACATGGAGTTCAACAATGCACGCTAAAGAAAGAATATTTATATAGTATAAAAACTAAACTATAAGCTCTCTTACCGTTAGCCGACAATTTGCGATTTGTTTCGAGAAATAGATTGGGAGAGTAGTACTGTACCAAGGAACATGGAAGAATAACCTCCTGAACCCTCGTTAAAGTTGTCGTTCGCGATTTTCACGCTATAGTTTCGCATTTATCCAATTAGATTGAGTTGAGTTGAGTTGCGTTAAGAACCGACATCACTGCACTCAGGACATTCCCATACATACTCAGTCCCCTCGTTCAACACATTGTGAACAATTTGGATTATGAACATGGAGGTATCCTGACCAAAAGATCGTCATCATCGTCATCTTCCACTTTTGCCATTAAGCGTCGTGAGGGATGTGGGTATAATTGGTGTTCCAGCACCCGAAGGGTGGCACTGGATAGTGTCATTCTGTATAATTGTACAATGACTTTGATGTCAATTCAGTCAGAAATCAGATTTATTACATTCTCATCAACAGAAGATTTCAAAATGCCTTAAAAGTCGCAAAAAACTATACTAAGCGCAGACTGTTACAGCGACCATTAACATATGTGGCTCTGAGGTCCATGGTCTCCGTCTGGGCGCATGGACCTCAGAGCCACATATGTTAACCCCGGGACTGCCACAGGGATCTGCAGTCTCACCGGTGCTCTTTAATGTGTATACGAGCAAGATTGCAAACCTAGAAGCACCAGGGTTGAAAGAATACTAACATTTGCAGATGATATTCTTGCATATAGGCAGAGGAGAGATAGGGAGCAAACAGCCCAGGAGTTACAGGCGACAGTAGATAAAGTGATTGACTGGTGCACAGACAATGAGTGCTGTCATCCACCCGGAAAAGGGCGCTGTTTTGTGGTGCTCTCTGGACAACAGGATTGTAAGAGCTGATGTCCCAAGCCTCGCGATAGATGGTAGAAATGTCAGCAGAGAGAACAAACTTAAGTATCTGGGGATCACATTTGACAGGAGCCTATCCTTCAAAGACCATGTGGAGACGGTCGTAACAAGATCTCAAAAGGGACTCAATGCACTTAAAACTATGGCTGCAATGAGACATAGAGCAGAGAATGCTTTTCACACTATACCAGCACTTGATTCTCTCAGTAATTGATTATGGATTAGGTCTGCTCACTGTCTCAGAGAATCAGCTGGTGAAGTTAGAGCGCATACAGAACGAAGCTATGCGGGTCATTCTGGGATGCACTAGAGATACCCCAGTAGTGTGTATGCGTTACATCCTTGGTCTGCCGACTGTTGCTGGTAGGCTCAAGGTGATGCAGGCGAAGGCATACCTCAGAGTAGCTGCAGACACAGACCACCCACTGCATGAGGCGCTGGACGCAGTTAAGGGTCAACGACTGATAAGAGGGAAATCCTGGATGGCTCAGGCGGAGGGTACGATCAGACAGGTGTGCCCCTTGGAGAACATTAGGCGTGGAGAGGAGTGGGTCAGAGTGCCAGCGAGCAGTCAGACTTGTGCAGAGTTATAATCACATTAAGCCGGAGAGTGCAGGGAGTGGCCAGCAGGGGCCACGGAAGTGGAAATCCAGCAACTAATTCAGGACAATGCTCACTCGAGTGATGTGATTATCTACACAGATGGTTCGGTGTCAAGAGGTGAGAGAAGTGGCTGGGGGTTCATAGCCAAAGCTAATGGTCGATGTTTGGGGCAGGAGAGCCTGGCATATGATACCACAACATCCAGCTTAAGAATGGAAGTGGAGGCAGTCACTGCGGCTCTCCGCTGGATGGAGAATACGAACACACACACACACATCGTGATTGTAACTGACTCAGAAAGCATGCTGACGAGGGTGAGGACGGGCAGACTTCGTGCGGAGTGGCTTGCTTCGCTTCGGAGGTCACGGGTGACAAGCATCGCCTGGATCTTTTCTCCGGGGCATGCCGGTGTGCTGGGAAATGAACAGGCTGGACAGATTGGCTGGCTCTGCAGAACTTGGTGGAGTATTGATACATGACAAGGCAGACGTGGTTGCGGCCTTGTGGGAGCACGTGCACACCTCGGAGGAGCAAATGGATTACCATGGTCTGGCAAGAATGAGACAACGAGGAGTGACGAAGGGATCTGGCCGACGCTCAACGCTCAGAGGAAAGGCGGAGACGGACTTATAATCAGATTGCTACTGGTACTATTAGTGTTGGACTCTTCGCTGGCTGCTGAGGATGGACGGAAGCACTTATGGGAATGCCCCGAATGCTGTGATGTCGATTCCATAAATCAATCAATCAATCAATCAATGTTACAGCGACCATAGATTAATCATAAGCAATACATGTCCTGGCAATCGGAAATGGCTGTCAACGAAGTTAAGGGAAAACCGCCACATTATCTTCCCAAGACTTCAACATGACAGTAGGCAAAAAGCCAAGAAAAGATAGAGGATTGAAGAAATCTTAAAGTTGATGGACAAAAGAAAACAAAGTAAAGGTAACAAACAATATTCTGCTAAGATTAATAAAGAAATACGAGATTAATGTGTGAAGGTAAAAGAAAGTTGTTTAAACGCGCAATGGAAGAAAATTGAATTAAATTATATTAAAGATGAAAAAAATATGCACAGACAAATCAGTGAGATCACGGAAAGAACGGTAAGAATAAATAAAGGGTGTTAAAAACAAAAAACATGGAAGATATTATTGAAGGAAAGTATTATATTGAAGAGGTCGAATTAATATATAAGAGAAGTATGTGATGGAAAAAGGGAAGGATTAACAGACGAAAGTAACTTAGAAGGGCCATCTATTCTAACGAAGACTCGCTCGCGTTATCAAACATATACAATATATGATACTGGAAATATACCTCATGAGTTATGTAATTCTGTATTTATTGCAATCCCAAAGAAATCAGGAGCCTTGGAATGTGATCAACATCGAACAATTAGTATAATGAGTCACATCAGGAAGATTTTGCTAAGAATTATCATGCAAAGAGTTAGGAGGAAAATACAACCTGAAATAGGAGAAGAACAATGTGGGTTTGTAGTAGGCAAGGGTACAGTAAATGCTGTGTATATACTGAGAACCGTAATCGAACGTTCTATAGAAGTAAACAAAGATCTACACCTTTGCTTTATTGACTACACAAAGGCTTTTGATAAAGTGAGACATGTCAACATGATAAGGATGCTTGAAGATCTACAAATTGATGGGAAAGACCTTAGACTTGTAAAAAACATATATTGGAAACAACAAGCTGCCATAAGAGTTGATAATGAAGTAAGCCAATATCAGCCTATTAAGAGAGGTGTGAGACAGGGATGTGTAATGTCTCCAGATCTGTTTTCCATGTACAGTGAAAATATTTTCAGAAATATTGAAAATATGGAAGGAATCAACATTGGGGGACGATGCATCAATAACATTAGATATGCAGATGATACAGTCTTGATTGCAGACAATGAACAGGATCTGCAAAATTTAGTAGATGCGGTTGTTACACACAGTGAACAACAAGGGTTAGAATTAAATTGTAAAAAGACACAGATTATGGTCGTCACTAGGAAGAACGAAATACCACAGTGTAATATACAAGTAAATGGGAATATTCTTCAACAAGTGAATAGGTACAATTATCTCGGAACAGTAATAACATCTGATGGGAGATGCCTTGAAGAGATTAGAACAAGGATCGCCATGGCAAAAGTAGCCTTTAGCAAGATGAAAAACATACTGACCAATAAAAAGATGTCAATTGAAACGAGAAAAAGAGTGTTGAGATGCTACATAGAACCTGTACTTTTATATGGATGTGAAGCTTGGACAATGAGCAGCCAGGCTGAAAAAACATCTGATGGCTGTAGAAATGTGGTTTCTGAGGAAAATGCAAAGAATACCATGGACAGCCAGAAAGACCAATGAACAAGTCCTTCAAGAAACAAATGAAGATCGTAAACTGATCAGAGACATTAGACGTAGACAGTCACAATTTTTTGGGCATGTTATGAGAAGAAATGATTTGGAGAACTTGGTGACAACTGGTAAGATCGAGGGGAACAGACCAAGGGGAAGACCTAGAAACAAGTATCTGGATGGCTTGGCCTTGTGGCATGGTCGAGACAGAAACACGGAACTGATCCACGACTCTGTTGATCGAGTGAGATGGCAGAACATGACCGCCCACGCTTACCGGCATGGCACATGATGGATGGATGGATACCAAACAGACCAGGATCAATTGAATTCGACAATTTTCGTACAATTAACCTCATAAACCATGTCACAAAGCTTCTACTCGAATTATAATGAAAAGAACGAGAAAGAACATAAATATAGAAATTTGTGAAGAACAGGAGACAACACTGCACTTATAGACGTATTCTAAGCGAACGAAAGAAGAAGAACGAACGAACAAACAAACTTTATTTTAAAAAGGTAACAAATTGGGCACGCAGGCCCGTCTTACATTCGGCCCTTTCAATCACTCATCTTTCATTCATCAAATGTGCATGTTACATTAACATAGGGGGAAAACATTGTCAAATGGATTTTGTAAGCATAAACAATGCATATTACGCATGATACATTCACATGAAAAAAAAAAAAACCATCAAATGAAAGTTGTAAACATAAACAGTGCATATTGCAATGTTGCGAGACACATCCTTTATCCACCCTCATATCCCGCAGCCACCAACACATCCCCCACCCACCCACACATACCTCCACGCACTCACACATAACCAGGCGAACATACATGCCGAAGAAGAAGAAGAAGTAGAAGAAGAAGAAGAAGAAGAAGAAGAAGAAGAAGAAGAAGTCTGGTTTTGTGGAAAGAAAGAGAACACACAATGCAATATACCCATTACGGACACTAATAGAAAGATCAATTGAGACACAGAAAGACATATATTTGTGCTTCATAGATTATATCAAGGCATTTGATAAAGTAAAACATAATGAACTAAGTAAGGTGAAAATTATGATGACAAAGATCTTAGAATAATTTTAAAAAATTATATACTGGAATCAAGTAGCAGCATTTGAAATGGGAAATAAAGAGGACAATTATGAACAAATAAAGCAAGAAGTATGTCAGGGATGTGTTTTGTCATCGGATGTCTTCTCCCTCTATAGCAAAGTAATCATGAGAGAGATCAATGAGAATCCAGCTATACTAATTGGAGGTTATAATATAAACAATATACGCTATGTAGATGACACAGCATTGGTCGTGGATAATTCAAACGATCCACAATAATTGTTGGACATTGTAGCAACGGGGAGTGCAAACAAAGGACTCTCCTTGAATACCAATAATAACAAGTAAACAGAACCAATGGTGATATCAAAGAAACAGATGACACCAAAATTTGAAATGCAAATAGAAGGGGTAATTCTTAACTGTAATTCTTAATTGTAAATATCTAGGGGTGATTATAACATCCGGTGGAAGATGCACAACAGAGATTAAGAGCATTATAGGGCAAGAAAAAGCTACATTTAAGAAAATGAAGAGGATCTTATGCAAAAAGCCACTACCAATGAATGCAAGAGAGTGCTAAACTGCCATATAGAGCCTGTTTTGCTGTTTGGCAGTAAGTCGTTGAATGTAAATGAACAAATTAAAAGAACTTGGAAGCAACAGAGATGTTGTTCCTGGTTCGAATGTTGTCGATTACTTGAACTGCCAAAGTAACTAACAACGATTGCCTGAAACAGGCTAATAAAACTAGAACATTATATACAACAATAAGAAATAGACAAACATATGTGTCTTTGGTCATGTGATGAGAAGAGAGGTAGGCTATTTGAGAACATCGTGACAACTGGAAAGATCGAGGGGAAGAGAGGCAGAGGCAGACCAAACAAAATGATGCTGGATGGGTTGAGACGGTGTCATGGAGGAATATCATCAGCAGAGTTGATCCAGAAAAATAAACACCGAGGTATGTGGTTCGTCATGAACACATACGCCAGCTGGCATGGCATGATTATGAAATGTACATCAAGAAACACAAAAATTTGATCTACGTGCACTGAAGAGTGTAGAGATAAAAGATAAATTCAAAGAAGAGGTAAAGAACGGATTTGATGCATTGTCCGATATGGAAATATTATTTCAAGATGTCAGCGACCAATAGGAAATTATATTACCCAGTCCTAGCCCGCCCACTTTTCACAGTAGCCCGCTCTCAAGCTTATGCATTTGCTGTTTAAATGTCAGAGGACATCATATTTTTCGAGTGACAAATATTTGTCTCCTCCATGTTCATTCACATGTCAAACTTTGTCTTATTTAAAGAAAACAGCAGTAATCTTGGGAATTTTTGACGTCTCAGACTTCTCAGGGTGTGTCCTAAAATGGAACCTGTGTTTGCCAAAATAATTTTCTTCGTTCTGCATATGTTGGACGCTCTTGCAGCAAATGTTTATTTAGCCGTCATGTTCCATATTCCATAGCTACACTCATCAGATTTTCATGTCTCTAGCTTGTTGAACAATTGGTGTCTCAGACTGTTTTGTCCTGTGTGGAGTCTTGTGTTTTATTTTCTTAATTCTGTTACATTTAGGAGAATTCTCCTTTTTCTATTTTCTGTTGAGCTTTCTATTATTATTATATACTATATGTGTATGCATGAATACAGACGTTACACGTGAAAGCATCCTTGACATTATTTAGGGCTGCTTTTCTGCTATCTCTCTCCCCTCTCTCTCCCAAGTAACAAACACACATACAAAATTGTTTCCATCGGTCAAGTTGATAAGATGCATCATCTGTCTGGCGCCCTGGATGCTCGGACTCATACTTGCTTCTTCTTCTACTTTGTCTTTGGGCCAAGGCGATGTTACAGTTTATTTGAGGCAAAAGAAGTGGCTGAAGATTCCTAACGAAGGTTAATGGACAGTGTTTAGTGCAGGGGAGACTGACATATGATACCACAAAATTGAGCTTGAAAATAGAGGTGGAAGCAGTCGTTGTGGCGTTCTGTTGGCTGAAAAATGAACAGCACACACACGTCGTGATTGAAAGTTACACTATTATTAATAGCCTCGACAACAGCAGTTTGGTTAAGCTTTCACAAACAATTATTCAGTCCAGGATTGGCTACGAAACAAACATCGAGGCATCGCAGAACTAGAGGATCTGCCATAAACACTCACTCGATGATGTCATAAATCTAAAATCCCGTCTGATTGAGTGAGTGCGAGAACGAATGAACGAACGAACGAACGAACAATCTTTATTTTCAAAGGGTTACAAATTAGACTCGCAGGCCCGTCTTACACACATCCCTTCCAGTCACTCATCTTTCGTTCATCAATTGTGCATGTTGCATTCACATAGGAAAACAACTTTGTCAAATGGATGTTGTAAACATAAACAACGCATATTACCAAGTTTTGAGGCAGGCAGACATACTTACACACGCACATTCATAAACACACACGCACACATGCATATCTTCATACATACTTACATTATTTGCACAAACTCTCACAATTATGCACACACGCAATACCATACAAATACACACTCCCTCGCATACATTGCATGCTAGCATACATACACACAAAAACATATGCACATACATACACGAACACACGAACACACACACATATATGATATATACACACACATACTCACACACACATACATACACACACTTATACACCCATACACAAACATACTCATACACACACAACCATATACACACATGCACACACATAAACAAACATACACACAAGCATATACACTTATACACACATACACGTACGCATATACATATACATGTATACACATACACACGAACATATATAAATATACACACAAATACGCATACACATACATGCACACTCATGCATACACATACACACATGCAAACGCATACTCGCACATACACACATGCATATACATATACATACACGAACATACACACACATGCACAAATACACACACACTTACATACACATACAGACATGCACACACACCCATACACCACAAGCAGACACAGTCACACATATTCACACATACACATACATACACGCGCATACACATTGTAGCATAATGGCTTCAGACGTTCGCATCCCCAGTCCATTTACATTTCTCAATATTAAAACAATTAAATAACGTAAGCCGTCTTGATAACTTGGTCTAAGAATAACTTAGAAACTTCGAGATTGGGAGAAAGGGGATGAACGGTGGTGACCCATAGTGATTGGTTGATCCTTGGGCGAGTGACGCTATTATCTAGGCATAATTAATTAGCCCGCCAGTCGAAGCTTTGATTCCATCTCGATAGGATGTGTCAACGATGCAGTGATCATAACGTGCCCAAAATCCATCTTTAAGATGTAGTTTCTGCATCTCAGGTACCACAAATCATTTATATGTTATGTGTAAGCCTGATGATAAGAGAGTGAAACGAATGGCATGGTATTTTTCTTGAGAAAATGTGAGAATGAAGACCGACATTCGTTCTACAGTGAAACTAAAGCTGCCGCTCTAACATGTCATGTCTGCCACAGTGAAATATTCTTACCATGTCTATTAGCTATCTGATTGATGATTTGCATGTGCTTGTGTCTGTAAACTACGCTCAATGCATATTGCAAAACCTCTGCGCGCTCTGAATATTCGTGAGTGCCTATCATGACTCATTCTAACCAAACTGTACACTGCTCTTGCTAGTTACATTTGGCAGTCTGGATTGGAATGTGATGCTGCATGTAATATTTCCTTTATAATGGCTGAGAATGTTTGAGTGAATGAGACGGTAATTATATAATTAACCTCTCATATTTGTAAAAGTAACGATGCTTATTATATCCATGTTTGCGGGACTGCATTGCGCTTTAGAGATTACAAAGTTCATGTAATATCTGAGGGCTATGTTACGCTCAAGAAGATTGCCAAAGCATTCATATGGATTTGCCTAGGATGCAATTTCTCTCCGACGTTATGTACTGGGTCCTTTGCAACAAAATGGTTTGGGTTCATATGAATTACATTCCGACAAGGAGCAAGAGTGTCTGGTCTGCTGAATATAAATGACGGCTCAGGATAATTGTCAAGGAAAATTCATGTCTTCTTTCATATGTGTATTCCACATTTGAAAGCATTGCTTATGCAATACTGCTTGGTACTCATTGTAGTAAATATTACCATTACTCAGTGGGACAAGAGCACATGATGATGATTTATAATGGTGTGAAGCTGCCCCGGATTTAGCATGTGTGCCTATGATCTCACAGTTTTGGGGATGGCCTTGTGAGGGAGATATCACCCCGGACCACCAAATAAATTGCACATCATCACCAGTGAAAGGTGGGTGTTCGAATATCACTTCTCTCCCCCCTTCCCATTCCTCTCTGAATTTGAAATGGTATTACATCACCATGATCATGTTTAAACAGATGTAAAACCCATGTTGTACCTTTGTTTATTAACAGAGAATGAGGAAGATGGAGGAGGCCCTTTCAATTAACAGGACAACTCCAGGGAAGTCCTGAGCTCTAACCTTCAATATAGCTTATACTTATAAGATGGACTCTCCAAGAAAAACTAACACATAAACCCAGGTTGCACATACTCAGCCTGCATTCACATAACCTGGCAGATACAGATGGCCTGGAAGAAAAGTTTTATAAAAAACTATAACAGGGATACTCTCCATTTATCAATGTTCCAAGCTCTATCTTCAAGAAACATTCTGGAAGAAATATTAGGAGTGAGAGATCACCTGAATTTCAGCATGCATCTATTGGCCAAGGGTAACATCAATTGTGAACTTGGAGTTTACCATCATTCTTCTCAAAACCATATCTTGAGGAGTATTCCAAAATACTGGCTGGAAAGCTTGACAGAAGAATAAAAATTAGAGCAAATTCACAATCTGGATTGTGCATTAACTGTGGTGTAGATCAGTACCATCAGAAACCTGTGGGAGAGACTGGCAGAAGGAAGAAGGCTGGGACATATTTGTTTCTTAGCTCTTCCTCTACAGGAGGAGTAGAACAAAGTCCTAAGTGTCAACTCCATGAACAGTCTACTCGCCCTTAGGAAGTAAATGCTGTCCATTTTCATAGACTTGTTACAGTAGGAATTAGCATGAACTGGAAAAACATTGTAGGGAGAATGGCCACCTGAAACATTCCCAACACCTTCATAGGTGCTAAAAGAGGTTCAAGGATCAGTATGGCAGTGTCTCCCTATACTTGCTCCATGACTATGGCTATAAGTTATCATGTTTTCCTCAGTGACAGTTTAGGGAAGGACTTAAGCATAAAATGGTCTGTGGTGTAGGATGATTTTCTAAAGTAGTGAGATGAAGGAGGAGGGTTTGTTTAAGTTGATATTTTTCTTTGGGGAATTGGGTGAGGTATTTGGGTTTTTCATAATCAATGTCAATTTTATTGCATATTACTAAAATGTTTGAAATGTGATTTTTGGCCGATTATGAATGAAGCCTGGGTCTTCACTTGACCTCATAAAACATCAATAAAGATAGTAGGAAGAACACAATTTTGAGATAACATGTTTCTGTGATTGTCTTGTGCACTGTTGTGAAATACATTACTTTGTGATGAATTGTCCAACTGTTGTCAAGCATCTTCATGGTGACTGTTACCTCTACTGTGGTTGTTAGTTTCAGAGATGGTGGAAGTCCTGTGTATCTGTTGTCAAGTATCTTCCATGATGTATGACTTGTCTAATCTGTTGGTGTGATCATTCCTTTGTGAATGTGTGTCCAACTGTTGTCAAGATCTTCTCAGGTTGACTTGTTCAGCTGGTGTAAAGTACAGTTGGTGTTGTTTATGTTCATTACAGTGGTCCAATTGTCAATGTGGTCATTTGTCCAAGTGTCTTGTGTCACTTGAATTAATTAAAGAGATCAATCATGAGGTGGGCGACCAGAGCACAGTAAACAGGATAAGTGAAAGAACTGCTTTCATTTGTTGCTGTGGCTAACTGCCAAGATCTCTATATAACCTGTAGGAGGAATCATCTAATAATAATTCTGTGTTGATCTTAAACTTAGGTCTAATTTCTCACAGTGGGGGTATTCGATGAGCCAAATTCTGTATGGTTTCTCTACAAAGGTTCTGCGAGACTACATATCAATACCTCTAGACAAGACTTGCTGTTACAAACCTGTATCTTTTATAAAGATCTATACTTTATGGAAAGTCACTTGTTGGTGCTTCTGTAAGTATCTAAAACCCAAATAGAAAACCTCACATGTGGGTGCCTGTCCGCGATTGAACCCGGGAAAAACCCCTCAGGGTATTCACATATTGTGGGCTCCTGTCTGCAATTGAACCCTGGGAAAAACCCCCTCAGGGTAATCACATAATGAGTGCTTGATGCCACTGTTTGAACCCTGGGAAAACCCCTTGGGATACTCACCTATTGGGACCTCGAGTATGGGAAATGAACCCTGGGAATACCTTTCATGGGATTCACATAGTGGGATCTGACAACTCAGGATATAAACTGTGTTCATACCTTGTCTGGAACTCCGGTGGGGGAAATCTAGGCTGGTATTAGAATCAGGGAGTAACCTCTCGCAAAATTAAGCCTATTGCTTAGAGTTTTAGAGTGTGGTTAACGGATCCCGTCACATAAATGTAGACATAAGGTCCAGATGTTTGGCCCACAAGTAAATCTCTGGTATAGGTTGTTTAAATCAATGGTGGTAATATTGCATGTATCACTGTTCATAAATGTCACATTGTACAATGTAATGAACGAAGATGTTAATTATCTTATGGGTCAACATGATTGAGATACCCATGATAATGTTGTGTTTCAAAAAGGGGCTGATGTAATAGACTGTCAATATTGTTATGTAACTTTGTGCATGCTGTTGTTCACTATGAGTATCAGATAAAGGTACCTGAGAACCCAGAAGACACAAATTATTTTTAAATAACTTAGACAGCTAATTTCAGGATAAACTTGATTTTTCTTGAGATAAATTAAAACACCTGATCCAGTGAATAATAGAGGGCCTACTCCACCTCAAATTTTATTGGCTGGCATGGGAGAAGAGGGAAATAATGTAATTAAAACATTTCAGTATCACTGCATCACAACATCATATAGTGGGTACTTAATTCCTCAGTCCCCATAACATGTTGGCAACACTGAGAGTAGAGAGTGTGAACCCTGAGGGAAAACTTGGGCAACCATTAAGACACCTCACTAACCATCTCTCTCAGTAATAGTCAGTATTCGTACCGGCTAATGTCCAGTGTCAATCCGACGTTGGGTTTATTCTTCAGTTGTGTAATCTTGTCGGTAGCCCTGATCAAGCTGCTGAGAAAGTAAGCACGATTGAATCTCCAGGAGAAACATCCTTATCAACTCAGTCACTTGCCATTCCTGATTTAGTGGTATTCTTAAGCGTACTTGATACGTGATGGACGAGATGAAGGGAAGATTCTACCTGATGTCATGGTCAGTCACTCATGACCCGACCACAGTCTGGTGTCTATAAGACATTAGTCTATTGTTCAATGGTGTGATCTCTGGTGTACTAGGATCCATGTCGCCAGGAGTGAGCTCATTGAATATGCAGGAAGGCCATCAAAATAACGACCCCTAGCCATTCATATGGAAGTGGAGAGCGTACGCAAAAGTATGTGTCCAGGAAACGATGGATAACCAACCTGATGTCATTGGCGTATCATACGACTAGGAGCATAACGTGGACAACCTGAAAAATTTCATGAAGAGATAAAACAGGATCCGTCTCCGATGTCGGCCGTCAATTCATCCTCAGTTGAGAAAGCGTTTCTGCCTTTAAAATGGTGGAATTAAAGGGAGGACAAAGTTAGTACAACTGATGTCATTCCCCTTTTTCATTCTCAATGGGAAGACTTTTCTGCCGGAAGAAGGTGGGAATGTAAATAAGGATTGCTGTTCTTAAACAGTTAACTTATATGGTAGAGCTCACTGCAACTCCAGCAGTGACACTCTATACACAATGTCTGCGAAAGTGGACTAACGAAAGATCAGTTTCAAACAGCTGACTCCTTTCAAGATAAAGATCTCTGCAAGTTCAGCAGTCGACTCTTTATATAATAAGAACCATGCATTCCGCAGTGGGATCTTATATTATTACTGAGATGCGAGGTATATTCAAAAGACCTGGCCAGTCCTATCCTCAAAGTCAGTAAAATTGCTTCAAAAATAATTCCAGTCGATATTGGGATCTATGAAGCTATACCCACAAAATCACACCCCTTCAAAGGTGGCTGTGATAATGACGGACTTCTCTATGGCTGAGAAGAAACGCCTTATTCGCCAAAAAGTAAACGTTTTGCTCATGTGGGAGAGAAAGAACGGATACTACAGCCACTCAAAAGCACTTAGCTAGAGAGTTGCTGAAAACAAGTTGGAAATTCCACCTGGGATTCTAGCTTAGTGGATGTTAGTATAACGCTTCTACAAAATTCGGTTGCTACGTTAGAAAATAGAGCAACTAAGGAGAGAAAATGCTGTCACTTCTCACAACACAACAAAATAGAGGCCTAACGGAATGAGGAAATCTCAACCAATAAGTGCACCTCTAAATCTATGGTAAGACTACAGAAATAAGTCAAGGAAATATAATGGGACATTGCTACCATCTGCAAACACAAGAGGCTTATTGGAAAGGTAGACCCTGTGTCCAACGCTAACCAAATCTGCGCTTAGTGGATTTTAGTCTTAAGTTCTGCAGCGGCTGCTATACAGTTCACCCGGAAGTGATTGTTTTTGCTCCGGTGATGATCAAAAATTTTAACCCAGTTCCAAATACCAAGATTACTGTTGGAGAAAGTTGTTCAGTTAAATACACTCTCACAGGATTATCATTTTCCAGAGGCGAAGGGAAGAATGAAGTTCTGATAGAAGTTGGTTAATTGCAAAGCCATTACTTCTCAAAATGAATCTCAATGGTCGACTCATACTTTGGAAGTGTGTGACTCTGAGAGATCATTCATCATGGATAGGAAAAATAGCATGGAGATTAACTGTGAAGCATTGTCAGAGATAAATTGGAGAGCAGTTCACTGATAAGTGTAGTCATAACTCTTCATACTTCAAGTGACTAAATGGAACTTCATGCAAGACTAACTTCATGGTCTTTGCAAATGTCACCAAATTCATGACTGATGGATGAATAGTGTGGCAGATTTTTCAAGGAAAATTATTTGATTCCATATGCACAGCTCTTGTGGGAGTGAATGGAGATAAGGAGTAAATGATGACATCACTTAAAGGATCTGGGAACTGTGAACGCCTGACCTATCAGTCACTTATCAATGACAGACTTTATGGGGAGGCTATATGTAGCATAATGGCTCCAGACGTTCGCATCCCCAGTCCATTTACATTTCTCAATATTAAAACAATTAAATAACGTAAGCCGTCTTGATAACTTGGTCTAAGAATAACTTAGAAACTTCGAGATGGGAGAAAGGGGATGAACGGTGGTGACCCATAGTGATTGGTTGATCCTTGGGCGAGTGACGCTATTATCTAGGCATAATTAATTAGCCCGCCAGTCGAAGCTTTGATTCCATCTCGATAGGATGTGTCAACGATGCAGTGATCATAACGTGCCCAAAATCCATCTTTAAGATGTAGTTTCTGCATCTCAGGTACCACAAATCATTTATATGTTATGTGTAAGCCTGATGATAAGAGAGTGAAACGAATGGCATGGTATTTTTCTTGAGAAAATGTGAGAATGAAGACCGACATTCGTTCTACAGTGAAACTAAAGCTGCCGCTCTAACATGTCATGTCTGCCACAGTGAAATATTCTTACCATGTCTATTAGCTATCTGATTGATGATTTGCATGTGCTTGTGTCTGTAAACTACGCTCAATGCATATTGCAAAACCTCTGCGCGCTCTGAATATTCGTGAGTGCCTATCATGACTCATTCTAACCAAACTGTACACTGCTCTTGCTAGTTACATTTGGCAGTCTGGATTGGAATGTGATGCTGCATGTAATATTTCCTTTATAATGGCTGAGAATGTTTGAGTGAATGAGACGGTAATTATATAATTAACCTATCATATTTGTAAAAGTAACGATGCTTATTATATCCATGTTTGCGGGACTGCATTGCGCTTTAGAGATTACAAAGTTCATGTAATATCTGAGGGCTATGTTACGCTGAAGAAGATTGCCAAAGCATTCATATAGGGTTTGCCTAGGATGCAATTTCTCTCCGACGTTATGTACTGGGTCCTTTGCAACAAAATTGTTTGGGTTCATATGAATTACATTCCGACAAGGAGCAAGAGTGTCTGGTCTGCTGAATATAAATGACGGCTCAGGATAATTGTCAAGGAAAATTCATGTCTTCTTTCATATGTGTATTCCACATTTGAAAGCATTGCTTATGCAATACTGCTTGGTACTCATTGTAGTAAATATTACCATTACTCAGTGGGACAAGAGCACATGATGATGATTTATAATGGTGTGAAGCTGCCCCGGATTTAGCATGTGTGCCTATGATCTCACAGTTTTGGGGATGGCCTTGTGAGGGAGATATCACCCCGGACCACCAAATAAATTGCACATCATCACCAGTGAAAGGTGGGTGTTCGAATATCACTTCTCTCCCCCCTTCCCATTCCTCTCTGAATTTGAAATGGTATTACATCACCATGATCATGTTTAAACAGATGTAAAACACATGTTGTACCTTTGTTTATTAACAGAGAATGAGGAAGATGGAGGAGGCCCTTTCAATTAACAGGACAACTCCAGGGAAGTCCTGAGCTCTAACCTTCAATATAGCTTATACTTATAAGATGGACTCTCCAAGAAAAACTAACACATAAACCCAGGTTGCACATACTCAGCCTGCATTCACATAACCTGGCAGATACAGATGGCCTGGAAGAAAAGTTTTATAAAAAACTATAACAGGGATACTCTCCATTTATCAATGTTCCAAGCTCTATCTTCAAGAAACATTCTGGAAGAAATATTAGGAGTGAGAGATCACCTGAATTTCAGCATGCATCTATTGGCCAAGGGTAACATCAATTGTGAACTTGGAGTTTACCATCATTCTTCTCAAAACCATATCTTGAGGAGTATTCCAACTTAATACTGGCTGGAAAGCTTGACAGAAGAATAAAAATTAGAGCAAATTCACAATCTGGATTGTGCATTAACTGTGGTGTAGATCAGTACCATCAGAAACCTGTGGGAGAGACTGGCAGAAGGAAGAAGGCTGGGACATAGTTGTTTCTTAGCTCTTCCTCTACAGGAGGAGTAGAACAAAGTCCTAAGTGTCAACTCCATGAACAGTCTACTCGCCCTTAGGAAGTAAATGCTGTCCATTTTCATAGACTTGTTACAGTAGGAATTAGCATGAACTGGAAAAACATTGTAGGGAGAATGGCCACCTGAAACATTCCCAACACCTTCATAGGTGCTAAAAGAGGTTCAAGGATCAGTATGGCAGTGTCTCCCTATACTTGCTCCATGACTATGGCTATAAGTTATCATGTTTTCCTCAGTGACAGTTTAGGGAAGGACTTAAGCATAAAATGGTCTGTGGTGTAGGATGATTTTCTAAAGTAGTGAGATGAAGGAGGAGGGTTTGTTTAAGTTGATATTTTTCTTTGGGGAATTGGGTGAGGTATTTGGGTTTTTTCATAATCAATGTCAATTTTATTGCATATTACTAAAATGTTTGAAATGTGATTTTTGGCCGATTATGAATGAAGCCTGGGTCTTCACTTGACCTCATAAAACATCAATAAAGATAGTAGGAAGAACACAATTTGAGATAACATGTTTCTGTGATTGTCTTGTGCACTGTTGTGAAATACATTACTTTGTGATGAATTGTCCAACTGTTGTCAAGCATCTTCATGGTGACTGTTACCTCTACTGTGGTTGTTAGTTTCAGAGATGGTGGAAGTCCTGTGTATCTGTTGTCAAGTATCTTCCATGATGTATGACTTGTCTAATCTGTTGGTGTGATCATTCCTTTGTGAATGTGTGTCCAACTGTTGTCAAGATCTTCTCAGGTTGACTTGTTCAGCTGGTGTAAAGTACAGTTGGTGTTGTTTATGTTCATTACAGTGGTCCAATTGTCAATGTGGTCATTTGTCCAAGTGTCTTGTGTCACTTGAATTAATTAAAGAGATCAATCATGAGGTGGGCGACCAGAGCACAGTAAACAGGATAAGTGAAAGAACTGCTTTCATTTGTTGCTGTGGCTAACTGCCAAGATCTCTATATAACCTGTAGGAGGAATCATCTAATAATAATTCTGTGTTGATCTTAAACTTAGGTCTAATTTCTCACAGTGGGGGTATTCGATGAGCCAAATTCTGTATGGTTTCTCTACAAAGGTTCTGCGAGACTACATATCAATACCTCTAGACAAGACTTGCTGTTACAAACCTGTATCTTTTATAAAGATCTATACTTTATGGAAAGTCACTTGTTGGTGCTTCTGTAAGTATCTAAAACCCAAATAGAAAACCTCACACACATATATAAAAACACACATAGACACTCATATACACACGTACACACGCACATTTACACACACATACACATACAAACACGTACGGACATACACACATAAACATACATACATACACAATCACACACACAATCACACACAAGCACATACAATGCACACACAAGCACACATACATACACACCCAAATACACACATATATAAACACTCACACACATAAACACGGATACACAACCACAAAAATATAAACACACACACACAAATAGACACCCATACACACAGACACCTACCCACCCACATACTCGCACATACACGCTGTCTAAAATAATCCCTAAAACTATTATGAACAAACTTGCACACATTACACTGATGATTATCGTGAGCATCCTCACAAAAAATTGACAATATTGGGACAAAATGGTGACAATGTTATACATACATACATACAGAGAGAGAGAGAGAGAGAGAGAGACCCACGGGATACTCCCTGTCTAAACGTTTCTTTATTGTCACGGTTCACTTTGTGTGAAGCATATCTGTCTTCACCCTATTCAGCATGCTCTTTGAGTCCGTCTTTGAGGGGCTGAGTGGTCTCGAGGTATGATGTCCGCCTCAAATGCTGGAGGTCCCGGGTTCAAGCCCCGGTGAGGTTGGAATTTTTTCATGTGGACTTTTAGTACCGAAATTTCCCTTGGTCTCTGGGTAGTGAGATCGGACGCCCGTATGTATTGTTGCGAACGTAAAACATCCTTTGGCAGTGGAAATCGAAAAAGAGTAGCTTAACGGCAATGCCTGGGCAAAATTTCAAGTTAAAAATCTACCCAAAATATTTCAGGATCCTCGCCGGTGTTCGTGCACTGAGCTGAGATTCTCCGGACTTAGGCTTGAGTTAGGAGTAGAACAGAGCACTTCTGGGTTACCATAATGTTGATCTGTTGACTAAACTAAACTAAGGCTCTTCTATGACAAGAAGTATGAAATGATACAGAGAAAGCCACAAGGAGCCTGGATTTCCGTCTCAGCAAGATTGTCTTGCTTTCTAATAGCTAGTTAGTAGCGGTTCCTCCTTCACACCAACGGGTCGTCCCGGTTATGCTCCGTTCCTGTGCCAGTGAATATCACACAAAATGCTCCTCACATGTGAAAAGTGGAACAGACAGGAGCCTGGACAAACCAACAGCCCACACAGGTACACTGTGCATAATGCCGCCGCCAGGATAATAATATATGTAATAATATGAGGAAGATATGTAGGAAGCTGAAAGGATCAGAGCGCTCGCTTCCGGTGGGTTGGTTGCGGGTTCAAACCCCACACAAGTCAATTGGACCAAAATATTAACTTTTCGTCCTTGACTTTGGGACGTAAATTTCAAGTTGGATTGGGTTCGCCTGATAACGGGAAACACAGGCGTTAGAGAAAGCTCATCCACACACAGAAATCAGTTCAGTGCAACCCCCAGCACTAGCAACTACTGGTGGTAAGGTACTGGCTACGCTCGAGTTCAAAGCGAGAGAACAGCAAAAAAAAAAGAAAGAAACAACAAAGATGGGATGGGCAGTGAGTCTTGGGTGAGTGTCTATGATTGGATAAGGGATAAACAGCAGAAGAAGAGCATGGTAGTTATTGTCAGTTTCATATTACCATTGTTCATGATATGGGTCTTCTATTGTTGTCGCTGTGTAACTATAACATGTCTGTCTGTTTTTATATGAGTGCGAGAGTGGATTGAGTCTCTCAGAGCATCTGAACTATCTGAAATACACGTGCACATTGTTTCGTTTTTCAGGAACTGGCCATTTCCATTCATTATAAGGTATAAAGATCTACAATCAATCAACCAATCAGGCGCCGTATTCACAATGAGGGTCAACTGCAGTTGTTCTTCAACACTGTCTGTCTCTCACCTTGATTGTACATTCTGTCAAACTGCTGTTTGTCCTTCTATTGATGTTCTCTTCCTATTTGTATTGTTGTCTCCTCTTGGAGTCTATACAGACTTAGTCTGCTTTCACCCTAACCCTCCAATATGTTTTTTATAAGAGTGTTATGACTGTTAACGTGGCTGAAATATTTCACTACCCTCTTTTTTATTTCTTTCATCAACTCTTTTCATTTCCAGTTTTTCTAGAACCTCTGTATTTGATTGTTTTTGTTTCCATGAAATATTGACTTACATGGATCCCAACATGAATCCTCTCTTAAAACTGTAAAGTTCTCATCTCCTAACACGGACAACAAGTCCTCATCTCCCTACAAGGACAACAACACGTCCTCATCTCCTTACAATGACAATAAGTCCTCATCTCCCTACAAGAAAAAAAAGTCCTCATATTTCTACAAGGACAACAATATGTCCTCATCTCCTACAAGGACAAGTCCTCATTTCTCTATAAGGACAACACGTCCTCATCTCCCTACAAGGACAACACGACTTCATCCCTCTACAAGGACAACACGTCCCCATCTCCATACAAGGACAGCAAGTTTTCATCTACCCACAAGAACAACAAGTTATATTTTTCCTGTAAGGATAACAAATCGTCATCTCCATACAAGGACAGCAAGTTCTCATCTCCCTACAAGGACAACAAGTCATCACTTCCCTACAAGGGCAACATATAATCATATCTCTACTAGGATAAGTCCTCATCTACCTACAAGGACAACAACACATCCTCATCTCTTTACAAGGATAAGAAGTCCTCATCTACCTACAATGAAACAAGTCCTCATCATCTACCTACAATGAAACAAGTCCTCATCTCCCTACAAGGACAACAACACGTCCTTATCTCCTTACAAGGACAAGTCATCATCTCCCTACAAGGACAACAAGTTCTCATCTCCCTACAAGGACAAATCCTCATCTACCTACAAGGACAAGTCTTCATCTCCTTACAAGAACAGTAAGTCCTTATCAAATCCATCCAATGTTTTATTTTAACTTAATTCCTTTTGCTTGCTTACTCTATGGATATTCATGTTTGTATATTTCAGCATAGTAATTGTTGTGCATTTGTGTGGTGGTCTACTTAGGTTTTCATAAGATTTACATCTCTGTTTGTTAACAGAATTCTAAAACAGCAGTAGCAACCATCATTTCATTCCTGGAAACATTTGTGACGCTTAGTTCACTTATCTGCTTCTGCCTGCTGTTGGCTGCCACTGCAATATATTGAAACCAAATGATTGGATTGGCCAGCAAGATTAACTTTTCTTGATATGGCATGTCAAGTTGTACCATAACCATTTGTTTCAGACAAAAGGTTAACACTCCATCAAATGACAGTTTGTTGATTATCATGTGATTTACCAATATATGTGGATGGTCATGGTTCACCATCTCACATGATCACCAGAGTCTCAGATCAGATTTACAGATCACAGAACATAAAATAGACCTCACGAATGAAGAATGTCAGGAAAAGGGCTTAAAATATTTAGTGACTTCATCTTGTGAATTACAATTATATACTGTAACTTTGTTTCAGTTATATAACACACGCATATATTAACTGTTAATATATTAGATTATATTTACAGTAATCATTCATTTGTTACATTACATTTACATAAACTATACATCTTTTACATTACATTTGCTGTAACAGATGTATAGTTTATGTAAGTGGTTCATGTATTTGACTACACTCACCTGTTTTAACTGTTACCTATATCCCTGGCATTATGAAAAAAACTATCTACTGTGGTATGTTTCAGAGAAATGCCCATGTTCTCAAAGTCAACCTTCCCTCCATACAAGGACAATCACAAAAGGAGATTATGATAACACAGACTCGGAGCTTGTGAAATTAGAATCTTCAGATGTATTGTGTGAGCACAGGAGTCACAGATTTAGTAAAATGGTGGACATGTCTGGTGGTAGCGTGATTCAAGAATTGGCACGACACAATAACCCACAATCAAGAATGCCTGAGAATGGCTGTAAGGCATCATTAAAACCTGGCAGTTGTATTGTGCTAGATAATATGCAGTCTATAATTAAAACCAATAATGAACCATCAATGTCTGGTGAGAATTGTCGGTTGCAAAATGTTGGAACACAAGTAAACCATGCACAGATCTTTGCAACATTTCAGACCTATGTTGTCAATATGAGCTATTTAAACAGATATGAGAGGAGGCATGTTAAAGAAAGATCGTTATAAATGTGTTGATTGTAGTGCATCCTTTATTTGGTCTGGCAGTGTGAAGCACCACAAGAGAACACTTACTCGAGAGAAACCTTATGCATGTGATAATTGTGGTGTTTCTGTTACAAGTGCTGGTGTGATAATTCTTTGGCTTCTTGTTCTGATGTTAGCAGTCTAAAGTGCCACAAGAGGATACATGCAGGAGAGAAACCATATAAGTGTGATGATTATGGTGATTCTTTTACTGATGCTAACATTCTAAAGTAGCCGGCTGCTTGGCCGAGGGGTTAGCAGCTTTCTCCGTTAATCCCGAATACTCTCGTAGTCAACGTGAGCGGACGAGAATTAGAAGTGGTTCTTCTCTTCTTCTTCTTCTTCTGCGTTCATCCGGAGTTTTTTTTTTTTTCCGGATGTGATTGCGTTGTGCCTGTTTACAGCAAAGCTGCGTTCTTGCGCCGTTAGGCCGACACATCCGACTTCTGCGGGCATTTGTTGACCGGGTTAACCATTCCCGGGGGTTTCTTAGGACAGTTTGACTCTCACTGTTGTGGTGTTATCTCCCCATCCTAGCTGGCCCATATAGAACAGCCAAAGACATCCTGGTCAGCCCTCAAGGGAAGGCAGGGGCAGACCATGGGCATTCCCGCCATCCAAGGAGGCTTCCATACTTGCAGAGCCAACACACTAGCGCTCTGGTACTGGGCTCACCCAAGGAATCGTCACGTCCTGCACATGGCTGCTTAGCCTCACTTCCGTATATTGGGCCTTCCGTTCACCATAGGCTGTTCTTCCGGAAACCAGAAGAATGCAGTGTGCAGATGACATCCACACAGTGAGCTTTCGATTCGGGACTTTCCGCGTAATGGATTTGCTATCCGAGCAATATTCCATTTCGTGCCACTAGGACACTTTTTCCACCTTTTATGAATCCCACACAGTGAGCTTTTGATTCGGACTTTCCACAGTAATGGATTTGCTATCCAAGCAATATTCCATTTTCATGCCTCTGGGAGGCTTTTGTAACCGACATACCTGTGGTATGAAGTGTGGCAGTCTGAATACTTCTTCATACACCTTTAAATGTCAACCTGTATGTAGTTAAAGTAAGCTGCGGTCAACTTGAGCTTGTTGATATCTCCATAGAGCTTGTCCTCAAATGAAGCAGGTGTGGGCCAAAATATCTTTCTCTGTTCTGCATATATTGGGCAATCCTGCAGCAAATGTTTTGCTGTCATTTTTTCCAGTTCGACAATTACATTCATCGGTATCTCCTATTTTTAGTTTATTGAACAAGTGGTATTTCAGCCTGTTATGTCCTGTGCGGAGTCTGAAGATTGCTACTTGTTCTCTTCGGTCGAGTTTGTAATATGCATCATCCTTCTGGTGGCCTGGATGCTCTGATTCCCATTTGGTTCTATAGGTGCTTTTTTATCAACCTCTTTGCCTCATTATAGTTTATGTCTATGTCAGGCTGTGGTAGTCGTCCGCCCTCTTCATTTCCAGGTATACTGCAATGTGATGGGATCCATTGTATTACACAATTTTTGGATTTCTGGCATAGACCATGGAGTGCTGCTCTTAGGTCAGCTAGTTCTGTGCTGTTATTGCTCTTCAGTATTGAGACAGCTGACTTTGCATCTGTGAAGATAGCTATTTGCTTCTCTTTATTTTCCTCCATCAAGAGCATTTCTGCTGCAGTTTTCAGAGCCTCTACCTCCGCTTTGAAGTTACTTGAAAACTTTTCCAGTTGCCACTGAATGTGTTTTTTTCACTCCATTTTTTAAATTTAGGAGAATTCCTTCTCCTCCATTCTCTATTGAATTTTTGGCTGATCCATCTGTATATGCAAGGGTCCAATTGCTGCTTGGGTAATGTTCTTTTATGTAGTTTAGGGTTATTTCTCTTCTTTCGGTTTCATGCTGAGTGTTCTTTTTCTCAATACCAGGAATGTTTTCTATCATCTCAGGCAGTTGCTGCTGTCTCCAAGCTGGGAACTTGTGTGCATTGTAAATGGTTTGACTGTTGATATGTTAAGTATAGGATCTGCCCTAATCTTTCGTTTTGCAGTTTCTACAAAGTTGCTACGCTTCAGTCTTCCCTTTCCAAAACCACTAAACCTTTTATACATAGGGTGGTCTGTCAATCTTCTAAATTTTCTGCTTGTTGCTGGGCTCTGCTATCTCTTCTATCCTGCATTGGTTGTAAACAAGTGATCTTTTCTAGTTCATTAATAGGCGTTGTCTTCAGGCTTCCAGTTATGATTCGCATTCCTTGATTTTGGACTGTATTTATTTTGTTAAAGTTTGACTTAGCTGCTGTTGCCCAAGCTGCAATGCCATATTCCAGTATCTGGCCTCACCCGTCCAGTATATAACTTCTTGAGAAACTTTCTCATCTGCTCCCTACGTTGTACCAGCAAGCTTTTTCATGATTGCCATTCTTTGCCTTGCTCTTGTTCGATTTTTCTCAACCTGTGTTTTCCATGTCAGGCGACGATCACAGGTGACTCCTAGATAGTTTGGAGTTTCTTCATGGCGCAATATTTTTCCATTCAATACCAGCTTAGGTTGCTGAGTTTTATTTGAGAGGGAGAACACTGTGCATGTTGTTTTCACCTCACTTATCTTCACTAGCCATGATTTTGACCAGTCCTCTAGCGCTAATAGGGCTTGCTGTATTCTGCTGTTAGCTGTACTAATATATTCTTCAGATGTTCATATGGCTAGGTCATCTGCAAAGGATGATGTGTGTACTCTGGCTGGAAAATTTTCTGTGATGTCGTTTATATATGCTAGGAACAATGTTGGTGAAAGAACTCCTCCTTGGGGCACACCTTGCTCCAACAGCATCATTTTGCTGGTTTGTCCTTGTACTTTTTCCTGGCAGTTCTGTTCTCAAGGTAGTGGCTGATCCATTTGTACATTTTCCCATAAACATGCATTTTTTGCAGTTTTACTTTCAGTCCTTCCTTCCATACTTTATCAAATGCTTTTTCTAAATCTATCCCGACCGCTAGTGTGTGCTTTTTCTCTTGGAAGACATCCTCTATTTCCTGAGCTATATAGGTTATTTGATCTTCAGTGGATCTGTACTTTCTGAATCCTGCTTGGTGTGGTGTTAAGAGTTTGTTTTCTTCCAGATGCCATGTTAGCCTGCCATTGATAATGCGTTCCATTAATTTTCCTACACAGCTAAGTAGACTGATAGGTCGATAGCCATTTGGTTCTTCCAGGTCTTTTCCTTTCTTTGGGACTGATATTAGTATAGCTTCCTTCCATGCCTGTGGGACTATTCCTCTCTTCCAGCTGTAATTTAGGACTGCTAGTAGTTTCTTTTTTGCCTCAGTGCCTAGTCCTATTAGCATTTCATTTGTAATTCCATCCTTTCCTGGTGATTTCTTCTTTTTTAGGGTATTCATTGCCTGTTCCATTTCTTCCATTGTTAGATTTGCCATCATATATTCTGCTACTGTCTCTGTATTACTATGATGTATCTGTTTATCTTTGATTGCTTTCTTCTGTTCGGTTGTAATATCAATTTGGTTTGCATTGACATAGTGTTCCATTAGTGTTCCAAGGTGGTGGCTGATCCATTTGTACATTTTCCCACAAACATGCATTTTTTGCAGTTTTACTTTCAGTCCTTCCTTCCATACTTTATCAAATGCTTTTTCTAAATCTGTCCAGACCGCTAGTGTGTGCTTTTTCTCTTGGAAGGCATCCTCTATTTCCTGAACTATATAAGTTATTTGATCTTCAGTGGATCTGTACTTTCTGAATCCTGCTTGATGTGGTGTTAAGAGTTTGTTTTCTTCCAGATGCCATGTTAGCCTGCCATTGATAATGCGTTCCATTAATTTTCCTACACAGCTAAGTAGACTGATAGGTCGAGAGCCATTTGGTTCTTCCAGGTCTTTTCCTTTCTTTGGGACTGATATTAGTATAGCTTCCTTCCATGCCTGTGGGACTATTCCCCTCTTCCAGCTGTAATTTAAACTGCTAGTAGTTTCTTTTTTGCCTTAGTGCCTAGTCCTATTAGCATTTCATTTGTAATTCCATCCTTTCCTGGTGATTTCTTATTTTTTAGCGTATTCATTGCCTGTTCCATTTCTTCCATTGTTAGATTTGCCATCATATATTCTGCTACTGTCTCTGTATTACTATGATGTATCTGTTTATCTTTGATTGCTTTCTTCTGTTCGGTTGTAATATCAATGTGGTTTGCATTGACATAGTGTTCCATATAGTGCATTTGCAGTCCTTTTTTCCTGTAAGGCAAGGCATTTCCTTGTTTAATTGTTATTTGTTTGTTTCTAGTCCTTCATTGTTCATGCTTTCCACTAGTTTCCATAGTTTGTTTCCATCCCTGTCAAAATTCAGGTTTTCTGTTTTTTCCCCTCCAACAATCTCTTGTTGTTGCTTTACTGTTCTTTTATATTTTGCTGAGATGGGCTTCTGAGAGAGATGTTCGCTTCAATTGTTTGTTCTCTCTCTCTGCTGTCTTCCTGGCATCTTCAACTTTGCTCCTCCAAAAGTTTGTAGTTCTTCAGTCCAGTATGGTTTGTAATTTTTCCTCGCTCCCTCTTGGAATAGACTCAGTGGCCTGCCTGTATTATTGCTCTGTTTAGACTTTTCCACCATTTGCTTCATGTGGCCATATCGTGTATTTATGTTTTCACAATATTTGTCTGTTAGTATGGCAAATCTGTCCCAATCTGCTCGTTTGTAATTCCAGCGGGCAAAGGCTTTTGCTCCTGTGGAACATACTCCATATTCATTACAAGCTTGATTGGTCTGTGGTCACTACCTGCTAATTGGTCAAGCACATGGCGATCGATTTTGTGGAGGATGTCTCCTGTGCAGAAAGCTAAGTCTGGAGTAGAAGTGGTAATCCATCTTCTGGAGTAGAAGCTCGGTGTGTCATCCGCTTTGTTGAGTAGATGGAGATTTGAGTCTATTTCCCAGTCCTCCACTTCATCTCCTCTTTTGTCAGTATCTGGGTATCCCCATCTTTCTGAAGCGGCTATTAAAGTCTCCGACAATAATGCAATTTGTGTCAGTTATTGTTCATGTTTGAGAGTGTAAGATCCTTATCTGCCGGGCTATACAGATTGTAAATTCTTATTTCACGTCCTTTATCATTATATCAACACCTATAATTTCCGTTTGGTTGTCAGAGATCACAGATACTTCGCTGCAAGGTATTGTATTTCGTGTAAGTATTAGAACTCCTCCTTTGTGTCCTTCGCGGTCGAAACTGTGGCCTGATATCCCTCTGACTGAGAATTTGCGATTGGCGTTGAGGTGTGTCTCTTGAAATGCATGCCACATCTATTCTATCTTTATGAAGACGCTTTGTTAGGGAGAACTTTCTTGTTATAAACTCCTTCGGCATTCCACTGTAGTATGTTGAGTGTCCGGGGTGTTTGGTCAATAGCTCTTAACCTACTCCTCTGTGCCTTGACTCCACAGCACAGGGGAAGGTGACCACCAGTAGTCATGGGTGGACCCCCTCGAGCAGGGGCCCGCACTATCACCGCCTGATGGGACTTCGCGGGATTAGCACCATAACGATTAATTTTAATTTGTGGACATCATGAATATAAGTTACGTTGCACTGCTTTGTCAAGCCTGTGGCTCAGTACATCCGATTTCGACAAGCATTGTTCGGGATGCTTTCCCTAGCCTTTGACTGTCCTCAGTCTACCTACAAGGCAGCAGGTTTGTGTGTCGCTTGGTCTGGTCCCTCTCCCTTGACCTGTCCGACATGGGTGACCCTACCAGTAGCTGTGCTACCGTCGGCATAGCTCTTGGGGTCATTGGAACGCGCAAGCCCCTCTACCTCGTCACGGTACGGTGGACAGACAGCAGAGGGGAGAAGTGGTTCGAGTCACGCTAGTGACTTATGAGAGTATGCAGCCGGTAGCTCAGAAAGTCGTGGCGTTGCTGATGAGCGTAATCTAGCCTAGAAATCAACATACAGCTGAAAGATGTTGGTGTTGACTGCAATATCCTGAAACAGGATGGAAACGCGGCCGGGGGGGGGGGGGGGGTGGAACAATCTAAAGTACCACAGAAGGACACAAACATGAGAAAAACCTTAAATGTATGATGTGTGTAATGATTCTTTATTTCACGCTAGCCATCTGACGCACCACAAGAGAACACATGGAGATAAACTTTATGAAAGTTTTGTCTGTGTGCTTCTTCTACTTCTGCGGGTAATTTGAAGTCCCTCAAGAGAACCCATACAGGAGAAAAGCCTAAAAAGTGTAAATATTGTGGTGGTGTTTCTTTCACTCATTTTGGTAGTCTCATGTACCACAAGAGAACACACACAAGAGAGAAACCTTACAAACGAGATGTTTGTAGTTCTTCTTCCACTGGTTCTGGTCATCTTAAGCACCACAAGAGAAGACACAGAGGAGAGAAACCTTATACGTGTGATGATTGTGGTGCTTCTTTTACACGAGCTGGCAATTTGAAATACTACAAGAGAAAATATACAGGAGAACAACTGTTTAAATGTGATGTTCAAGGCACATATTTTATTCGAATCTGACATCTAAAATACCACAAAATATATATATATATATATATATATATATATATATATATATATATATATATATATATATATATATATATATATATATATATAGTCAGATACCTTCCATATATGATGCTGGTGTTGTATTCTTTTTACTTTAACTAAGAAAAAGAAGTGTTTGTCATGTGTGGGTGTAATATGTTCTAAAGTAAATTAGTTCATGAAATACAAGATAAATTATTTCAGAAAGGGGTCAAACGATTTATTGTCATCTGCTCCACAGTACACTAGCTCGGTATTATTTTCTTCTTCCATTTACCTCAGTGACGTGCTGGGGGAGATGTAAATATCTTTTATGTGTTCCTTCTAATGCTGCTTCTTGTTCTTATTATTTGATCTATATAACATCATGTTGAATAATTCTATGTTGTCCTTACATTGTTATTCATTGTCCATGTTTCTGCTCCACACAATCATGAAGAGTACATGTTATGTAGATGAATCGCTCTGTTCTGAAAGAATCAAGTAGGATGAGTGATGGTTGGAAAGAACACCAGCTCAAATATTGTGTTATAATTTATAATCTATTTTCTTATTAGTATGCTTGTGTTTTCTTGACAAAGGTTGTTACAATAGAATTATCGGCCATATGTGGTTTGTTTTAACATATTATTATTGTCTCAGTATTTATTCTTAATTGTTTTGGTATTTATTCTTAATTTTCTTAGTATTTATTCTTAATTTTCTTGGTACTCATTTTCCCACTTCATCTTTAGCTCACCTGCCCTGAGGTCCTTTTAAGGTATGGACAAATCTGTGTGCTTATTGTGTCTCTACACAACATACCTGTTTGTTTCATGTGGTATTAAGTAGGAGTCAGTTGTCACTCTTGTGTAACCGGGAAACTTCCCTGAAGGGGAGGTCATGAGTAGCAACACTAATCTCCTGTTCAGGTTGTAAAAGGTGACTAAAGACTGACTGCTTCACGCTGTGCTAAAATGCAGCAAACATCTAACCAACCATGCAATGGCCAACGAATGGCTTGGCATGAATGGTTTTGAGGCCATACTCCATTAGGAGTCTTAAAGGCATCAGATGAAGAAGATGGGCTAGGGTCTGATTGATAAACATCTCCAGCTAAGCTCAGATTCTGGCAAAAATGAAGAATGGTTTCAACAAAGAGAAGAAGTTGAACAGTCAGTTTACCCTGAAACATGGTCCTGGGCTGACCGGTATCCGTTGACTGCTTAACAAAAATTAAGCGACTTGAACTTCAGTAAAGCTATAAAAAATACAGTGAATAAATCAACAAAAGTGAAAAGACTAAACTTTACAAAAATACGATTATAATTTTCTTATTCTTGTTTCGGTAGCCATATTAATGTCCTCATATTTGTTGAACATCTTTGAAGAACATGTAATGAGAAATATGTAAAATGATAAGACAAGACACTAGTGTGATTCATTTATGTCTGTTGGAAATCCGGTTTCAACAATCAGATATGCAGATGTCACATTCCCGACTCAAAAAGTGCTATGGGATTAGAAGAGTTGATTTGTCTGTCAAGTGACACTGACAATCAAAATCTTAATTCTGAACTAAAAGAAATGTCAACAGGGATTACTAGATGCCAGTCAAAGGTTAAAGGCAGGTGGACAGACTTTATTGTTCCTGGTTTCGCTCTTCATAGCTCAGTCTCTGGCCAATAAATGGCACCCTATCCTGTGAGATTATGGCATACAGAATGAACTCTGTAGCTCCAGCAGTGACCTCATAGAATATTAGACAAGGAATTGCACCTGTGATGCATCAAACCCACAACCTTCTGAGCATGGGGCATATAGCTTGACCACCTCACCACGGAAACTTACAACAAACCAACCAACATCCATAATCAACAATGAAGACATCTAAAATGTCAACAACTGGGAATATCTTCTCTCCATTATAGTCGTAGCGAGTCATGATTTCAATACAACTAGTTTGATACCCTCGTGGAGTCAGTGGGTTCAGTTAGTGAGGTACAGTTTCACAACTCCCAGACATACAGAGTCGCCGTTTCTTCTTCATACACCTTCAGATGTCAGCCTGAATATATATATACAGGCAGCCAGTCAACCTGAGCTTGCTGACCTGACCATAGTGTGTCCTCGATTGGAGCGGGTGTAGGCCAGAATGACTTTCTCTTTTCTGTCCAAAGAAAATTGCTTTGTGTTGATTTTGGTGTCATGAAGCGTTTGCCATTCAGAACGCAAAGGTAAACTACTGAACATATAATTTCCTAGTAAGTCACAAATGGCCAATAAATTCCAGTGTTGATTGCAACATCATGTAAAGGATGTGCAACCAACTGTTTAGATTGAGACCCAGCTTTGTGGCCAAGGGGTTACAGATGCAGTTCGTAATCCCGCATACTGCGTTAAATACACAGCTGCCTGCTATGGCAGCAGACTGCCTTGCATCGGTTTTGTTTTCTCTTTACATGCAACTTCAAGTTGCTTCCCTTGACACACCTCATCAAATTGTTTCCCCTCGACATACCAACTCAAGTTGTACCACAGATGTTTGTTTCAGACAAAGAGGGAAACACATGCCTGTTTATGACTGATGGCATGTCAACATTGTGAGTTACTATAAGTGGTTTGGGTATAATTGGACTTAAAACATAGACCTAACAAGTGTCATAAGTCGGGGTGCCCCACCGGCTAGATGAAAATATTATCACTGTCGAGCAACCCTAAATAGTCAGAAATGACTAGGGACAAAATCTATATGGCTGAACTACAGATTAAGCCATGAATATCCAACGAACAGCTCCAAGTGGCTCGTTACAAAATGAAATGAACTGTGCTGAATATTCGCCAAGAATAGGAAAGAGAAGGTTAGCTAAGATAGATGTTAAGTCTAAATTTATTAGTTATAGACGACTATCTCAGTACAGGTTTTTCTCCGACTGCTCCCTTCCTTGTGTTTCTAAGTGAACCCCCACCAATGTACACAACACCCGTATGCACAATTGGAATAAATATAACGAGAGAAACTATGAGCTACAATACTTACAACATTTTATTTACTAATCATAGACATCTGATGGTTTTTAATATGAGGATGATGAAATCATATAACATATCTGTGATGAGAAACATACGTAACTTACTTGTTACTTCATCTATCTGGAACTGTGGTCCAGATCCCCACTCTCCAGTAGACTCAACAAAAGAAACAGCTTGCCGGTATTCTGACGAATCTGGTCAGTCCTGACATGACCTAGTCTTCACTCGTCCTTGAGATCTACAACATAGGTGCTCCTTGTGAGAGCTTGAAAGAAAGTCAAGAATGTGTTATATCGAGTTCTACATCAGCGCAATCGTAATACATATCATAACACAAACATATACAATGACCAGTCTGGCCAAGTTTATCTTCCAGCTCTACAGCGTTCACCATCCTCCTTCTCCCTACTGTCTTTAGTCGGGGACGGGCTTTTCAATTGTCTCACATGCCTGTAATGATTACATTTCTGCCGCCCCATGTCCATGTCGCTAATACAGAAATTCTGTGTCATACAGCCGCTCCGTCCAAAGTTGGGTTAGCAGCTCACAGGGTCGGTAAGGGTATTATAACAATGCCTGATCATCCGGGCTTGCAAGCCGTGACCAGTAGCTGTGCCAGGTTTCCATGCATTACCGTGGACGCACGCCCACAATACACTGAGAGAAGTTTAGCACCATATACCCTATACCCAATTGTGGTCATGTCTGTACCATTACACCTCTGCTTCCAACACAATCATTGGCCAATGTGCCAATTGCGCAGACAATAGCATAAACACTTCAGTATTGGTAGGTTTTGCATATGACAATCAATATATCAAACATCCAATACACATAAACATATTGATTAAAATAGACAATATTATGATACTTAACATCATAGCATAATGCACTAGTTAGTTTATGAAATTACACCTACATACATTCCAACATATCCTTAAACATTATATTACTTCAAGATGGACATCTAATGATACTCAAACATAATAGCATCAGGCATTATTAATGAGTACTAATATTGTATAGCTACAAAATGAGATATACAACAGTCTAATTGAAGTTACCACTTAGTTACTGCTGTTGTAAGAATTAAATAAATAGTCAGTTGACTATATTCTGTACAACAAATGCACACACCAAAACGAGACTAGTCTAGTTTAGAAAGAAATGGCAAGCACCTACCAAGACACCTAAAAGTATACTTAGACAATGATATGCCTTTCACAAGTTTCTACTTCTCAGAAGAGTAATACATGAAGCACAATGATATTGAACACAGAACTTAGAAAGAACACTCAAGTAACCTACGCCAAAGATAGTTCTTGAAATAACCTAGATCAGATATAGACTGAAAATAAGTAACTAAGAAATAACTTTTGTAGTGAAATCTAACATAATAATCATGCATATGAATACAGAACATTGAGATAGTTCCTACCTGTTCTGAAGTCAGACTTAATCTAAAGGGAACAGGTCTAGTGGGGTTTTTATACCTAGCCTAGCAGTAGACACTTATCTCCCAGGAATTCCATCCCTAAATTCTTCTTATCTCCTCCTGACGTTAATTGCAATTAACACTGCAACCTGTCAAGTTGTAAAAATTCTTTCTGCATGCACACTAGCCTTCACACCTGTGGGTCTGACCATTATTAGCCCCATGAGTCCTTATCAGTGATTTCACACCTTGCACCCTCGAGTATTCCTGCTTCAGTTTCAATAGCCAACATTTACTTTGTGTGGCCAGTCTTGACACTTCACAGCTGACCGGTTTACAAGGTCTGTTTTCACACTCTACTGAGTCTGCCGATCTGAGTTGACTTGGCTTGTTTACCGCCCTATGGCTATTATCTCCATCTGGCGTTAATTGCCTTTATTCAAACCAATGGCCCAGTTCATTGTTGATTCAGCCAGGGTCTACCTGGACGAGAAGGTGCCACTGTGTCTGTGTGGTGTCATAGCCCGTCTGGGTCAGCAGTTTTTCCAAGGTGTAGACTAATTTAAATTATCTAGTTAGTGTCCATCTCAAGTATCCCATTTTACTTGCCATCTGCAAGCTTACGTCATGGCTAGAGGCTTTTTGTGAATAATCTTACCTCACGACTAGATGGCCTTGGAGTAGCGTGATTAATTCATTCTTTCTCAATTTGGCCTCTCAAATTTGGAGGCCGAGAAAAATATTCTGGGATGTTACGGCAGCATTCCATGACACAAGTGAAGAATGTCAGAGATGGCTGTAACATGCAGCGTCTTGTATGAGGCGGACATGTTAGTGCAGTTGATATGGTATAACGCTGATAATGTCATGAGCTTGGTCGGATGCTCTATGATCTCCATGTTCATTACTCGTCAACAGAGGACAGATTGGTTCATCTCTTTAGACACTGTCTAGTTGATTTAAACCATAGACAAACCAGCTGAAGGCAAGGGGAAACCATCATTGTGCATCCCTAACATAATTGACAACTAACATAGCTTTAGATAAACAGTGTAAATGAGTTCTTCACAGGAACAGACTCGCCCACTAGGGAATGCCATGTGCATGAATCCAGGCTCTCGTCACGGCACTGAATTAAACAAAAATGTCCATTGGTTCAAGTAGAATCATGAAGTGTTCATCAGCACAGAATTAAAGAATGTGAAGCCAGAAATTCAAAGACTGGACATGAACATTTTAGCATGGCTGATCAAGTAGTAGATGTATGGACTATGCTTCAGTTCAAAGTTAGCAAACGCAAAAAAAAAAAAAAAATCATAAACAGTCAGAAAAAAGAAATATAAATTAGGCCGACATATCCGACTTCTGCGGGCATTTTTTGAACGGGTTAACCTTCCCGGGATACCCAATTTATATGTGCTATTCAATGCCGATTTAATAAATACATACACCAATAAAATACATTTCAAAGGTTTCTAGTCCACATTTATTAAGTTAGGGTATTTCATATTTCCATCGCGAATAAAAGAAACATTAATACTACCATTATTTGTAACATTTTCTTTCTTTATGTGTTTTCTTGTGGTGTTTCAAGTAACCCGTTTAGGCTGAATAAAATAGCTTCAAATGTCACAATTAGATGTAAGCCTTGAAAGATGCATAGATGAAATAAATACCAGTGTATCAGCTTTAAGAATTAAAACTCAGTCTTCTGGAGGATTTACAATGAAAAATCTCACTATTGTTCATCATCCTTCATGTAATTAATTATACATCATTTCAAATATGTAAATTATTCTGTGCAACCATTTTATTCAGTATGACAGATGCATACATGCTCAAAATTACTTAGATTATCCAATACTGAAAATATACAATAGGCTTGCCATTTTATAAGCAATTATGACTGTTCTTGTCTGTCAAGTATGGATTCACTATTGTGACATTGGGCTTCATACATTAAAAAAGAAAATGCAATACATTTAAATATAATTTTTGGTAAATATCTTAAATGGGTGGGGGGGGGGGGGGGGGGGGGGGGTTGTGTGTGTGTGTGTGTGTGTGTGCGCGCGCGCACGTGTGCGCTGAGTGGTCTCAAGGTAAGGTGCCTGCCTCGAGTGCTGGAGGTCCCGGGTTCAAGCCCCTGTGAGGGCCGGGATTTTTCCACGTGGACTTCTAGTAACACAATTTCTCCTGGTCTCTGGGTAGTGAGATCGGGCGCCCGTGTGCATTGTTGCACACATAAAATATCCCTTGGCAGTTGGAAATTGAAAAAGAGTAACCTAATGGTGCTGCCCGGACAAAATTTCAAGTTAAAAATCTAGCAAAAGTATTTCAGGATCCTCTTTGGTGCTACAGAGTTTGTACACGGAGCTGAGATTATCTGGACTCAGGCTTGAGTTAGGAGTAGAACGGAGCACTTATGGGTTACACCCGTGTGCCGTGATGATAATACGACTAAACTAAACTATTTAAATATCAACTTTATACTTTTCAAACAATCAGATCTGAAGCCAAGATAACAGCTATCATTTTTCAAAATATGTAACAGCTGGAAAAAATGTGTGAGATGTCAGAAAGTAGAGTTTATCAAAATCCTTACAAGGCACAAAGAGAAAAGCCGCTAAAAGTAAGTCACTAAAGTAAAGGATCTTTTAAGATGCCAGGAGGCGTAATGGGTTTATGGTGCTAGCCCCACAATTTATAGACCAATCAGAACTCGATGGGTGATGTGGTCAATATCAAGTGGGCTGCCTTTACTTCCCAAGACATTTCCTGCTGCCTGTTTTAGGATGGTTGACTTTGGAGACCAGGTCAATTGTTTTAAAAAATGCACTTATGTGTATTCAAATACATGATACTGATCACAAACCAGTCATAATAAAAAAAAAAGTCATAATAAAAAAAGATTTCACCACACAGGAAAATAAGAAACAAAAAGGTAACAACACATGTCATCAATTATAGGAGGCTGCAGGAAAATACGGTTAAAGACGAATTCTATCAAGAAATCCAAAACCTACATAAGAACATCCCTGATGATCACTCAAGCGTAGATAAGGAATGGACATGTTTCAAGGCTGCCATGCTAGACACACTGAAAAATAAATGTGGAACAAAGAAAGTAGGGAAGGACAAAAGATTAAGAACAGCCTGGTGGAACAACGAAGTTAAAGATAGCATATTCAAAAAGAAGGTAGCATTCAAAATATGGATCACAACTAAATCTGAACAGGACTATATTACTTATAGAATAGCACGACATAATGCCAAATTAATAATTAGAGCATCTAGAGATGAATCCTGGAGAATATACGGTGAACAGATGGCGACCCTTAGCAAAGACTGCCCAAGAGAATTTTATAAACGTGTCACCACAATGAGAAACAAAGATGCATGTTACAACCCAGCCACCATCATAAACAGCAAAAGAGGTATACCGATATTTAATCCACAACAAACAGCAGCAAGGTGGGCAGAATACTTTCAAGAACTACTTAACCCCACACATAACATAGAAAACATCACTTTTGTACCTAAATGGCAGGGACAGCAAGAACCAAATTTCATACCTGCAGAAGTCAAAGCAGTTATACAGAAAAGTCCTAAAAACAAATCACCAGGTCCAGATGGAATAACCACAGAAGCTATTCAGGCCTGTGGGGAAGCAGGAGTTAAATGGCTAACAAGACTTTTTAATATAGCATCCATCCATCCATCATGTGCCATGCCGGTAAGCGTGGGCGGTCATGTTCTGCCATCTCACTCGATCACCAGAGTCGTGGATCAGCTCCTTGTTTCTGTCTCGACCATGCCACAAGGCCAAGCCATCCAGGTACTTGCTTCTAGGTCTTCCCCTTGTTCTGTTCCCCTCGATCTTACCAGTTGTCACCAAATTCTCCAATCCATTTCTTCTCATAACATGCCCAAAATATTTTGACTGTCTACGTCTAGTTTCTCTAATCAATTTACGATCTTCATTTGTTTCTTGAAGGACTTGTTCATTGGTCTTTCTGGCTGTCCATGGTATTCTTTGCATTTTCCTCAGAAACCACATCTCTACAGCCATCAGATGTTTTTCAGCCTGACTGCTCATTGTCCACGCTTCACATCCATACAAAAGTACAGGTTCAATGTAGCATCTCAACACTCTTTTTCTCGTTTCAATTGACATCTTTTTATTGGTCAATATGTTTTTCATCTTGCTAAAGGCTACTTTTGCCATGGCGATTCTTGTTCTAATCTCTTCAAGGCATCTCCCATCAGATGTTATTACTGTTCCGAGATAATTGTACCTGCTCACTTGTTGAAGAATATTCCCATTTACTTGTATATTACATTGTGGTATTTCGTCCTTCCTAGTGACGACCATAATCTGTGTCTTTTTACAATTTAATTCTAACCCTAGTTGTTCACTGTGTGTAACAATCGCATCTACTAAATTTTGCAGGTCCTGTTCATTGTCTGCAATCAAGACTGTATCATCTGCATATCTAATGTTATTGATGCATCGTCCCCCAATGTTGATTCCTTCCATATCTTCAATATTTCTGAAAATACTTTCACTGTACAGGGAAAACAGATCTGGAGACATTACACATCCCTGTCTCACACCCCTTTTAATAGGCTGATATTGGCTTACTTCATTATCAACTCTTATGGCAGCTTGTTGTTTCCAGTATATGTTTTTTACAAGTCTAAGATCTTTTCCATCAATTTGTAGATCTTCAAGCATCCTTATCATGTTGACATGTCTCACTTTATCAAAAGCCTTTGTGTAATCAATAAAGCAAAGGTGTAGATCTTTGTTTACTTCTATAGAACGTTCGATTATGTTTCTCAGTATATACACAGCATTTACTGTACCCTTGCCTTCCACAAACCCACATTGTTCTTCTCCTATTTCAGGTTGTATTTTCCTCCTAACTCTTTGCATAATTCTTAGCAAAATCTTCGTGATGTGACTCATTATACTAATTGTTCGATGTTGATCACATTCCAAGGCTCCTGATTTCTTGGGAGTGCAATAAATACGAATTACATAACTCCTGAGGTATATTTCCAGTATCATATATTGTAGTAAGAGACGTGGTAACTTGATCTATTCCATATTCTTCTAAAGCATTAATATAGCATGGGAAGAAAGAAAAGTCCCAGATGATTGGCAACAGGCAATAATAGTACCAATAGGGAAAAAAAAAGGCAATATGAGAGAGTGAGAAACATACAGAGGTATATCACTCCTGAGCCATATAGGGAAAATGTATGCAAAACTTTTGGAACAAAGAGCTAGACCAATAGTTGAACAACAGTTAAGCAAAGCACAATTCGGTTTTCGGAAAGGTAAAAGTTGCACTGATGCATTATTTACACTTAGACAAATTTGTGAAAAAACTATCGAATATAGGGACCAGCAGAATATTGTGTTTGTAGATCAGGAAAAGGCTTTCGATAGAGCAGACAGATACAACTTATGGACCATCCTTTGAAGACTATGGGATAGAAGGGCAACTGCCTAGAAAACATCATAGCCTATGTACCACTCGAGCCAAAGTGCAGTAAGAACACAGGAAGGTATATCAGATATGTTCACAGTCAATACAGGAGTGAGGCAGGGATGTGTGCTCTCTCCCCTGCTATTCAATATCTACATGGACAGAATTTCCAAAGAAGCAAGTCTCGACAGAACAGATTCAGAAAATTTAGAACTCTTTACTCCAGATGAAACAACTGACCCACAGGGAATAAATGAACTTCTATTTGCAGACGATCAGTGCCTGTTTTACAGCGATGAGGGCAGACTACAAAATCATATTACTAATCTGAGTTCAACCTGCAGCAGATACAATATGAGTATAAACACAGCCAAAACCGAAGTAATGCAAGTTAGCAGATCGCCAGGCCCACTAAGTATACAGATAAATAACACACCTCTGAAACAAGTTAAAGAATTCAAATACCTTGGAAGTATGATCACAGAAGATGGCAGATTGGACAGAGAAATTGAAATCAGATGTCAAAAAGCTAGTGCACTTACATATCAACTATCACCCTTACTGAAACATCCAAACATACCCATGTCCGCAAAACGACAGATAATAAACAGCATATTCACACCAACCCTATGCTACCAATCTCAAACCTGGACTTTATCCAAATTACACCTTCGCAAAATCAACACCTGCGAAATGAGATGCCTGAGGAGAGCTGCCAACTTAACAATCTGAGACCGAGTAAGAAATGCTACTATCAGACAGACTGTGGGATCAACACCTTGTGCCACATTTATTGAAAGACAGAAGATCAAGTGGTTTGGCCATGTCGTTAGAATGCATCATCAGCAACTACCATCACTGGCCTTACATCAAAGATTATCTGCGACGAGACCACGAGGTCGTCCAAGAAGAAAATGGATTGACGACATCAGAGACATTGTACAACCACACGGAATGACACTATCCAGTGCCGTCCACCGGGCGCTGGAACGCAAATTAGTCCTCCCCACGACGCTTGATGGCAGAAGTGGAAGATGATGATGATGATGATGATCACTGTGCCAGCAGGCAAGCATGCTAGTCACTTCACTGCCATGGCTACCAACCACCACTACAAACGCCTTATTTTATTGTAAGAGAACAGCTGTAATAGAAAGCTGATAAATTACAAGTTTGCCAAGAGGCATCTCTTACAACAGCCTTGCCAGTCACACTCCAAGAGAACAGTGTTTTGAAAACCCTTACAAATGAATAACACTGCAATTTATGGTGTTTGTCATTACCACTTCAGAGAAGAAAGTCCCTTACTATTATCTCCACTCCAGTCCTATAAGTTTACCAAAGGCAGTTTTAGTCAGCACTGCCTGCAGAGCCACTCAGCTTTAGCATAATCAACCAACTTTGTTTACTTTGCAGATGTCAATAATTGTACTATTATTTATAATGATGTATTACATCAATGTATATTAAAAAGAATAAAAATTTATGATATATTACACAAGAGTGCACAACTTGGGGTAGTCCATCATGAATTAAACAAAATTAGCTAAACAACTTAATCCAGTGAATTGTGAAATATGATACACCAAACCGTGCAAACAGTTTCAACTTTACATATGAAAAGACCATAAATACAAAACACACTTATTTATGAAAACCTTGGACAGCTCAATGAGCGTCAGTTTCCCTGTCAGACTGTGGCTGCAACAGTTATCAAAGTGCATATGATAGACTAGTGTAGCAATAATATTTTGTGTGGGCTTCTAATAAGTTGTTATTGTCATCATTATTTGTAAATTTGCAGGTTGAAATTATGGGCACACCTACACAATTGTATTAAAATCGCTAAAGCCTTTAAAATCGCTAAAGTGTATCCTCATTTAAAAGCTGGTCCTCTAGACGATCGTCTCATGAGTAATTATAGACCAATTTCCATATTATCCTCATTATCCAAACCGCTAGAAAAGCACATCCACAAAACAACACTAGATCACTTAGTTCGCCATAAACTGATAGTTGACAGTCAGTCAGGATTTCGGCCAAAATATTCTTGCCATACGGCACTAACAAACATGATAGAAAACTGGCATCAAAATATTAACAACAATAATTTATGTGGAGCGGTGTTTATAGACTTTAGGAAAGCATTCGATATGATAGATCATACTATTCTAATTAAAAAACTAGAAACAAAGAAAGTAAGTTTTAATATAGTGACATTAATAAAATCATTCTTATTAGACAGAAAGCAAGTAGTATCACACAATAAAGTTTTATCTCAAGCCATTACCATTAATATTGGAGTACCTCAGGGGTCTATTCTTGGCCCTCTATTATTTGCCATTTATATAAATGATCTTCCATTAAATCTGTCGTCGTCCTGCGATCTATTTGCTGATGACTGCACAGTATATACAAACGCTGTTGATCGTAATATGCTAGAATTATCCTTGCAACAGGAAATAAATAGTGTAGTTAACTGGAGTCATGCAAACCGCATGCAAATTAACATTACTAAAACAAAGTCTATGTTAATAGGAACCGAGCAAAGACTTCACCTCTAAACTCGCAGAGAACTCGTCAGCTGCACATTGGCAGCACGCCTGTAGAAATGTCACCGAGCACAGACATGGGTGTTATCATAGATCAAAATCTAACTTTTAACTCCATGTTCCTGCTCTAGTTTAAACAAATAGCCAAAAAAGTATACCAACTTGCCAAATTAAAATTTCCTTGACGAAAACACAAGAAAGATATTCTATACTTCTCATATACAAACACATATTGATTACTGCTCCACAGTCTGGGTATGGATGCTCCCAAATCAATAACAAAACGCCTATATTCACTCCAGAAAGAGGGCAGTGCGTTTAATTAATGGTGAAAAGCTTACCGACAATTCTAACCTATATAAACGTCTCCGGTTACTGCCACTCCACAAGCGCCTGCTTTTTAATAAGACCAAACTAATTCACAAAATCCTATTTCAAAATGCTCCAAGCTACCTTTGGCCATTGTTTAAATATAACGCTAGACATAGCGAACGACTAAATATACTTCATGTCCCTAAACCTAGGATAGACTTATATAAAACAAGCTTAGCATACTCTGCCGCTCAGTTGTGGAACAATCTTCCACAAGAAATCAAAGACACCACCAATCATGATACATACATTCGCAACCTGTTTGAACACTACCTTAGTACAGACTACATGACCCATAACAAATAACACAAAAAAGACAATAATGGTAACTTATCTCAAACGACAACTAGCCAAAAAACATTCCCTTATGTATGGCACGTTACACCCTCCTTAGGTATTTATAATGCCCATGTTAAACACTGCCTCAGTGAGTAATTTGTTATTGATTATTTTTCATGCGTTTTAATGTTCTTTTGTTGTCAAAAGTTGCTTCATAAGTGATGTTGAATGAAAGAATGTATGAGAGGAAATAGAGAAGAAGGGCAGAATGTCAGACGGGCCTGCGTGCCCAATTCTTAACCCTTTGAAAATAAAGACTTATTATTATTATTATTATTATATACATAGTATGTAGTATATACACTATACGGAAATGGTTTACACTGGCTGTTAGGGCAGGGAAGACCGGCCAAGCAAACATAGTTGGCCACCATCACCTTCATTGAGTTATCTACCAGAGATATTTTGGCACATGCTTTGTGGCTGTTCCTGTCAAGATCACTGTGATAGCCTGGTCCACTGTGATACCCCATCATTAGAGACTAACGAAGTTGTTGAGTAAAGAGGAACACAACAACCATAAACATCACATCCGTGAAAGTGGAGAGAGTCAAAGCACAGGAATGCAAGAACACATAACATTCACCATCCGTGAAAGTAAAGAGGGAATGCACAACAACCATAAACATCACATCCGTGAAAGTAAAGTAAGGGGAAACAGCAACAACCATAACATCACATCCATTGAAAGTAAAGTAAGGGAATGCACAACAACCATAAACATCACATCCAGTAAAGTGTAAAGAGGAACATGCAACAACCATCAAACATCACATCCCGTGAAAGTTAAAGGGGAGCAAAAGAACCAAAACATCACATCTGTGAAATTAAAGTAAAAAGGATAGAACAACCACAAACATCACATCCGTGAAAGTAAAGTAAAGGGTGAGTGAAAGTCAAGGACCACTTCCCAACACCATGAGTGTTACTGGGTATATGTGCTAGCCCATATTTTTAGACCAAATTGACATTATAATGGCTGATATGGTTGATTTGTTCAGGCACGCAGTTATAATGTTGGAGTGTTCTAGAGCTAAAGCTGGAATTAAACAGAAATCAAAATTAATATATTTCTAGTTTAAACACAGAAGCTACAAACAATATGTTGTCCAATTTATTGCCTGGCATATTTGGCTGCATCTCGTCAGGGACATACTGTAGAGTTACATATCATATGATATGAAGTGATAAATGAATTATACCGGGCTGAAATATTGAACACATAGTCACTTATAATACTTAAATGTGGAGCATCGGTTTTACCCATGGTAATCACAAATCTAAAATGAAGTTTTTCTGTTGGCACAAAACTGGCTGAAACCATCTTAATTACTAATGCCTTGATGTATTTGAGCAATCATATATTGTTCATCAAATACAATATACAAAATGTCTTCTTTTTTAACTTTATGATGGCTATTAAACAAATGTCGCAAAATCATCGAGCTAAGGGATTTTATGACCTGCAGACTGCACAGGGATTCATGAAGACTGATTAAATCCATTTTCCACCTGTACTAGTATATGTTTAGTTACTTAATTTGCTGTCTTTCTATTCTACCTATGTAAGTTGCTTGGCACTAACACTTGAATTGATAAATGCAGTTAGATTTGTTGTACAGACACAATAGTTCTTTCACAGATGGGAGTAGTATTGAGGTGGTTTTATATCTGATCTTAGGTGCAAAGCTATTTAAATTCAGGTATTGGCCTATCCATGTTCCCTTTTAATAGACAGATCTTTGGATGGTGCCATCCTGTCAATGTCAAATTGATATTTCTGAGAATGACGTCCTTATGTTCGTGGTCAACAGGTTCATGATGGAGTGGAGTGGTTCAGATTGTTTTTTTGTCTCTGGGATGAATAATATATCATCCACATACCAGCGGTATAGAACTAGGTCCTTAATATTTGAGGCTCTTTGTTTTTCTGAGTGATCACCTTAAAGATGTCTGCTAGAATGGTACTTAAAGGACTCCTCACGGCTACTCTGTCAATTTGGTGGTATAGTTTTCTAATGAAAAATGAATTTAATATTAGATGTGTGCAGCAATGGTAATTTTTTGAATTTATATGTTTCTTATCTTTTATATGATCAAAGATGATTATCACCGTTTCTTCCAAGGGAACTTCAGTGAAAATAGAGGCAATATCCATTGACGCTACATGCTTTAGTTTAGATCGATAGTATCCAGTAGTTTTACAAGTCTAAATGGATCTTTTAATGGGGTTGAATGATTGTTGTACTGGTTTAGCAGTTTCTGCAAGCCATTTCACCATCCTGTGTTGGACAGAGTTGAGCATAGATTAAATCAGTCTCAGTGGTACCCCAGGCTTCAATTGTGAAATTTATGAAAGCCATAAAGTTGGGGGGTTTATGAGTCCTGTGGAATGACTAACTGTGCAGTTCCTTCACTGATGAATTTACCATCTAAAAGTGACTGAATCTCGTTCCTCACTGTTGCATCCATTTTCTCAGGATTGTTGGCTTTAGGATCTAAGTAAAATTCAGTTGGATTTGATAAAATGTCTTCCATTTTGTTGGAAGCACCAAAGATGTGATTCCTGAGATGGTTGTTGTGAATAGTTTGAATTACCAGAGTAACTTAACAATGATTGTCTGGAAGAGGCTAATGAAAGTAGATTATTATATTGGTGCCATGAATCAAAAGTAATTGGATGCAAGTTAAAGTAAGAATCGACGGGTATGAACTCTACTGACTGGGTTGGAAGGAATTAAAACACTATTGACGGGACAAATGATAGTCAATAAGTAACATGAGGACTGTTCATGGATTCATGGGTCATTGACGGAAAGTCAGGCCGTGAATAGATACTTAGATAATTCAGCATTGGGATTGCTGACAAGTAACATCAAGTGAATCAGCTGAGTAACACTGACAGTATTAGTTGAGCAACGTCATCTACCAATATTCATGAGACTCGACAAGAACCCTCTAGAGTTACCAACGTTCACGAGTATCAACACAACCATTATGCGAAAGACGACGCATTGATGGGCATCAACCAGAAGACTAGAAGACATCGAATTGATTTACAGACGCCAGTTCTAGAAGGAAAGGAACAGTGTGTGGATAGTGATTTATTCATAAAGAGACGATGAGTTGTAATTTTCACATCAATTATTATCACTTACAACTGATCACGTACTTGATGGCAGCAGTGACCATGACACCAGTGTCAACACGAGATTAGTCAACCCAGGGCTAGACTGACATACATGCCAACTAACTTGCTGTGTCACACATTGAGTGGTGACCAATCTCGGTCGGTGATGAAGCCGTAGAACTTTGGGGTGGCAAATAAACTATCTGTTAAGCTGTACCGGATGTGTTGTGCTGTCATTTGTGGAGTGTCATCAGTCTGAGTGAACAGTGCCATAGTATTACATTGTGACAGCGAGCCAATATACCAGTAGCATCATGGCAATTGGCACCTTGCAGTCTTGAAAGACAGTAGTTGTTACACTGTGCTTCAAAAAGGCAAAATAACTACAACATATGGCGGTAGCAAATGTGACTGATCAGGCCAACTTGCGCAGTAAATGTTCGTCCACAGTGGATGCATGTGAACACATGGTCATTTTCACCGTCATGCACCATCTTAGATCTCACATGCCCAGTGTGTGACATACCAGCAATAATTTCTCCTCTGTCTTTATTCCATTTCTGATATTTGCCCTCCATGCAACACGTTCAGTGGCAACTTGCTCCCAATTGGCATTATCAAAGCCTGTATCAATCATGTCCCGCTTACACACATCTTTGTATCGTAGTAGAGGCCAACCCTGAGATATCTTACCCATCTGTAATTCATCAAAAAGATGTCCTTTGGTATTCTATCATCCTCCTAACTTATCCTATCCATCTGAATTTACCAACAGTGATCATGGAATAAACTGTCACACAACCTGATCTTTCCAATACTTCAGTTTTTCTGATTTTGTCTTGCAACTTAATACCACGTATTCTTCACAGACACTGCATATGACAACTGTTTAAATGGTTTTTTTTTGTGTGTGAGTAAGTTGACCAGGTTTCACTGCCATAAAGAAGAGTACTAAGGACACAGATGTAAAATTGTCTACTATCTCCAGTTTGGCATCGTCAATAAAGATTGATGATATTCCATGTGCACCTTGTGACATAATCTGTGTCTTCTTCTTGCTAATTAAACCAAATTCAGAACAAGCATCGGAGAATGCAGATAGTAGACATAATTCTTACTCAGAGTGGATTGTAACTGCACCATCATCTGCAAACAGCATCTCTCTGATCAGTACCCTCCTAATTTAGTCTTGGCCTCCAATCTCTGGGCACTGTAGAGGCCACCATCTGAGCGTGAGTGAATGTATATATCACCTTCCTGATCACAAAAGGCATATTTCAGTAGAAGCGAAGCAGGTCTGCATGGTCGAATGGAAAAGAACGGTGTTCTTAAACATCTGGTGTGCTGATGCCGAGGTTAGCGGTTCATCCCCTACACCGAACAGCTGGGCTAAAATGTTGACCTGTCGTCCTTGACGTGGGGACGTTAATTACAAGTACCTCTGAAGTCGGAGTGGGTTCGCCTGATGGCGAGGGACACTGTTGATAGGGAAAGCTAACCCACATGCAAAAATTCAGTCCATCACTACTATAAACAGAAAATTTGTGTATGGACTTCGCTTGAGTTCAAAGAGAGCGAGTGCAAAAACAAAAAAAGTAGAAGTGAAAAGTATATTCCAAAGAAAGTGGGAGCTAGTACACAACCTTGATTAACTATATCCCAAAGAGAGTGGGAGCTAGTACACAACCTAGATTAACTATATTCCAAGAGAGTGGGAGCTAGTACACAACCTTGATTAACTATATTCCAAAGAGAGTGGGAGCTAGTACACAACCTTGATTAACTATATTCCGAAGAGAGTGAGAGCTAGTACACAACCTTGATTAACTATATCCCAAAGAGAGTGGGAGCTAGTACACAACCTTGATTAACTATATTCCAAAGAGAGTGGGAGCTAGTACACAACCTTGATTGACTATATTCCAAAGAGAGTGGGAGCTAGTACACAACCTTGATTAACTATATCCCAAAGAGAATGGGAGCTAGTACACAACCTTGATTAACTATATCCCAAAGAGAGTGGGGGTTAGTACACAACCTTGATTAACTCCACTCTTGATTTCATGGGAGCTAGTACACAACCTTGATTAACTCCACTCTTGATTTAAAACTCGTCTGAAGTTGCATCATCAAACTTTATTATACCTTCCGTGCCTGTGTGGAACGATTCCACAATGGACAGAAGAGTTGATTGGCAGCCAATCTTTTTTAGTCTTGAACAGACATGTACGACTGACCAAATCAAATGCCTTTGTAACCTGTGGTGAACCTGTCTATGCCAATTGACATGAAGTTATAACCCACAACTGCTACCTCTTGCTTAGATTCAGAGACCAGTTAAGACCAGGGATGGAGATATACCTCCCCATAGTACAAAGCCTGGGCTGAAATATAGAGACCATATATGCAGCATAATCCCTTTCTCAGCCTGCCTTGTTCACTCCACAGGATAGGTAACACCAATACATCGGGAACAAAACAAGCTACAGAAGCTGCCAGATCAGTAAAGCAATGCACTGACTGTCCGCCTGTCGGAGCTTTGATTCTAGACCAGCTGTCAAACAATGCTTAGGGCCTGTCCTGCCCTGCCATGACATTTTGTCTTTAGGTTGCATTGCCTTGCACCAGGATGAGGCTTGTACCCTCCCAATTGTGATCCTCTGCCTGAAGCTGTTGGCACAATTTGGGGTGTCAGGTATAGTAAGCTCCACCCCCACAATTGGCGCTAATAGAAAACAGGTTGTACCATCTGCTGTCATATGGTAGCTCAGTCATATATGAGGAGAAGAGAAGCATGGGAAAGCATTGTGATGACCGGAATGATCAGTGGAAAAAGAGATATGGGCAGACAGAGAGAGATGATGCTGGATGGACTGCATGGTGACATTGAGAAATATTATCAGCAAAGTTGATCCTGAATAGGGACCCCCGGGAAGGTTAACCCGGTCAACAAATGCCCACAGAAGTCGGATGTGTCGGCCTAACGGCGCAAGAACGCAGCTCTGCTGTAAACAGGCACAACACAATCACGTCCGGAAAAAAAAAACTCTGGATGAACGAAGAAGAAGAAGAAGAAGAAGAATAGGGACCGAGATCTGAGGAGATACATGAACACCTATGGTAGTTGGCAGGGCACATGATGATGATGATGTCTCATATGTTTCTTCAGATTACAAGTCCGAGTAAAAGAAGCACCACAATCATCACACTTGAAAGGTTTCTCTCCTGTATGTATTCTCATGTGATATTTCACAATGCCAACATGAGTAAAAGAGGCACCACAGTCATCACACTTGTAAGATTTTTCTCCTGTATGTGTTCTTTTATGTTTCCTTAGACTGCCAACTTGAGTAAAAGAGGCACCACAATCATCACACTTGTAAGGTTTTTCTCCTGTATGTGTTCTTTTATGTTGCCTTAAACTGCCAGCTTGAGTAAAAGAAGCACCACAATCATCACACTTGTAAGGTTTTTCTCCTGTATGTGTTCTTTTATGTTGCCTTAGATTGCCAGCTTGAGTAAAAGAAGCACCACAATCATCACACTTGTAAGGTTTGTCTCCTGTATGTGTTATTGTATGTTGCCTTAGACTGCCAGCTTGAGTAAAAGAAGCACCACAACCATCACACTTGTAAGGTTTCTCTCCTGTATGTGTTCTCTTGTGGGTCTTCATATCGCCAGCTTGAGTAAAAGAAGCACCACATATATCACACATGTAATGTTTCTCTCCTGTATGTGTTTGCATATGTCTCTTAACACTGCCAGCTTCAGTAAAAGAAGCACCACAATCATCACACTTGTAAGGTTTTTCTCCTGTATGTGTTCTCTTATGTTTCTGCAGATTGCCAGCTTCAGTAAAAGAAGCACCACACATGTCACACTTGTAAGGTTTTTCTCCTGTATGTGTTCTCTTATGTTTCTGCAGATCACCACCTCTAGTAAAAGAAGCACCACACATGTCACACTTGTAAGGTTTTTCTCCTGTATGTGTTCTCTTATGTTTCCGCAGATTGCCAGCTTCAGTAAAAGAAGCATCACACATATCACACTTGTAAGGTTTCTCTCCTGTATGTGTTCTATTATGTACCTCAGACTGCTAGCTTCAATAAAAGAAGCACCACACATATCACACTTGTAAGGTTTTTCTCCTGTATGTGTTCTCTTGTGTCTCGTAAGGTGGCCACCTACAGTAAAAGAAGCACCACAAATATCACACTTGTAAGGTTTTTCTCCTGTATGTGTTCTTTTATGTACCCTTAGACCGCTATCTTCAGTAAAAGAAGCACCACAAATATCACACTTGTAAGGCTTTTCTCCTGTATGTCTGCTCTTGTGTCTTTTCAGACTGCCATCTCCAATAAAAGAAGCACCACAAATACCACACTTGTAAGGTTTTTCTCCTGTGTGTGTTCTCTTATGTTTCTGCAGATTGCTAGCTTCAGTAAAAGAAGCACCACACATGTCACACTTGTAAGGTTTTTCTCCTGTATGTGTTCTCTTGTGTCTCGTAAGGTGGCCACATACAGTAAAAGAAGCACCACAAATATCACACTTGTAAGGTTTTTCTCCTGTATGTGTTCTTTTATGCACCCTTAGACCACTAGCTTCAGTAAAAGAAGCACCACAAATATCACACTTGTAAGGTTTTTCTCCTGTATGTCTGCTCTTGTGTCTTTTCAGACTGCCAGCTCCAGTAAAAGAAGCACCACAAATACCACACTTGTAAGGTTTTTCTCCTGTGTGTGTTCTCATATGATACTTCAAATTGCCAAATTGAGTAAAAGAAGCACCACAGTCATCACACTTGTAAGATTTATCTCCTGCATGTGCTCTCTTGTGATTCATGTTTATCTGACACTCTAGATGTTCATCTTGAACCAAAAGACCATCCCATTAATTACATTTGTTTGGCATCCTTTCAGTGTGTGTTCTCTTAATTTGAACTAGAAACATCAGACAAGTCTCCCGTGTGAGGTCTTTGAGGATTATAACTGACATAATCAAACATGTCATCAAGAGACTTTGCAAAGCTCTGTGTAAGCTTTTCTTCTGTTTCCTTATTTTGCTGCTGACAATTCTCAATAGCAAGATGTAGTTTACTGTTTGCATTAATCACAATAGAGACACTTTCTGAGATTTGACAACAATTTTCATGTTTTACGGCTGTTCTCAACCATTCTTGATTCTGAATTGATGTGTTCTGTCGTTTCTTCAATGATGCTACCCCCTGCTATGTCTACTATTTTACTGAATCTGTGACTCCTATTCTCACACAGAACATCCAATAGTTCTTGTTTGACAACCTTCATGTCAATACTGTCATTTGTCCACTTTTGTGAATGCTCTTGTATGGAGTGGTAAGGACTCCGTGCAGATTAAGAGTGTATTTCTGAAACACACCAAAGTAAATTAATATTCCAGAAAAATGGAGAAAAATATATACCAGGTATTTATTATGAAAAGATGTGCACACATTGCGCAGCTACAGACAATCAATTGCAAGTGAACAAAGAAAAAAAGAATAATTAATGTGCACATGTATGATCTAGGCTGATGGAGTGATCTAGGCTGATGTAGGATCTAGTCTGATGTAGGATCTAGGCTGATGTTAGGATGTAGTCTGATGTATGATGTAGTCTGATGTATGATCTAGGCTGATGTGGATTAGGCTGATGTATGATCTAGGCTGATGTAGGATGTAGTCTGATGTATGATCTAGGCTTGATGTAGGATGTAGTCTGATGTAGGATCTAGGCTGATGTATGATCTAGGCTGATGTAGGATTAGTCGATGTATGATCTAGGCTGATGTAGATGTAGGCGAATGTAGGAGTCAGGCTGATGTATGATCTAGTCTGATGTAGGATCTAGGCTGATGTATGATCTAGGCTGATGTAGGATGTAGGCTGATGTAGGATCTAGTCTGATGTATGATCTAGGCTGATTAGGATCTAGTCTGATGTATGATCTAGGCTGATGTAGGATGTAGGCTGATGTATGATCTAGTCTGATGTAGGATCTAGGCTGATGTAGGATCTAGGCCTGATGTATGATCTAGGCGGATGTATGATCTAGGCTGATAGTAGGATCTAGGCTGATGTATGGTCTACGCGGATGTATGATCTAGGCTGATGTAACATTTAAGTTCAGGTATGCTCTCTGATCTAAGTTTGTGATGATCTAAGCTGATGTATGTTGTTAGCTGATGCGCGCGTGAGCACGCATGCACACACACATATATTTTTTTCTCTCGCCCGCTCGCTTTGAACTCAAACATAGTCCATACACATTATTTATAGTAGTGATGGACTGAATTTCTGGTGTAAATTAGCTTTCCCTAATAATAGTGTCCCTTGCCATCAGGCGAACCAACTCCAACTTCATAGGTACTTGTGATTTACGTCCCCAAGTCAATGATGACAGGTCAACACTTTAGTCCAGCTGTCTGGTGTAGGGGTTGAACTGCTAACCTCGGCAGCAGCACAACGGATGTTTCAGAACACGCGTTCTTATCCATTAGACCATGCTTGTCACATAAAATCTTGGATGTCGATCGATGACAAAATGTCGAGCAAAAGTCTAACATAAAGCCGGCATTTCTTTAATGTGTTGTTGCTCGAGGAAAAACTGTCGCGCCATATGTCTGCAGACGGCAGCCAGGGTTTGAAGTTGTAGACGGATTTTCTGGGTATAAGTCGGCAGGGTATTTTATTGTGGGGACAAGAATTCTCTGGATTACAGAGGACAGGTCCCCAGATGAAAGCGAAATAGACGGCGGGTTGTTTCCATCCAGTCTACAACTGAGAGAGAAAAATAGATTCTAGACTGTCTAGTGTCTAGATAGTTTTGTGACGTCCCTCAGGCCCAGTATTAAACCAGTTGAGGTAAACAACTTTGGGGCAGTCGACCAAATGTTGTTAAACAACTAAGACGTGTGTGTTATTCCGAGTTGATTCTGGAGAGGGACTAGTGTCTTCAGTCAATTTACATTGGCGGACATGTTACCTTCGTGTGATTTTGTAGTCCCAATTTTCAAAACCGGAATACATATATGGTTCCACCACAGTTACCACCAGCTAGAAGAAAAGTCATGGCTCGAGTATTGAAGGCAGAGTTTACTGAGAGGCTTTTGCACTGGGCCCATAACCCAGAGGGTCTGCAGGAACCTGGCCTCTGCTGAGCAGAAAACGATGGTAATATAAGAGTGTTTTCTAAGTGATAGTTTACATCACATTAAAAATCAAGACACTGACAATAACACCTGTACCAGGAACATTAGTACATATAGTTACCTGGAACTGGACAGTATGTGTTACAATTCGTGATATTCCAATCATTACCAATTAACTGTGTGTTATAATTGGGGAATTCCTATGAACAGTATAATACTAACATTTGGTTTTCCCAAAGTGACAGTAACATTATTTTTAGGATTCTCTGATCCCAGAACTTTTAGGAAGAAGTAGTTACACTGTGTGTGTTAGATCGATGATCAATATTGGACTGTTTCCCACAATTGATGACCAAGCATCTGGAATTGTCCAAGAGCTATCGGAGGAAAGTCGACACTTGGCCGGAGAAACACATCATTCTGGGTGAGGTCTTCTGTCCTGAATATATGGTGCTGTTGTGTGGCCAGTACAGTGATGCAACTGACTTTTCTCCTGAGCTATTCGGTCTGACTCTACATACACACTAGATTATACGACAGAAATTCTACACATACACTTTGCTCTGTTAGCAATGTGACAGACTTTTAATGAATAATAAACAATTGGTGGCCATTTTGAATTGTTAATTAGGTCACAGCACATCCTATTGAAAAATAGATAATACATCAAGTTAGGCCTCGCCACCCCGGGTGCAATGATATATGGTACTATTTTGTCCATTTAAAATTAAACAAGCCACAGTACTAGAAGGCAGAATTTCTTAGCTCCAAATTTACGGGCCGCGAAAAAAACTAACACATTGGTATCGATTTCTGTGCACTTCCTGGTTGTAGATCACGACACAAAAATATGTAATAACTCCGCTTAGAATTGACGTACAATCTTCGTCTTCGATTCATCTTATCAAGCTGTACCCAACTATGATTGTTTCATAAGTAAAAACCCAATTTTTAATTATTGACTATATATGCTAGTATGATAGTATGAAAATCGTACGAATTTCCGTCATGCCGTGACCCAAAATGAAAACGGAATTGATATACGGCGCCACCCCACAATGATCCACTGTGTCTCCCAAAATCGCTATGTATAGACCATGCATTCTTGCGACGTCATTGATCATTCAAATATCATGTAACAATAACACACATGCATTCTGTGTTGTCCAGGAAAGGTTTGCCTAATATTCTGTGCACAGCGATTGGTTGAAATCATCGTGACCTTTTATATAAATGTAATTATTTGATACACGATACGTAATTTTATTGTTTAGAGCTGTATATGTAAATCTTTGAATATTTTGCGATGGATTTTCAAATTCTGCACCCATTTCTACATATATTTGGAGAGTTTCATCGCCAATCGCCTTCCATTTGTGATATTAAAAAATTATTTCTGCGGGGATGTTTCATGTTTGGTCTTTGTGAATGGAAAGCCAAGATGGCGTCCGATGCGAATAATTTTGAATATTGATCGGACTTTGCTCAAACATGCAATTTGACCTACTAAAGTTAAAGAGAACACAAGTTTAAAGATTATTAATAATTTATTTGTATACTTGTACTATTTTTTTTACCATTTAACATGACGGAACAATGTTTTGAAGTCAGTTTTCCTAATCCACCTATGACCCGTAACTATATTATAAATCTTTGTGAAGTAATCATTGTTTCCTCATTAGCATAGTGGTAAGTATCCCGCCTGTCACGGGGGAGACCGGGGTTCTATTCCCCACCAGGCAGTTTTTTTTTTGTTTTTTTTTTCATTTTTCAAAAATTTATTAGGTGATTCAGTCATATTTATTGTGCATCCTCTTAAATTTGGTATATAATACAATATATCTTTTATGATATAATAAAACATATTAACCATTACACACTAAAATATTACATAGAACTGAGAAACTCGAAGCTTGTGAATAAAGTGTGCTCTATAGATCTGCGGAAGCTGCTGGGGAGCGCATCTCCCAGAGGCAACAAAATTATCAAGTGTCGGAATCGGTGGTTCCAATAAATGTCTTTGTTTAATGTGAATTTTAATTGCCATATAAAATATTTCCCCTGAGTCAGCATAGTTTCATCGCTAAACTTGCTCGAATTGTGGTTGAAAAACAGATTTTCTGCAAAGATTTCTGCCTTTGTGAATTGGAAGCTCTTGGGTCACGGTGGCCACGCATATCAAATTATCGATCGGACTACACTTTGTAACAGTCAAAACGTGCAATTTGAACTACTAAAGTTAAAGTCAATACAATTTTAAAGATTGATAATAATTTATTTGTATACTTGTACTATTTTTAATCATTAACATCACAGAATATATTTTGAATCAGTTTTCATATGACCGTTTGAGACCATCTCGCACGCACAGATCGCTGGTGGAGGCAATGGACACACTGGAGAGCTCCTAAATCTATGAGGACATGTGAAATCGTAACTCGTTCCACCTTCACAAAAATGTGAATATCTTCATTTAGAATGACCTACAGGCACATTGAGGTACCATTAGATTTGAATTTTCAAGATCTTCTACTGTGGTGGTCTCATTAGTAAATACTCAAATTTAACAGATCGTGATAGTAGCGAGTCCCATCGTGCCATTATCGGAAATGAGAAAAAAAGGTGACTCACCTTGTCCCGGAAAACGCTATCTAATTTACCATGCATTCTTTCGACGTCATTCATTCATTCAAATCTCACGTGACAATAACACACGTCATCCGGGGTTTCCAGGAAAGGTATGCCTAATTATTCAGTGACACAAGCGATGGTTGAAATCATCGTGACCTTTTATATAAATAAGAATATATTTCATACTTACCGTAATTAATTTTTTTTTTTGGTGTTGCTAGATAGAATTAATTCAATTATAGATGTATTTTTGAATTCTGCATACAATTTAAATATATCTGGAAAGTTTCATCGCTTTAACTCGCTGCAGGGTGATGTAAACTAACATTTTCTGCGAAGATATGTTTTTGTTCTTTGCGCATATATATCGACTGGCATGTGCACTTTGTAACACTTATTCTGGTGTTGCCTTATAGGATTAATTCAATTATAGATGTATTTTGAATTCTGCATACAGATTTTAAATATATCTGGAAAGTTTCATCGCTGTTATAGCTTCAGCTGTTGGATGAAAACAGACATTTCGGAGAAGCGTGCCTTTGTGAATGGGATAAACGCATGGCCATAGTGCCACGGTGACTGCGCATGCGCGTATCGATCGCTGTGGCATGTTACACTTTCACTTTAAAACACTCAAAACATGCAATTTGACCTACTAAAGTTAAAGAGAACACAAATTTAAAGATTATTAATAATTTATTTGTATACTTGTACTATTGTTTAATCATTTAACATGACGGAACATATTTTTGAAGTCAGTTTTCATAATCCTCATATGACCCATTTGGTTACGATCAACCTCGCGCGCAGAGAAAAATGGAAGGCACGCTGACACGTAATTCATTGCTTTGTTCTGTCGCTTTCAATAGAAAAACATCATTGTAGATGGATCTTCGAATTCTGCATCAGATTTTTCACAAATTTGGAAAGTTTTATCGCTAACGTGCTTTAACTGTGGTTGAAAAGCAGGCGAAAATGGTACGATCAGCAAACCCAAAACTGCGACCTTACTATATAAATATCTTTGCAGAATGACCATTATGTTCTTGTTAGCGTAAGTCGTAAGCAGTCTGCCTGTCACGCGGGAGATCGGGGTTCTGATCCCGGCTGTACATGTGTTTGTTGTTTTTTTTTAAATTTTTCACAAAATTATTAGGTGATATAATAGAAACTATTAAACATTATGAAGTAAAATATTATACAGAACTACGAAACTGGAAGTTTGTGAATAAAGTGTCTATGGATCTGTGCAAGCTGCCGACTGTCGAGGAGCGCAGCCCACAGAGGCAGTGGAATGATCGCGGCGTATCGGAATCGATGAATCCAATTAGATGTCTTTGTTTAATGTGAATTTTAATTGCCGTATAAAATATCGCCGCTGAATCAGCAAAGTTTCATCCCTAAACTTGCTTGAATTGTGGTTGAAAAACAGATTTTCAGCGAAGATGTGACTTTGTGAATTGGAAAGCCATGGGTCATGACGGCCGCCGCATATATCGATTGTGCTACACTTTTCAACACACAAAATGTGCGATTTGACCTACTAAAGTTAAATAGAACACAAGTTTAAAGATTATTAACAATTTATTTGTATACTTGTACTATTTTGTAATCATTTAACATGACGGAACATATTTTTGAAGTCAGTTTTCATATGACCGTTTGAGACAATCTCGCACGCATAGACGCGCAGACACCAGCGGGTGTCGCTGGTTGGAGGAAAGGGACACATTAGAGATCAGTTATCAGTTATCAGTTGGGGTATCTTCGTTGCACTCCTGGACATGTCCATAGGTGCTCAGATCCTCCCCCCAGCATATGCATCAGCGTCCGGTGGCTAATAGTGCCAGTTCTGTGTTGGTTGACGAGGCGCTTTGTTTTCCCGATGTACCTCTCGCGTCCTGGCTGTGCCGATTCTTACTCCCAGGTCTTTCATCCTGGACAGCGATGTGGAATCACTGACGTCAAAGTCCTCTGTTCTCGCCATATCTTTAAGGACGTTAATAACATCGGCACGATCCATGGGCTGGCCATCTACAGGGGGTGCAGAGCCAGCCAGTTTGTCAGCTCGTTCATTTCCCTCGACTCCCGCATGTCCCGGGACGAAGATGAAGGTGACTTTACGGACAACAGACTTCCGCAGCGATTCAGTCCACTGTCTACGTACAGATCCAGCTTCGACCTTCTGAATCATGCTCATTGAATCACTTAGTACACACACGTTGGTATAATGCTGTGATTCCAGCCATATGAAAGCCTGTGTAACTGCCATCACCTCCATCGTCATGCTGCTCGTGGTCATAGAGTGGGCACCACTGGATTCTTGAACGGTTCGGCCCGCTGAACGGGCTGTAAATGCCCACGCACTTCTCTGCTGCTTTACAACAGATCCATCTGTATAGATGAGCACTTCGGGCTATCTGAGTGTTCATAGATGAGCGCGTTAACCTCTGCATTGACAGCGGCAGGGTTCTGCTCTCTGCACCGTCTGTCGAGTGTGATAATGCAGGAGAAAGTGCACTTAAAAGCTGGAGGCACCGGCACCCATTCCTTGCCGGGGTTGATACTGGTAAGACTGCAGACCTGTCTGACGACATCTTCCGCCCGACCCATCCATGATTTGCCCCTCTTTAGCCTGTCACCCTTTTCTCTGAATATAGCGTCATGCAGAGGGTGCTGCTCATCTGCACTTATTTTTAAGTATGCACGAGCTCTCCAGATCTTGATCCTGTGTTCCATTGTCGGGAAGTCAAGGAGGTATCTCATTGCTACACAGCTGGTGTCTTTCGTGCAGCCCAAGATGATGCGCATGGCTTCGTTTTGTACCTTTTCAAGTCTTCCAATCTGTGTAGGGCTGACAGTGAGGATGGCCAGGGCATACTCGATGCGTGAAAGCACAAGTCCTTGGAACAGAAGTATTAGCAGTCTTTGCTCGATATTGGCAGTCGCCATGACTCTCATTGCTGACAAACCCTTTCGAGCCTTCGTTATGACTTAATCGACATGATCTTTGAAGGACAGGCTACGATAAAGCCTCACGCCAAGATATGTCATTGACTGGGTTCTACTCAAACTGCTCCCATCCATTCTTACTGCCGGCAGGTCTGTTTTCACAATATGGTTGTTTAGTGAGAACCATGTAACCGTTGCCTTGCAGGGTTGACAAGGGCATCGGCATCAGCACACCATGAGGAAATTCAATCTAGTTCGCCCTGCATATCATTGGCAACCGCCTGTCTATTAGAGATTACATAGAGATTACATAGAGATTAGACATCCATTAGAGAGCTCTCATTACGGGTGAATAGAATGAGAAATCGCAACTCGTCGCACCTTCACAAAGATGTGAATATCTTCACTTAGAAGTGACATACAGGCATCATTGAGGTACCATTAGATTTTGAATTTCAAGGCCTATCTACTGTGGCAGTCTCATTTGTAAATACTCAAAATTAAATTGATGATGGGACTCGATAGTGATAGTATTAGATGATGAGATGAGATGAGTTTTTTAGCACCGTGAATCTTGTCACTACACTTATTTATAATGAGTTATGATATGTAAACATGAACATGGAGTTCAACAATGCACGCTAAAGAAAGAATATTTATATAGTATAAAAACTAAACTATAAGCTCTCTTACCGTTTGCCGACAATTTGTGATTTGTTTCGAGAAATAGATTGGGAGAGTAGTAGTACTGTAAGTGTATGCCAAGGAACCCGGAAGAATAACCCCTTGAACCCAGGGTTTAAAGTTGTCGTTCGCGATTTTCGCGCTATCGTTTCGCATTTATCCAATTAGATTATGAACATGGAGGTATCCTGACCAAAGATTCATCATCATCATCATCTTCCACTTTTGTCATTAAGTGTCGTGGGGTGGAGTGTGGGTATAATTGGTGTTCCAGCACCCCGAAGAGTGGCACTGGATAGTGTACTTTCAGTGTGATTGTACAATGACTTTGATGTCGTCAATCCAGTCAGAAATCAGATTTATTACATTCTCATCAACAGAAGATTTCGAAATGCCTTAAGTCGCAAAAAAACTATACTAAGCGCAGACTGTTACAGCGACCATCGATTAATCATAAGCAATCTATATATCTATAAAACAAAGTTTATGTATATGTGTATGTATATATGTACTGTATGTAAATATGTATGTCCTTTATTTGTTCGCGAACGGCCCATCCGATTGAGATGAAATTTTCACACGCCTTCCTTTCATTCCAGAGCTGTCAAACTGTCATAGTTTTTTTTTTTTTCTTTCTTCCTCCTCCTCCCTACTCCCCCTTCCCAAAATACGTACGTAAATCTATCTGATGATGGCTGATGAACGCATCCCCGAACCACAAACGCTAGGAAAGGGAAGAACATGACGTGACCTCCCCCTCCCCTACACAGAATCGTCACCCCGGCAATCATCATCATTCAAGGCCGTTGCCCTGGCTGGCGTAGGCGTTCATGGCTCTCTGTCAGATCTCAGTTCTTTGTTTTTGTGTTAATCAACTCTGCTGCTGATATTCCTCCATGCCACAGCAATTCAATAACAATTCATCTTTTTATGTGTAAGGAAAATTATCTACAGTCGTGAGAAGGGAAGAATAGACGATATGAATTCGGAATGGGGAACTCTCTCCCCCCCTCTTCTCATCCCTCTACCCCCCCTCCCTCCACCCTTCCCTCTTCCTCCTCCCCCTCTCCCTCTCCCCTCCTACCTCCTCCTTCTCCCTCTTCCTTCTCCCTCTTCCTCTCCCCTTTTCCTCCTCCTCCTCCTCCCCCCTCCCCCCCGCCTCCTCCCCCTCCTCCCTCATCTTCCCCCCTCCCCTCTCCTCCTCATCCCTCCTCCTCCTGCTCCCTCCTCCTCCTGCCTCCTTTTTCCCTATCATCCTCCCTCCTCCTTTCTCCCTTTTTCTCCCCTTTTCCCCCTTCCTCCTCCTACCTCCTCCCCTCCCTCCACCCTCCTACTCACTTCTCCTCCTCTTCCCCCTCCCTTTCCTTCCTCCTCCTCCTCCCCCTACCTCTTCCCCCCTACCTCTTTTCCCCCTCCCTCCTCCTCCCCCTTTCCCCCTCTCTTTCCTTTCCCCCCCTCCTCATTCTCCCTCCTTCCTCTCCCTCCTTCCTCCCCCTCCTTTCTTCTTCTCCCCCCCTCCTCCTCCTCCCCCCTCCTTCCTCCTCCCCCCTCTCCCCCTCCTCACTCCTCCTCCTCCCTCCTCCTCCTCCCTCTACCCCCTCCCTCCCCCTCCCTTCAATTCCTCCCCTCCCCCTCCTCATCCCCCCCTCCTCCCTCCTCCTCATCCCTCCTCCTCCCTTCTCCACCTCCCTCCTCCTCCCCCTCTACCCCTCCTCCCTTCACATTCCCCTCCTCCCTCTTCCTCCTCCTCCCTCCTCCTCCTCATCCCTCCTCCTCCTTTTTCCTCCTCCCCTCCTCCTCCCCTCCTCCCCTCCCCCTTTCCTCCTCCTCCCTCTCCCCCTCCTCACTCCTCCCCCTCCTCCTCCTCCTCATTCTACCTCCCCCCTCCCCTCCCTTCACTTCCTCCTCCTCCCTCTTCCTCCTCCTCCTCCCTCCTCCTCCCTCCTCTCATCACCCCTCCTCCCCCTCCTCCTTCTTCCCTTCCCTCCTCCTCCTCCCCCTCCCCCTCCTCCTTCCTCCTCCTCCCTCTCCGCCTCCTCCCTCCCCTCCTCCCTCCTCCTCCCTCTACCTCCTCCTCCTCCCTCCTCCCCCTCCTGCCTCTTTTTCCCTCATCATCCTCCCCCCTCCTTCTCCCTTCTTCTCCCTCCTCCTCCTCCGCCCCCCTCCTCCTCCTCTTCCCTCTACCTCCCCCCTCCTCCCCCCTTCACATTCCTCCTCCTCCCTCCTCCCCTCCTCCTCTTCCCTCCTCCTCCTCCCCTCCTTCTCCCCCCTCTCCCTCTTCCCCCTCCCTCTTCTTCTCCTCCTTCTCCCTCCTCCTTCTCCCCTCCGCCCCCTCCCTTTTCCTTCTCCCTCCGCCTCCTCCCTCCTCCTACTCTTCCTCCTCCTCCCCCCCTCCTCCCTCTCCCCCTCCTCCTATTTCCCCTCCTGCTCCTTCTCCTCCTGCGTTCTCCTCCCCCCCCTTCCCCCTCCTCCTCCCTCTTCCTCCTCCCCCTCCTCGCCTCCTCCTCCACCCTACTCCTCCCCCTTCCTCCTCCTAATCCCCCCCCCTCCTCCCTCAAACCTCCTCCCCCCCTCCCTTCACTTTCCCCCTCCTCCCTCTTCCTCCTCCCCTCCCCCCTCTACCTCCTCCCTCCTCCTCCCTTCACATTCTCCTCCTCCCTCCTCCTCCTCCCCTCCTCCTCTTCCCTCCTCATCCTCCCCCTCCTTCTCCTCCTTCTCCCTCTTCCTTCTCCCTCTGCCTCCTCCCTCCTCCTACTCTCTCCTCCTCCTCCCTCCTCCTCCCTCTCCTCCTCCTGCATGGGCGAAATAGAGAACACCTGAACCGTTCAACAGGGTTCTTTCAAAGAAATGGGTTATTAAGACAAACGAAAGTGAGGGAAATGAAATACTTTGGGCGTGTAGAGTCGGGAAAAAAGATGTATATGGGGGGAGGCCTAACGAGTAAGCGGACAAGAAAAAACCCCAACATGGATGGGATATCTTATATATAAAAGGCGATCTCCGTCCGTCTGTCTGTCTGTCTATATGT